>CM061136.1:39854511-40239190 GCA_030789695.1 Scilla litardierei | reverse complement strand
GTTATGAAAGAAACACAGACGGCGTGACATTTTATGAGGCGGGGCCCGCCACGTTTTATGCGGCGGGGCCCGCCACGGAAAGTGGCAAGACGGAGGTGGGGGGGCGACGGGACGGCTAGAGAGTGGAGGTAAGAACGGAGGAGGGGGCGGGCAAAAAATAAAAAGGAAATGAGGGGTGCAACACGAGGACTTCCCAGGAGGTCACCCATCCTGGTACTCCTCTCGCCCAAGCACGCTTAACTGTGGAGTTCTGATGGGATCCGGTGCATTGGTGCTGGTATGATCGCACCCGAGGAGAGGGGCGCTATATTTGGTCTTGTAGGTGGGGCGGATGAAGCAAAGTAAGCACGGTGAAGCCTTCAAGGGGCGAAACGCGAAAGGCGGAGAAAGCGCGCGCGGCCGGGGTGACCCGGGGGAGCGTAGGATACGACCCGAGCAGAGATATGCGACTGATAGAGCAAGTCGCAAGCTTTCCAATGACAGGTCATAATAGCAATTCTGACATCGGGGCAAAAAGTTATGAAAGAAACACAGACGGCGTGACATTTTATGAGGCGGGGCCCGCCACGTTTTATGTGGCGGGGCCCGCCACGTTTTATGCGGCGGGGCCCGCCACGCAAAGTGGCTAGACGTGGGGGGGCGACGGGACGGCTAGAGAGTGGAGGTAATAACGGAGGAGGGGGCGGGCAAAAAATAAAAAGAAAATGAGGGGTGCAACACGAGGACTTCCCAGAAGGTCACCCATCCTAGTACTACTCTCGCCCAAGCACGCTTAACTGCGGAGTTCTGATGGGATCCGGTTCGTTAGTGCTGGTATGATCGCACCCGAGGAGAGGGGCGCTATATTTGGTCTTGTAGGTGGGGCGGATGAAGCAAAGTAAGCACGGTTAAGCCTTCAAGGGGCGAAACGCGAAAGGCGGAGAAAGCGCGCGAGGCCGGGGTGACCCGGGGGAGCGTAGGATACGACCCGAGCAGAGATATGAGACTGATAGAGTAAGTCGCAAGCTTTCCAATGACAGGTCATAATAGCAATTCTGACATCGGGGTAAAAAGTTATGAAAGAAACACAGACGGCGTGACATTTTATGAGGCGGGGCCCGCCACGTTTTATGCGGCGGGGCCCGCCACGGAAAGTGGCAAGGCGGAGGTGCGGGGGGCGACGGGACGGCTAGAGAGTGGAGGTAAGAACGGAGGAGGGGGAGGGTAAAAAATAAAAAGAAAATGAGGGGTGCAACACGAGGACTTCTCAGGAGGTCACCCATCCTAGTACTACTCTCGCCCAAGCACGCTTAACTGCGGAGTTCTGATGGGATCCGGTGCGTTAGTGCTGGTATGATCGCACCCGAGGAGAGGGGCGCTATATTTGGTCGTGTAGGTGGGGCGGATGAAGCAAAGTAAGCACGGTTAAGCCTTCAAGGGGCGAAACGCGAAAGGCGGAGAAAGCGCGCGAGGCCGGGGTGACCCGGGGGAGCGTAGGATACGACCCGAGTAGAGATATGAGACTGATAGAGCAAGTCGCAAGCTTTCCAATGACAGGTCATAATAGAAATTCTGACATCGGGGCAAAAAGTTATGAAAGAAACACAGACGGCGTGACATTTTATGAGGCGGGGCCCGCCACTTTTTATGCGGCGGGGCCCGCCAAGGAAAGTGGCAAGACGGAGGTGCGGGGGGCGACGGGACGGCTAGAGAGTGGAGGTAAGAACGGAGGAGGGGGCGGGCAAAAAATAAAAAGAATATGAGGGGTGCAACACGAGGACTTCCCAGGAGGTCACCCATCCTAGTACTACTCTCGCCGAAGCACGCTTAACTGCGGAGTTCTGGTGGGATCCGGTGCGTTAGTGCTGGTATGATCGCACCCGAGGAGAGGGGCGCTATATTTGGTCTTGTAGGTGGGGCGGATGAAGCAAAGTAAGCACGGTTAAGCCTTCAAGGGGCGAAACGCGAAAGGCAGAGAAAGCGCGCGAGGCCGGGGTGACCCGGGGGAGCGTAGGATACGACCCGAGTAGAGATATGAGACTGATAGAGCAAGTCACAAGCTTTCCAATGACAGGTCATAATAGCAATTCTGACATCGGGGCAAAAAGTTATGAAAGAAACACAGACGTCGTGACATTTTATGAGGCGGGGCCCGCCACGTTTTATGAGGCGGGGCCCGCCACGGAATGTGGCAAGACGGAGGTGGGGGGGGGCGACGGGACGGCTAGAGTGTGGAGGTAAGAACGGAGGAGGGGCGGGCAAAAAATAAAAAGAAAATGAGGGGTGCAACACGAGGACTTCCCAGGAGGTCACCCATCCTAGTACTATTCTCGCCCAAGCACGCTTAACTGCGGAGTTCTGATGGGATCCAGTTCGTTAGTGCTGGTATGATCGCACCCGAGGAGAGGGGCGCTATATTTGGTCTGGTAGGTGGGGCGGATGAAGCAAAGTAAGCACGGTTAAGCCTTCAAGGGGCGAAACGCGAAAGGCGGAGAAAGAGCGTGAGGCCGGGGTGACCCGGGGGAGCGTAGGATACGACCCGAGTAGAGATATGAGACTGATAGAGCAAGTCGCAAGCTTTCCAATGACAGGTCATAATAGCAATTCTGACATCGGGGCAAAAAGTTATGAAAGAAACACAGACGGCGTGTCATTTTATGCGGCGGGGCCCGCCACGTTTTATGCGGCGGGGCCCGCCACGGAAAGTGGCTAGACGTGGGGGGGCGACGGGACGGCTAGAGAGTGGAGGTAAGAACGGAGGAGGGGGCGGGCAAAAAATAAAAAGAAAATGAGGGGTGCAACACGAGCACTTCCCAGAAGGTCACCCATCCTAGTACTACTCTCGCCCAAGCACGCTTAACTGCGGAGTTCTGATGGGATCCGGTGCGTTAGTGCTGGTATGATCGCACCCGAGGAGAGGGGCGCTATATTTGGTCTTGTAGGTGGGACGGATGAAGCAAAGTAAGCACGGTTAAGCCTTCAAGGGGCGAAACGCGAAAGGCGGAGAAAGCGCGCGAGGCCGGGGTGACCGGGGGAGCGTAGGATACGACCCGAGTAGAGATATGAGACTGATAGAGCAAGTAGCAAGCTTTCCAATGACAGGTCATAATAGCAATTCTGACATCGGGGCAAAAAGTTATGAAAGAAACACAGACGGCGTGACATTTTATGAGGCGGGGCCCGCCACGTTTTATGCGGCGGGGCCCGCCACGGAAAGTGGCAAGACGGAGGTGGGGGGGGGCGACGGGATGGCTAGAGAGTGGAGGTAAGAACGGAGGTGGGGGCGGGCAAAAAATAAAAAGAAAATGAGGAGTGCAACACGTCGACTTCCCAGGAGGTCACCCATCCTAGTACTACTCTCGCCCAAGCACGCTTAACTGCGGAGTTCGGATGGGATCCGGAGCGTTAGTGCTGGTATGATCGCACCCGAGGAGAGGGGCGCTATATTTGGTCTTGGAGGTGGGACGGAAGAAGCAAAGTAAGCACGGTTAAGCCTTCAAGGGGCGAAACGCGAAAGGCGGAGAAAGCGCGCTAGGCCGGGGTGACCCGGGGGAGCGTAGGATACGACCCGAGTAGAGATATGAGACTGATAGAGCAAGTCGCAAGTTTTCCAATGACAGGTCATAATAGCAATTCTGACATCGGGGCAAAAAGTTATGAAAGAAACACAGACGGCGTGACATTTTATGAGGCGGGGCCCGCCACGTTTTATGCGGCGGGGCCCGCCACGGAAAGTGGCAAGACGGAAGTGGGGGGCGACGGGACGGCTAGAGAGTGGAGGTAAGAACGGAGGTGGGTGCGGGCAAAAAATAAAAAGAAAATGAGGGGTGCAACACGAGGACTTCCCAGGAGGTCACCCATCCTAGTACTACTCTCGCCCAAGCACGCTTAACTGCAGAGTTCTAATGGGATCCAGTGCGTTAGTGCTGGTATGATCGCATCCGAGGAGAGGGGCGCTATATTTGGTCTTGTAGGTGGGGCGTATGAAGCAAAGTAAGCACGGTTAAGCCTTCAAGGGGCGAAAAACGAAAGGCGGAGAAAGCGCGCGAGGCCGGGGTGACCCGGGGGAGCGTTGGATACGACCCGAGTAGAGATATGAGACTGATAGAGCAAGTCGCAAGCTTTCCAATGACAGGTCATAATAGCAATTCTGACATCGGGGCAAAAAGTTATGAAAGAAACACAGACGGCATGACATTTTATGAGGCGGGGCCCGCCACGTTTTATGCGGCGGGGCCCACCACGGAAAGTGGCAAGACGGAGGTGGGGGGGCGACGGGACGGCTAGAGAGTGGAGGTAAGAACGGAGGTGGGGGCGGGCAAAAAATAAAAAGAAAATGAGGGGTGCAACACGTGGACTTCCCAGGAGGTCACCCATCCTAGTACTACTCCCGCCCAAGCACGCTTAACTGCGGAGTGCTGATGGGATCCGGTGCGTTAGTGCTAGTATGATCGCACCCGAGGAGAGGGGCGCTATATTTGGTCTTGTAGGTGGGGCGGATGAAGCAAAGTAAGCACGGTTAAGCCTTCATGGTCGAAACGCGAAAGGCGGAGAAAGCGCGCGAGGCCGGGGTGACCCGCGGGAGCGTAGGATACGACCCGAGTAGAGATATGAGACTGATAGAGCAAGTCGCAAGCTTTCCAATGACAGGTCATAATAGCAATTCTGACATCGGGGCAAAAAGTTATGAAAGAAACACAGACGGCGTGACATTTTATGAGGCGGGGCCCGTCACGTTTTATACGGCGGGGCCCGCCACGAAAAGTGGCAAGACGGAGGTGGGGGGGGGCGACGGGACGGTTAGAGAGTGGAGGTAAGAACGGAGGAGGAGGCGGGCAAAAAATAAAAAGAAAATGAGGGGTGCAACACGAGGACTTCCCAGGAGGTCACCCATCCTAGTACTACTCACGCCCAAGCACGCTTAACTGCGGAGTTCTGATGGGATCCGGTGCGTTAGTGCTGGTATGATCGCACCCGAGGAGAGGGGCGCTATATTTGGTCTTGTAGGTGGGGCGGATGAAGCAAAGTAAGCACGGTTAAGCCTTCAAGGGGCGAAACGCGAAAGGCGGAGAAAGCGCGTGAGGCCGGGGTGACCCGGGGGAGCGTAGGATACGACCCGAGTAGAGATATGAGACTGATAGAGCAAGTCGCAAGCTTTCCAATGACAGGTCATAATGGCAATTCTGACATCGGGGCAAAAAGTTATGAAAGATACACAGACGGCGTGACATTTTATGAGGCGGGGCCCGCCACGTTTTATGCGGCGGGGCCCGCCACGGAAAGTGGCAAGACGGAGGTGGGGGGGCGACGGGACGGCTAGAGAGTGGAGGTAAGAACGGAGGAGGGGGCGGGCAAAAAATAAAAAGAAAATGAGGGGTGCAACACGAGGACTTCCCAGGAGGTCACCCATCCTAGAACTACTCTCGCCCAAGCACGCTTAACTGCGGAGTTCTGATGGGATCCGGTGCGTTAGTGCTGGTATGATCGCACCCGAGGAGTGGGGCGCTATATTTGGTCTTGTAGGTGGGGCGGATGAATCAAAGTAAGCACGGTTAAGCCTTCAAGGGGCGAAACGCGAAAGGCGGAGAAAGCGCGCGAGGCCGGGGTGACCCGTGGGAGCGTAGGATACGACCCGAGTAGAGATATGAGACTGATAGAGCAAGTCGCAAGCTTTCCAATGACAGGTCATAATAGCAATTCTGACATCGGGGCAAAAAGTTATGAAAGAAACACAGACGGCGTGACATTTTATGAGGCGGGGCCCGCCACGTTTTATGCGGCGGGGCCCGCCACGGAAAGTGGCAAGACGGAGGTGGGGGGGCGACGGGACGGGTAGAGAGTGGAGGTAAGAACGGAGGAGGCGGGCAAAAAATAAAAAGAAAATGAGGGGTGCAACACGAGGACTTCCCAGGAGGTCACCCATCCTAGTACTACTCTCGCCGAAGCACGCTTAACTGCGGAGTTCTGATGGGATCCGGTGCGTTAGTGCTGGTATGATCGCACCCGAGGAGATGGGCGCTATATTTGGTCTTGTAGGTGGGGCGGATGAAGCAAAGTAAGCACGGTTAAGCCTTCAAGGGGCGAAACGCGAAAGGCGGAGAAAGCGCGCGAGGCCGGGGTGACCCGGGGGAGCGTAGGATACGACCCGAGCAGAGATATGAGACTGATAGAGTAAGTCGCAAGCTTTCCAATGACAGGTCATAATAGCAATTCTGACATCGGGGCAAAAAGTTATGAAAGATACACAGACGGCGTGACATTTTATGAGGCGGGGCCCGCCACGTTTTATGCGGCGGGGCCCGCCACGGAAAGTGGCAAGACGGAGGTGGGGGGGCGACGGGACGGGTAGAGAGTGGAGGTAAGAACGGAGGAGGCGGGCAAAAAATAAAAAGAAAATGAGGGGTGCAACACGAGGACTTCCCAGGAGGTCACCCATCCTAGTACTACTCTCGCCGAAGCACGCTTAACTGCGGAGTTCTGATGGGATCTGGTGCGTTAGTGCTGGTATGATCGCACCCGAGGAGAGGGGCGCTATATTTGGTCTTGTAGGTGGGGCGGATGAAGCAAAGTAAGCACGGTTAAGCCTTCAAGGGGCGAAACGCGAAAGGCGGAGAAAGCGCGCGAGGCCGGGGTGACCCGGGGGAGCGTAGGATACGACCCGAGTAGAGATATGAGACTGATAGAGCAAGTCGCAAGCTTTCCAATGACAGGTCATAATAGCAATTCTGACATCGGGGCAAAAAGTTATGAAAGAAACACAGACGGCGTGACATTTTATGAGGCGGGGCCCGCCACGTTTTATGCGGCGGGGCCCGCCACGGAAAGTGGCAAGACGGAGGTGGGGGGGGGGGGGCGACGGGACGGCTAGAGAGTGGAGGTAAGAACGGAGGAGGGGGCGGGCAAAAAATAAAAAGAAAATGAGGGGTGCAACACGAGGTCTTCCCAGAAGGTCACCCATCCTAGTACTACTCTCGCCCAAGCACGCTTAACTGCGGAGTTCTGATGGGATCCGGTGCGTTAGTGCTGGTATGATCGCACCTGAGGAGAGGGGCGCTATATTTGGTCTTATAGGTGGGGCGGATGAAGCAAAGTAAGCACGGTTAAGCCTTCAAGGGGCGAAACGCGAAAGGCGGAGAAAGCGCGCGAGGCCGGGGTGACCCGGGGGAGCGTAGGATACGACCCGAGCAGAGATATGAGACTGATAGAGTAAGTCGCAAGCTTTCCAATGACAGGTCATAATAGCAATTCTGACATCGGGGTAAAAAATTATGAAAGAAACACAGACGGCGTGACATTTTATGAGGCGGGGCCCGCCACGTTTTATGCGGCGGGGCCCGCCACGGAAAGTGGCAAGACGGAGGTGCGGGGGGCGACGGGACGGCTAGAGAGTGGAGGTAAGAACGGAGGAGGGGGAGGGCAAAAAATAAAAAGAAAATGAGGGGTGCAACACGAGGACTTCTCAGGAGGTCACCCATCCTAGTACTACTCTCGCCCAAGCACGCTTAACTGCGGAGTTCTGATGGGATCCGGTGCGTTAGTGCTGGTATGATCGCACCCGAGGAGTGGGGCGCTATATTTGGTCTTGTAGGTGGGGCGGATGAAGCAAAGTAAGCACGGTTAAGCCTTCAAGGGGCGAAACGAGAAAGGCGGAGAAAGCGCGCGAGGCCGGGGTGACCCGGGGGAGCGTAGGATACGACCCGAGTAGAGATATGAGACTGATAGAGCAAGTCGCAAGCTTTCCAATGACAGGTCATAATAGAAATTCTGACATCGGGGCAAAAAGTTATGAAAGAAACACAGACGGCGTGACATTTTATGAGGCGGGGCCCGCCACTTTTTATGCGGCGGGGCCCGCCAAGGAAAGTGGCAAGACGGAGGTGCGGGGGGGCGACGGGACGGCTAGAGAGTGGAGGTAAGAACGGAGGAGGGGGCGGGCAAAAAATAAAAAGAATATGAGGGGTGCAACACGAGGACTTCCCAGGAGGTCACCCATCCTAGTACTACTCTCGCCGAAGCACGCTTAACTGCGGAGTTCTGATGGGATCCGGTGCGTTAGTGCTGGTATGATCGCACCCGAGGAGAGGGGCGCTATATTTGGTTTTGTAGGTGGGGCGGATGAAGCAAAGTAAGCACGGTTAAGCCTTCAAGGGGCGAAACGCGAAAGGCAGAGAAAGCGCGCGAGGCCGGGGTGACCCGGGGGAGCGTAGGATACGACCCGAGTAGAGATATGAGACTGATAGAGCAAGTCACAAGCTTTCCAATGACAGGTCATAATAGCAATTCTGACATCGGGGCAAAAAGTTATGAAAGAAACACAGACGTCGTGACATTTTATGAGGCGGGGCCCGCCACGTTTTATGCGGCGGGGCCCGCCACGGAATGTGGCAAGACGGAGGTGGGGGGGGGGGCGACGGGACGGCTAGAGAGTGGAGGTAAGAACGGAGGAGGGGCGGGCAAAAAATAAAAAGAAAATGAGGGGTGCAACACGAGGACTTCCCAGGAGGTCACCCATCCTAGTACTATTCTCGCCCAAGCACGCTTAACTGCGGAGTTCTGATGGGATCCGGTTCGTTAGTGCTGGTATGATCGCACCCGAGGAGAGGGGCGCTATATTTGGTCTTGTAGGTGGGGCGGATGAAGCAAAGTAAGCACGGTTAAGCCTTCAAGGGGCGACACGCGAAAGGCGGAGAAAGCGCGCGAGGCCGGGGTGACCCGGGGGAGCGTAGGATACGACCCGAGTAGAGATATGAGACTGATAGAGCAAGTCGCAAGCTTTCCAATGACAGGTCATAATAGCAATTCTGACATCGGGGCAAAAAGCTATGAAAGAAAGACAGACGGCGTGACATTTTATGAGGCGGGGCCCGCCACGTTTTATGAGGCGGGGCCCGCCACGGAAAGTGGAAAGACGGAGGTGGGGGGGCGGCGGGACGGCTAGAGAGTGGAGGTAAGAACGGAGGAGGGGGCGGGCAAAAAATAAAAAGAAAATGAGGGGTGCAACACGAGGACTTCCCAGGAGGTCACCCATCCTAGTACTACTCTCGCCCAAGCACGCTTAACTGCGGAGTTCTGATGGGATCCGGTGCGTTAGTGCTGGTATGATCGCACCCGAGGAGAGGGGCGCTATATTTGGTCTGGTAGGTGGGGCGGATGAAGCAAAGTAAGCACGGTTAAGCCTTCAAGGGGCGAAACGCGAAAGGCGGAGAAAGAGCGTGAGGCCGGGGTGACCCGGGGGAGCGTAGGATACGACCCGAGTAGAGATATGAGACTGATAGAGCAAGTCGCAAGCTTTCCAATGACAGGTCATAATAGCAATTCTGACATCGGGGCAAAAAGTTATGAAAGAAACACAGACGGCGTGTCATTTTATGCGGCGGGGCCCGCCACGTTTTATGCGGCGGAGCCCGCCACGGAAAGTGGCTAGACGTGGGGGGGCGACGGGACGGCTAGAGAGTGGAGGTAAGAACGAAGGAGGGGGCGGGCAAAAAATAAAAAGAAAATGAGGGGTGCAACACGAGGACTTCCCAGAAGGTCACCCATCCTAGTACTACTCTCGCCCAAGCACGCTGAACTGCGGAGTTCTGATGGGATCCGGTGCGTTAGTGCTGGTATGATCGCACCCGAGGAGAGGGGAGCTATATTTGGTCTTGTAGGTGGGGCGGATGAAGCAAAGTAAGCACGGTTAAGCCTTCAAGGGGCGAAACGCGAAAGGCGGAGAAAGCGCGCGAGGCCGGGGTGACCGGGGGGAGCGTAGGATACGACCCGAGTAGAGATATGAGACTGATAGAGCAAGTAGCAAGCTTTCCAATGACAGGTCATAATAGCAATTCTGACATCGGGGCAAAAAGTTATGAAAGAAACACAGACGGCGTGACATTTTATGAGGCGGGGCCCGCCACGTTTTATGCGGCGGGGCCCGCCACGGAAAGTGGCAAGACGGAGGTGGGGGGGGCGACGGGACGGCTAGAGAGTGGAGGTAAGAACGGAGGTGGGGGCGGGCAAAAAATAAAAAGAAAACGAGGGGTGCAACACGTCGACTTCCCAGGAGGTCACCCATCCTAGTACTACTCTCGCCCAAGCACGCTTTACTGCGGAGTTCGGATGGGATCCGGAGCGTTAGTGCTGGTATGATCGCACCCGAGGAGAGGGGCGCTATATTTGGTCTTGGAGGTGGGACGGAAGAAGCAAAGTAAGCACGGTTAAGCCTTCAAGGGGCGAAACGCGAAAGGCGGAGAAAGCGCGCTAGGCCGGGGTGACCCGGGGGAGCGTAGGATATGACCCGAGTAGAGATATGAGACTGATAGAGCAAGTCGCAAGTTTTCCAATGACAGGTCATAATAGCAATTCTGACATCGGGGCAAAAAGTTATGAAAGAAACACAGACGGCGTGACATTTTATGAGGCGGGGCCCGCCACGTTTTATGCGGCGGGGCCCGCCACGGAAAGTGGCAAGACGGAGGTGGGGGGCGACGGGACGGCTAGAGAGTGGAGGTAAGAACGGAGGAGGGTGCGGGCAAACAGGTCATAATAGCAATAGTGACATCGGGGCAAAAAGTTATGAAAGAAACACAGACGGAGGCCGTGTCATTTTTATGCGGCGGGGCCCGCCACGTTTTATGCGGCGGGGCCCGCCACGGAAAGTGGCAAGACGGAGGTGGGGGGGGGGCGACGGGACGGCTAGAGAGTGGAGGTAAGAACGGAGGAGGGGCGGGCAAAAAATAAAAAGAAATTGAGGGGTGCAACACGAGGACTTCCCAGGAGGTCACCCATCCTAGTACTACTCTCGCCCAAGCACGCTTAACTGCGGGAGTTCTGATGGGATCCGGTTCGTTAGTGCTGGTATGATCGCACCAGAGGAGAGGGGCGCTATATTTGGTCTTGTAGGTGGGGCGGATGAAGCAAAGTAAGCACGGTTAAGCCTTCAAGGGGCGAAACGCGAAAGGCGGAGAAAGCGCGCGAGGCCGGGGTGACCCGGGGGAGCGTAGGATACGACCCGAGTAGAGATATGAGACTGATAGAGCAAGTCGCAAGCTTTCCAATGACAGGTCATAATAGCAATTCTGACATCGGGGCAAAAAGCGATGAAAGAAAGACAGACGGCGTGACATTTTATGAGGCAGGGGCCCGCCACGTTTTATGCGGCGGGGGCCCGCCACGGAAAGTGGAAAGACGGATGGTGGGGGCAGGCAGGACGGCGTGACATTTTATGAGGCGGGGCCCGCCACGTTTTATGCGGCGGGGGCCCGCCACAGAAAGTGGCAAGACGGAGGTGCGGGGGGCGGCGGGACGGCTAGAGAGTGGAGGTAAGAACGGAGGAGGGGGCGGGCAAAAAAATAAAAAGAAAATGAGGGGTGCAACACGAGGACTTCCCAGGAGGTCACCCATCCTAGTACTACTCTCGCCCAAGGCACGCTTAACTGCGGAGTTCTGATGGGATCCGGTGCGTTTAGTGCTGGTAAGATCGCACCGGAGGAGAGGGGCGCTATATTTGGTCTTGTAGGTGGGGCGGATGAAGCAAAGTAAGCACGGTTAAGCCTTCAAGGGGCGAGACGCGAAAGGCGGAGAGAAAGCGCGCGAGGCCGGGGTGACCCGGGGGAGCGTAGGATACGTCCCGAGTAGAGATATGAGACTAATAGAGCAAGTCGCAAGCTTTCCAATGACAGGTCATAATAGCAATTCTGACATCGGGGCAAAAAGCTATGAAAGAAAGACAGACGGGAGACATTTTATGAGGCGGGGCCCGCCACGTTTTATGCGGCGGGGCCCGCCACGGAAAGTGGGAAAGACGGAGGTGGGGGGGCGACGGGACGGCTAGAGAGTGGAGGTAAGAACGGAGGAGGGGGCGGGCAAAAAATAAAAAGAAAATGAGGGGTGCAACACGAGGACTTCCCAGGAGGTCACCCATCCTCGTACTACTCTCGCCCAAGCACGCTTAACTGCAGAGTTCTGATGGGATCCGGTCTGTAGTGCTGGTATGATCGCACCCGAGGAGAGGGGCGCAATATTTGGTCTTGTAGGTGTGGCGGATGAAGCAAAGTAAGCACGATTAAGCCGTCAAGGGGCGAGACGCGAAAGGCAGAGAAAGCGCGCGAGGCCTGGGGTGACCCGGGGGAGCGTAGGATACGACCCGAGTAGAGATATGAGACTGATAGAGCAAGTCGCAAGCTTTCCAATTACAGGTCATAATAGCAATTCTGACATCGGGCAAAAAGTTATGAAAGAAACACAGACGGCGCGTGACATTTTATGAGGCGAGGGCCCGCCACGTTTTTATGCGGCGGGGACCCGCCACGGAAAGTGGCAAGACGGAGGTGGGGGGGCGACGGGACGGCTAGAGAGTGGAGGTAAGAACGGAGGAGGGGGCGGGCAAAAAATAAAAAGAAAATGAGGGGTGCAACACGAGGACTTCCCAGGAGGTCACCCATCCTAGTACTACTCTCGCCCAAGCACGCTTAACTGCAGAGTTCTAATGGGATCCAGTGCGTTAGTGCTGGTATGATCGCATCCGAGGAGAGGGGCGCTATATTTGGTCTTGTAGGTGGGGCGTATGAAGCAAAGTAAGCACGGTTAAGCCTTCAAGGGGCGAAAAACGAAAGGCGGAGAAAGCGCGCGAGGCCGGGGTGACCCGGGGGAGCGTAGGATACGACCCGAGTAGAGATATGAGACTGATAGAGCAAGTCGCAAGCTTTCCAATGACAGGTCATAATAGCAATTCTGACATCGGGGCAAAAAGTTATGAAAGAAACACAGACGGCGTGACATTTTATGAGGCGGGGCCCGCCACGTTTTATGCGGCGGGGCCCGCCACGGAAAGTGGCAAGACGGAGGTGGGGGGGGGCGACGGGACGGCTAGAGAGTGGAGGTAAGAACGGAGGAGGGGGCGGGCAAAAAATAAAAAGAAAATGAGGGGTGCAACACGAGGTCTTCCCAGAAGGTCACCCATCCTAGTACTACTCTCGCCCAAGCACGCTTAACTGCGGAGTTCTGATGGGATCCGGTGCGTTAGTGCTGGTATGATCGCACCTGAGGAGAGGGGCGCTATATTTGGTCTTATAGGTGGGGCGGATGAAGCAAAGTAAGCACGGTTAAGCCTTCAAGGGGCGAAACGCGAAAGGCGGAGAAAGCGCGCGAGGCCGGGGTGACCCGGGGGAGCGTAGGATACGACCCGAGCAGAGATATGAGACTGATAGAGTAAGTCGCAAGCTTTCCAATGACAGGTCATAATAGCAATTCTGACATCGGGGTAAAAAATTATGAAAGAAACACAGACGGCGTGACATTTTATGAGGCGGGGCCCGCCACGTTTTATGCGGCGGGGCCCGCCACGGAAAGTGGCAAGACGGAGGTGCGGGGGGCGACGGGACGGCTAGAGAGTGGAGGTAAGAACGGAGGAGGGGGAGGGCAAAAAATAAAAAGAAAATGAGGGGTGCAACACGAGGACTTCTCAGGAGGTCACCCATCCTAGTACTACTCTCGCCCAAGCACGCTTAACTGCGGAGTTCTGATGGGATCCGGTGCGTTAGTGCTGGTATGATCGCACCCGAGGAGTGGGGCGCTATATTTGGTCTTGTAGGTGGGGCGGATGAAGCAAAGTAAGCACGGTTAAGCCTTCAAGGGGCGAAACGAGAAAGGCGGAGAAAGCGCGCGAGGCCGGGGTGACCCGGGGGAGCGTAGGATACGACCCGAGTAGAGATATGAGACTGATAGAGCAAGTCGCAAGCTTTCCAATGACAGGTCATAATAGAAATTCTGACATCGGGGCAAAAAGTTATGAAAGAAACACAGACGGCGTGACATTTTATGAGGCGGGGCCCGCCACTTTTTATGCGGCGGGGCCCGCCAAGGAAAGTGGCAAGACGGAGGTGCGGGGGGGCGACGGGACGGCTAGAGAGTGGAGGTAAGAACGGAGGAGGGGGCGGGCAAAAAATAAAAAGAATATGAGGGGTGCAACACGAGGACTTCCCAGGAGGTCACCCATCCTAGTACTACTCTCGCGTAAGCACGCTTCACTGCGGAGTTCTGATGGGATCCGGTGCGTTAGTGCTGGTATGATCGCACCCGAGGAGTGGGGCGCTATATTTGGTCTTGTAGGTGGGGCGGATGAATCAAAGTAAGCACGGTTAAGCCTTCAAGGGGCGAAACGCGAAAGGCGGAGAAAGCGCGCGAGGCCGGGGTGACCCGTGGGAGCGTAGGATACGACCCGAGTAGAGATATGAGACTGATAGAGCAAGTCGCAAGCTTTCCAATGACAGGTCATAATAGCAATTCTGACATCGGGGTAAAAAGTTATGAAAGAAACACAGACGGCGTGACATTTTATGAGGCGGGGCCCGCCACGTTTTATGCGGCGGGGCCCGCCACGGAAAGTGGCAAGACGGAGGTGGGGGGGGCGACGGGACGGGTAGAGAGTGGAGGTAAGAACGGAGGAGGCGGGCAAAAAATAAAAAGAAAATGAGGGGTGCAACACGAGGACTTCCCAGGAGGTCACCCATCCTAGTACTACTCTCGCCGAAGCACGCTTAACTGCGGAGTTCTGATGGGATCCGGTGCGTTAGTGCTGGTATGATCGCACCCGAGGAGAGGGGCGCTATATTTGGTCTTGTAGGTGGGGCGGATGAAGCAAAGTAAGCACGGTTAAGCCTTCAAGGGGCGAAACGCGAAAGGCGGAGAAAGCGCGTGAGGCCGGGGTGACCCGGGGGAGCGTAGGATACGACCCGAGTAGAGATATGAGACTGATAGAGCAAGTCGCAAGCTTTCCAATGACAGGTCATAATAGCAATTCTGACATCGGGGCAAAAAGTTATGAAAGAAACACAGACGGCGTGTCATTTTATGAGGCGGGGCCCGCCGCGTTTTATGCGGCGGGGCCCGCCACGGAAAGTGGCAAGACGGAGGTGGGGGGGCGATGGGACGGCTAGAGAGTGGAGGTAAGAATGGAGGAGGGGGCGGGCAAAAAATAAAAAGAAAATGAGGGGTGCAACACGAGGACTTCCCAGGAGGTCACCCATCCTAGAACTACTCTCGCCCAAGCACGCTTAACTGCGGAGTTCTTATGGGATCCGGTGCGTTAGTGCTGGTATGATCGCACTCGTGGAGAGGGGCGCTATATTTGGTCTTGTAGGTGGGGCGGATGAAGCAAAGTAAGCACGGTTAATCCTTCAAGGGGCGAAACGCGAAAGTCGGAGAAAGCGCGCGAGGCCGGGGTGACCCGGGGGAGCGTAGGATACGACCCGAGTAGATATATGAGACTGATAGAGCAAGTAGCAAGCTTTCCAAGGACAGGTCATGATAGCAATTCTGACATCGGGGCAAAAAGTAATGAAAGAAACACAGACGGCGTGACATTTTATGAGGCGGGGCCCGCCACGTTTTATGCGGCGGGGCCCGCCACGTAAAGTGGCAAGACGGAGGTGGGGGGCGACGGGACGGCTAGAGAGTGGAGGTAAGAACGGAGGTGGGGGCGGGCAAAACATAAAAAGAAAATGAGGGGTGCAACACGTGGACTTCCCAGGAGGTCACCCATCCTAGTACTACTCTCGCCCAAGCACGCTTAACTGCAGAGTTCTGATGGGATCCGGAGCGTTAGTGCTGGTATGATCGCACCCGAGGAGAGGGGCGCTATATTTGGTCTTGGAGGTGGGGCGGAAGAAGCAAAGTAAGCACGGTTAAGCCTTCAAGGGGCGAAACGCGAAAGGGGAGAAAGCGCGCTAGGCCGGGGTGACCCGGGGGAGCGTATGATATGACCCGAGTAGAGATATGAGACTGATAGAGCAAGTCGCAAGCTTTCCAATGACAGGTCATAATAGCAATTCTGACATCGGGGCAAAAAGTTATGAAAGAAACACAGACGGCGTGACATTTTATGAGGCGGGGCCCGTCACGTTTTATACGGCGGGGCCCGCCACGGAAAGTGGCAAGACGGAGGTGGGGGGGCGACGGGACGGCTAGAGAGTGGAGGTAAGAACGGAGGAGGAGGCGGGCAAAAAATAAAAAGAAAATGAGGGGTGCAACACGAGGACTTCCCAGGAGGTCACCCATCCTAGTACTACTCTCGCCCAAGCACGCTTAACTGCGGAGTTCTGATGGGATCCGGTGCGTTAGTGCTGGTATGATCACACCCGAGGAGAGGGGCGCTATATTTGGTCTTGTAGGTGGGGCGGATGAAGCAAAGTAAGCACGGTTAAGCCTTCAAGGGGCAAAACGCGAAAGGCGGAGAAAGCGCGCGCGGCCGGGGTGACCCGGGGGAGCGTAGGATACGACCCGAGTAGAGATATGAGACTGATAGAGCAAGTCGCAAGCTTTCCAATGACAGGTCATAATAGCAATTCTGACATCGGGGCAAAAAGTTATGAAAGAAACACAGACGGCGTGACATTTTATGAGGCGGGGCCCGCCACGTTTTATGCGGCGGGGCCCGCCACGGAAAGTGGCAAGACGGAGGTGGGGGGGCGACGGGACGGCTAGAGAGTGGAGGTAAGAACGGAGGAGGGGGCGGGCAAAAAATAAAAAGAAAATGAGGGGTGCAACACGAGGACTTCCCAGGAGGTCACCCATCCTAGTACTACTCTCGCCCAAGGACGCTTAACTGCGGAGTTCTGATGGGATCCGGTGCGTTAGTGCTGGTATGATCGCACCCGAGGAGGGGGCGCTATATTTGGTCTTGTAGGTGGGGCGGAAGAAGCAAAGTAAGCACGGTTAAGCCTTCAAGGGGCGAAACGCGAAAGGCGGAGAAAGCGCGTGAGGCCGGGGTGACCCGGGGGAGCGTAGGATACGACCCGAGTAGAGATATGAGACTGATAGAGCAAGTCGCAAGCTTTCCAATGACAGGTCATAATGGCAATTCTGACATCGGGGCAAAAAGTTATGAAAGATACACAGACGGCGTGACATTTTATGAGGCGGGGCCCGCCACGTTTTATGCGGCGGGGCCCGCCACGGAAAGTGGCAAGACGGTGGTGGGGGGGGGGGGGGGGCGACGGGACGACTAGAGAGTGGAGGTAAGAACGAGGAGGGGGCGGGCAAAAAAGAAAAAGAAAATGAGGGGTTCAACACGAGGACTTCCCAGGAGGTCACCCATCCTAGTACTACTCTCGCCCAAGCACGCTTTACTGCGGAGTTCTGATGGGATCCGGTGCGTTAGTGCTGGTATGATCGCACCAGAGGAGAGGGGCGCTATATTTGGTCTTGTAGGTGGGGCGGATGAAGCAAAGTAAGCACGGTTAAGCCTTCAAGGGGCGAAACGCGAAAGGCGGAGAAAGCGCGCGAGGCCGGGGTGACCCGGGGGAGCGTAGGATACGACCCGAGTAGAGATATGAGACTGATAGAGCAAGTCGCAAGCTTTCCAATGACAGGTCATAATAGCAATTCTGACATCGGGGCAAAAAGTAATGAAAGATACACAGACGGCGTGAAATTTTATGAGGCGGGGACCGCCACGTTTTATGCGGCGGGGCCCGCCACGGAAAGTGGCAAGACGGAGGTGGGGGGGGGGACGGCTAGAGAGTGGAGGTAAGAACGGAGGAGGGGGCGGGCAAAAAATAAAAAGAAAATGAGGGGTGCAACACGAGGACTTCCCAGGAGGTCACCCATCCTAGTACTACTCTCGCCCAAGCACGCTTAACTGCGGAGTTCTGATGGGATCCGGTGCGTTAGTGCTGGTATGATAGCACACGAGGAGAGGGGCGCTATATTTGGTCTTGTAGGTGGGGCGGATGAAGCAAAGTAAGCACGGTTAAGCCTTCAAGGGGCGAAACGCGAAAGGCGGAGAAAGCACGCGAGGCCGGGGTGACCCGGGGGAGCGTAGGATACGACCCGAGTAGAGATATGAGACTGATAGAGCAAGTCGCAAGCTTTCCAATGACAGGTCATAATGGCAATTCTGACATCGGGGCAAAAAGTTATGAAAGATACACAGACGGCGTGACATTTTATGAGGCGGGGCCCGCCACGTTTTATGCGGCGGGGCCCGCCACGGAAAGTGGCAAGACGGTGGTGGGGGGGGGGGGCGACGGGACGACTAGAGAGTGGAGGTAAGAACGAGGAGGGGGCGGGCAAAAAAGAAAAAGAAAATGAGGGGTTCAACACGAGGACTTCCCAGGAGGTCACCCATCCTAGTACTACTCTCGCCCAAGCACGCTTTACTGCGGAGTTCTGATGGGATCCGGTGCGTTAGTGCTGGTATGATCGCACCAGAGGAGAGGGGCGCTATATTTGGTCTTGTAGGTGGGGCGGATGAAGCAAAGTAAGCACGGTTAAGCCTTCAAGGGGCGAAACGCGAAAGGCGGAGAAAGCGCGCGAGGCCGGGGTGACCCGGGGGAGCGTAGGATACGACCCGAGTAGAGATATGAGACTGATAGAGCAAGTCGCAAGCTTTCCAATGACAGGTCATAATAGCAATTCTGACATCGGGGCAAAAAGTAATGAAAGATACACAGACGGCGTGAAATTTTATGAGGCGGGGACCGCCACGTTTTATGCGGCGGGGCCCGCCACGGAAAGTGGCAAGACGGAGGTGGGGGGGGGGGGGGCGACGGGACGGCTAGAGAGTGGAGGTAAGAACGGAGGAGGGGGCGGGCAAAAAATGAAAAGAAAATGAGGGGTGCAACACGAGGACTTCCCAGGAGGTCACCCATCCTAGTACTACTCTCGCCCAAGCACGCTTAACTGCGGAGTTTTGATGGGATCCGGTGCGTTAGTACTGGTATGATCGCACCCGAGGAGAGGGGCGCTATATTTGGTCTTGTAGGTGGGGCGGATGAAGCAAAGTAAGCACGGTTAAGCCTTCAAGGGGCGAAACGTGAAAGGCGGAGAAAGCGCGCGAGGCCGGGGTGACCCGGGGGAGCGTAGGATACGACTCGAGTAGAGATATGAGACTGATAGTGCAAGTCGCAAGCTTTCCAATGACAGGTCATAATAGCAATTCTGACATCGGGGCAAAAAGTTATGAAAGAAACACAGACGGCGTGACATTTTATGAGGCGGGGCCCTCCACGTTTTATGCGGCGGGGCCCTCCACGGAAAGTGGCAAGACGGAGGTGGGGGGGGGGCGACGGGACGGATAGAGAGTGGAGTTAAGAACGAGGAGGGGGCGGGCAAAAAATAAAAAGAAAATTAGGGGTGCAACACGAGGACTTCCCAGGTGGTCACCCATCCTAGTACTACTCTCGCCCAAGCACGCTTAACTGCGGAGTTCTGATGGGATCCGGTGCGTTAGTGCTGGTATGATCCCACCCGAGAAGAGGGGCGCTATATTTGGTCTTGTAGGTGGTGTGGATGAAGCAAAGTAAGCACGGTTAAGCCTTCAAGGGGCGAAACGCGAAAGGCGGAGAAAGCGCGCGAGGCCGGGGTGACCCGGGGGAGCGTAGGATACGACCCGAGTAGAGATATGAGACTGATAGAGCAAGTCGCAAGTTTTACAATGACAGGTCATAATAGCAATTCTGACATCGGGGCAAAAAGTTATGAAAGAAACACAGACGGCGTGACATCTTGTGGGGCGGGGCCCGCCACGTTTTATGCGGCGGGGATCGCCACGGAAAGTGGCAAGACGGAGGTGGGGGGCGACGGGACGGCTAGAGAGTGGAGGTAAGAACGGAGGAGGGGGCGGGCAAAAAATAAAAAGAAAATGAGGGGTGCAACACGAGGACTTCCCAGGAGGTCACCCATCCTAGTACTACTCTCGCCCAAGCACGCTTAACTGCGGAGTTCTGATGGGATCCGGTGCGTTAGTGCTGGTATGATAGCACACGAGGAGAGGGGCGCTATATTTGGTCTTGTAGGTGGTGCGGATGAAGCAAAGTAAGCACGGTTAAGCCTTCAAGGGGCGAAACGCGAAAGGCGGAGAAAGCGCGCGAGGCCGGGGTGACCCGGGGGAGCGTAGGATACGACCCGAGTAGAGATATGAGACTGATAGAGCAAGTCGCAAGCTTTACAATGACAGGTCATAATAGCAATTCTGACATCGGGGCAAAAAGTTATGAAAGAAACACAGACGGCGTGACATTTTGTGGGGCGGGGCCCGCCACGTTTTATGCGGCGGGGCCCGCGACGGAAAGTGGCAAGACGGAGGTGGGGGGCGACGGGACGGCTAGAGAGTGGAGGTAAGAACGGAGGAGGGGGCGGGCAAAAAATAAAAAGAAAATGAGGGGTGCAACACGAGGACTTCCCACGAGGTCACCCATCCTAGTACTACTCTCGCCCAAGCACGCTTAACTGCGGAGTTCTGATGGGATCCGGTGCGTTAGTGCTGGTATGATCGCACCCGAGGAGAGGGGCGCTATATTTGGTCTTGTAGGTGGGGCGGATGAAGCAAAGTAAGCACGGTTAAGCCTTCAAGGGGCGAAACGCGAAAGGCGGAGAAAGCACGCGAGGCCGGGGTGACCCGGGGGAGCGTAGGATACGACCCGAGTAGAGATATGAGACTGATAGAGCAAGTCGCAAGCTTTCCAATGACAGGTCATAATAGCAATTCTGACATCGGGGCAAAAAGTTATGAAAGATACACAGACGGCGTGACATTTTATGAGGCGGGGCCCGCCACGTTTTATGCGGCGGGGCCCGCCACGGAAAGTGACAAGACGGAGGTGGGGGGCGACGGGACGGCTAGAGAGTGGAGGTAAGAACGGAGGAGGGGGGCGGGCAAAAAAGAAAAAGAAAATGAGGGGTGCAACACGAGGACTTCCCGGGAGGTCACCCATCCTAGTACTACTCTCGCCCAAGCACGCTTAACTGCAGAGTTCTGATGGGATCCTGTGCGTTAGTGCTGGTATGATCGCACCCGAGGAGAGGGGCGCTATATTTGGTCTTGTAGGTGGGGCGGATGAAGCAAAGTAAGCACGGTTAAGCCTTCAAGGGGCGAAACGCGAAAGGCGGAGAAAGCGCGCGAGGCCGGGGTGACCCGGGGGAGCGTAGGATACGACCTGAGTAGAGATATGAGACTGATAGAGCAAGTTGCAAGCTTTCCAATGACAGGTCATAATAGCAATTCTGACATCGGGGCAAAAAGTTATGAAAGATACACAGACGGCGTGACATTTTATGAGGCGGGGCCCGCCTCGTTTTATGCGGCGGGGCCCGCCACGGAAAGTGGCAAGACGGAGGTGGGGGAAGGGGCGAAGGGACGGCTAAAGAGTGGAGGTAAGAACGGAGGAGGGGCGGGCAAAAAATAAAAAGAAAATGAGGGGTGCAACACGAGGACTTCCTAGGAGGTCACCCATCCTAGTACTACTCTCGCCCAAGCACGCTTAACTGCGGAGTTCTGATGGCTTCCGGTGCGTTAGTGCTGGTATGATCGCACCCGAGGAGAGGGGCGCTATATTTGGTCTTGTAGGTGGGGCGGATGAAGGAAAGTAAGCACGGTTAAGCCTTCAAAGGGCGAAACGCGAAAGGCGGAGAAAGCGCGCGAGGCCGGGGTGACCCGGGGGAGCGTAGGATACGACCCAAGTAGAGATATGAGACTGATAGAGCAAGTCCTAAGCTTTCCAATGACAGGTCATAATAGCAATTCTGACATCGGGGCAAAAAGTTATGAAAGAAACACAGACGGCGTGACATTTTATGAGGCGGGGCCCGCCACGTTTTATGAGGCGGGGCCCGCCACGGAAAGTGGCAAGACGGAGGTGGGGGGGCGACGGGACGGCTAGAGAGTGGAGGTAAGAACGGAGGAGGGGGCGGGCAAAAAATAAAAAGAAAATGAGGGGTGCAACAACGAGGACTTCCAGGAGGTCACCCATCCTAGCACTACTCTCGCCCAAGCAAGCTTAACTGCGGAGTTCTGATGGGATCCGATGCGTTAGTGCTGGTATTGTAAATGCCACTTTTTCTGTCGTACGTGTTTTGTACGTACACTTTTGATGTATTGCGTTGTGTGTCTCTTGCACTTTGATTTTTGATTTATTATCTGTAGTTCGGACTCGCGATCGGACCTTGTATTCACGATCCTCTCGAAGGCGCGACCGCTCTGTTATTTTTCTTTATAATTTTCGGTTGCCGAAGGGCAGAGGCGTAATAGTCTTATTATCCATCTTATTATTCTTTATCTAATTATTTAATATTCAAATTCTTATATTAAAAAAAAACCCAAACGTTTTAAAACGAAAGTGGATCTTCAGTTATCTTTAAAAGAAAACAAACCTTTTTATAATTAATTTAACATTATCTTTACTTTATTTTCCTAACCTCCTAACTAATATATCCTAACGTTTGAAAAGAGAACTAGAATCTTCAACTTTATTGTTCTTAAACAAACTAACCCACTTCTTTCTCATCTTAACTTGTAACGGTCACCTTCCGACCGTATGTATTTTAGCACGTATCTTTGTTTCGTGTGCGTGTTTTTTTTCGTATTTTGATTTTATTATTGTTCTCCGTAGTTCAGACGCGCCACCGAACCCCGTTTTCACAACACTCTCGGAGGCGCGAGCGCCCCGGTATTTTCTTTGTGATTTTAGGTGCTAGACCCAATCTGCTTAACTAATTACTTTTTTAAAAAAAAAATTTGTTTAGTTTTTTTTAATAAAGTGATGTGCGTTTTTTTAAAACCAAACTCAAACCTATTAATAGTACTAACCTGCATGTTTGGGAAATCAAACTTTAAGAATCTTTCAAACAAATCAAATCCTTATTCTAACTTTTTCTCATTAACCTAAGCTATCGTCAGACCCGCGTCTCACCCACGTGCACACCCTATCACTCTCTCTCCTAACCTATTTAAGCCTAAACTAGGTCAAATTGGGTATAGCCGAAACCTAGAAATCTAGGTTTCTTTGCATTTTTCAGCCGTACTTCCTTGTTTTTTTACCATAGCTCCAGGCCGCAAAGACTGCCCCATCTCCGATGCTGCTCCGTCTGTCTCTTCTCCCCAAGCTCTCCGACCACCCTCCTATCGTCCAACAAAGCCCCGACGATCGCACATGGCGCCAACCCACCACGGGGCCCCGAACTCGCTGAGGCCCCTCCGACGGCGAAGTCCGCTTCCCGCCTTTGCCCCCCACGTCACCCTCGCCCTCGTTTTTGCAGGAGCCCCCGGCGGCCTGATCTCGCAGCGGCAACGACAGCCGGCGGTTGCTCCTCGCACGGAAGGCCGACGGCAGCAACTGCTGCCTTTCCCCGGCCGTTTTCAGGTTGCCTGACGTCCCCACGGCCCCTCTGATCCGGCCTTCCCTTTTGCTCCGGCAAAGCCTCGCCCCTCCCCCACGGCGACGCCTGGAACTCCTCAACGTCACCGACTCGCCTGAGACTCTGTTCAGGTCGTCGTACGCCTCGCCGTCCACCTGCAGATGTAAAATGTAAGCTTTCGTGGTATAGCACGTCACTGTAATAACATGTTGGTTGTAACTTTGAGTATTTATATATAAACTTTTGTTACCTTAATCTGTAAACAAGTTTTTTTAGTTATGTTGTTTTATAGGATCCGTAAGTTAGATGTTTAAGGCTGTTAATAACTTTTAGCTAATAATATAAGTTTATAGCATTAACTTAAGATTTTTGTTAATAGAAAAGTTTGCATGAGTTGGTATGCATTCGGTTAACACAGTTAGTTTTAGTCAGAGCCCATTTGAGTAGATTTAATGTTATCTTCGGCTCGATTTTATTTGACTCAGATATATCCACGCTGACGTAGCCGAGGAACCGGACCGCGACGTGATCTGTAGCTGTATCTGATCCAACACCGTTTCCCGTGTGACCATCGAACTAGGTTGGTGCTTCTTACGCGTAGTAACCCACATCGTACGTCACTAAACCTTAACTAAAATCGGCAACTTAACGCACTAAATTTATTTTCTGCGCCAGTAAAATGCTGCTCACCGTAGAAAGATCGACAATCGGACAAATTTTCTGTGCACATAGGATAGTAGTCGATCTAGGTTGAACGAAACACCAAAAATGTGACTTTGACGAATAGGGTAGTCCCGACAACCTAGATATGAACCTAAATAGGATTTACTGAAAGCGCGATCTGACATCGTCGCCGTGACACTATTTCAGACGGACTACCGCGGACGCGACGACTGGACGAGACGCTCCGGGACGGACGACGCACTCGCCATTCCAGGCAAGTGTACCCACTTGCGTTTTTACCGTACCTTAGTTCTAGTTTGTAGAACTGTTAGATTGTGTGTGATGAGAACCGGACGTGAAATGATAGCGTTCGGGACGACCCGTGCCGACTCAGACTTGACGACGAAGTCTGAGCCTGACAACAATAAACTGCTGACATCATAGGACTATCTTGTGTGTGCGTGCGTGTGGACACCCTAGAATAACAATTCCTTACACTTGTCATGTCATGTCCCTGTTACACAAAAAGCCTTCGGGCGTTTCGGATGCTCTCCATGCGAGAGTGATCCCCGTGATACAAAAAGCCTTCGGGCGTTTCGGATGCTCTCCATGCGAGAGTGATCCCCGTGATACAAAAAGCCTTCGGGCGTTTCGGATGCTCTCCATGCGAGAGTGATCCCCGTGATACAAAAAGCCTGCGGGCGTTTCGGATGCTTTCCTAGCGGAAGTGATCCCTGTTACACAAAAAGCCTGCGGGCGTTTCGGATGCTTTCCTAGCGGAAGTGATCCCTGTTACACAAAAAGCCTTCGGGCGTTTCGGATGCTCTCCATGCGAGAGTGATCCCCGTTATACAAAAAGCCTTCGGGCGTTTCGGATGTTTCCCTAGCGGAAATGATCCCTGTACTTCTTGTCCTGAGTTCCTGGGTTGGGGTAGGGTTGAGCGTGCGCACGGCAAGAGGGTCTGATCCCCCTCGAACCGTAAGACGTGAACCCTTCGTGTCACACTTGTCTTGTCTTGTCCCGTCCTGTTTGTCCTGTCTTGTCCCGTCACGTCCCGACTTGTCTTGACACCTGTAGGTTAGTCCCGTAGTTGGTAGCACACGCTACGACTACTACTTGTCCCGTTTTACTTTCCTGCTACGTTACTTCCTGTTGTGTTACCCTGTTATAACCACAGCATGCTAATCAACCAGTAAAATGTTGTGTAAAAGAACCTCAGCATGTTAATCAACCAGTAAACCGTTGTTTAAAGTTCGGTGCACTTGCAGTAAAGTCTAACCCCTCTTGTAGACTTTACCTGACGTACAGTTCCTTTTTCTTGGGTGCTGTACGTCAGGTGCTCAGCCAGAGTTCGTGGACGAGGCAGACTCACTGGAGCACGAGGAGCCGAGGACGTCGACCCAGAGCACGTGCCTGACGAGGACCAGACCTTGAGGTCTTTTAGTCGCCACTTTCAGAGGTTACTACTTTTAGTTTGTCTTTAGATAGTTTGTTGCCACGCTTAGGCTTCTTTTTAGACTTTGTACTTGTTGGATATCATATCTCTAACTTAATGAATGCAATATCTTTTCCGTACTTTTGTTGTTTCGAACTATAATAAATGCAAGAACCTGAAAATTTTTAAAAATGGTACCTCTACAGACGCTTATTGGGTCCGAGCTTCTAAAGCTCTGGCCTAAGCGGGCCTCGTCACGTTTCGCTTCCGTCCATTTTGGGAAGCGGGGCGTGACAGGTATGATCGCACCCGAGGAGAGGGGCGCTATATTTGGTCTTGTAGGTGGGGCGGATGAAGGAAAGTAAGCACGGTTAAGCCTTCAAGGGGCGAAACGCGAAAGGCGGAGAAAGCGCGCGAGGCCGGGGTGACCCGGGGGAGCGTAGGATACGACCCGAGTAGAGATATGAGACTGATAGAGCAAGTCCTAAGCTTTCCAATGACAGGTCATAATAGCAATTCTGACATCGGGGCAAAAAGTTATGAAAGAAACACAGACGGCGTGACATTTTATGCGGCGGGGCCCTCAACGTTTTATGCGGCGGGGCCCGCCACGGAAAGTGGCAAGACGGTGGTGTGGCGGCGACAGGACGGCTAAAGAGTGGAGGTAAGAACGAGGAGGGGGCGGGTAAAAAATAAAAAGAAAATGAGGGGTGCAACACGAGGACTTCCCAGGAGGTCACCCATCCTAGTACTACTCTAGCCCAAGAACGCTTAACTGCGGAGTTCTGATGGGATCCGGTGCGTTAGTGCTGGTATGATCGCACCCGAGGAGAGGGGCGCTATATTTGGTCTTGTAGGTGGGGCGGATGAAGCAAAGTAAGCACGGTTAAGCCTTCAAGGGGCGAAACGCGAAAGGCGGAGAAAGCGCGCGAGGCCGGGGTGACCCGGGGGAGCGTAGGATACGACCCGAGTAGAGATATGAGACTGATAGAGCAAATCACAAGCTTTACAATGACAGGTCATAATAGCAATTCTGACATCGGGGCAAAAAGTTATGAAAGAAACACAGACGGCGTGAAATTTTGTGGGGCGGGGCCCGCCACGTTTTATGCGGCGGGGCACGACACGGAAAGTGGCAAGACGGAGGTGGGGGGGCGACGGGACGGCTAGAGAGTGGAGGTAAAGAACGGAGGAGGGGGCGGGCAAAAAATAAAAAGAAAATGAGGGGTGCAACACGAGGACTTCCTAGGAGGTCACCCATCCTAGTACTACTCTCGCCCAAGCACGCTTAACTGCTGAGTTCTGATGGGATCCGGTGCGTTAGTGCTGGTATGATCGCACCCGAGGAGAGGGGCGCTATATTTGGTCTTGTAGGTGGGGCGGATGAAGCAATGTAAGCACGGTTAAGCCTTCAAGGGGCGAAACGCGAAAGGCGGAGAAAGCGCGCGAGCCCGGGGTGACCCGGGGGAGCGTAGGATACGACCCGAGTAGAGATATGAGACTGATAGAGCAAGTCGCAAGCTTTCCAATGACAGGTCATAATAGCAATTCTGACAACGGGGCAAAAAGTTATGAAAGATACACAGACGGCGTGACATTTTATGAGGCGGGGCCCGCCACGTTTTATGCGGCGGGCCCGCCACGGAAAGTGACAAGACGGAGGTGGGGGGGCGACGGGACGGCTAGAGAGTGGAGGTAAGAACGGATGAGGGGGCGGGCAAAAAAGAAAAAGAAAATGAGGGGTGCAACACGAGGACTTCCCAGGAGGTCACCCATCCTAGTACTACTCTCGCCCAAACACGCTTAACTGCGGAGTTCTGATGGGATCCGGTGCGTTAGTGCTGGTATGATCGCACCCGAGGAGAGGGGCGCTATATTTGGTCTTGTATGTGGGGCGGATGAAGCAAAGTAAGCACGGTTAAGCCTTCAAGGGGCGAAACGCGAAAGGCGGAGAAAGCGCGCGAGGCCGGGGTGACCCTGGGGAGCGTAGGATACGACCCGAGTAGAGATATGAGACTGATAGAGCAAGTCCTAAGCTTTCCAATGACAGGTCATAATAGCAATTCTGACATCGGGGCAAAAAGTTATGAAAGAAACACAGACGACGTGACATTTTAGGAGGCGGGGCCCGCCACGTTTTATGAGGCGGGGCCCGCCACGGAAAGTGGCAAGACGGAGGTGGGAGGGCGACGGGACGGCTAGAGAGTGGAGGTAAGAACGGAGGAGGGGGCGGGCAAAAAATAAAAAGAAAATGAGGGGTGCAACAACGAGGACTTCCAGGAGGTCACCCATCCTAGTACTACTCTCACCCAAGCACGCTTAACTGCGTAGTTCTGATGGGATCCGGTGCGTTAGTGCTGGTATGATCGCACCCGAGGAGAGGGGAGCTATATTTTGTCTTGTAGGTGGGGCGGATGAAGCAAAGTAAGCACGGTTAAGCCTTCAAGGGGCGAAACGCGAAAGGCGGAGAAATCGCGCGAGGCCGGGGTGACCCGGGGGAGCGTAGGATACGACCCGAGTAGAGATATGAGACTGATAGAGCAAGTCACAAGCTTTCCAATGACAGGTCATAATGGCAATTCTGACATCGGGGCAAAAAGTTATGAAAGAAACGCAGACGGTTTGACATTTTGTGGGGCGGGGCCCGCCACGTTTTATGCGACGGGGCCCGCCACGGAAAGTGGCAAGACGGAGGTGGGGGGCGACGGGTCGGCTAGAGAGTGGAGGTAAGAACGGAGGGGGGGGGGGGGGACGGGCAAAAAATAAATATAAAATGAGGGGTGCAACACAAGGACTTCCCAGGAGGTCACCCATCCTAGTATTACTCTCGCCCAAGCACGCTTAACTGCGGAGTTCTGATGGGATCCGGTGCGTCAGTGCTGGTACGATCGCACCCGAGGAGAGGGGCGCTATATTTGGTCTTGTAGGTGGGGCGGATGAAGCAAAGTAAGCACGGTTAAGCCTTCAAGTGGCGAAACGCGAAAGGCGGAGAAAGCGCGCGAGGCCGGGGTGACCCGGGGGAGCGTAGGATACGACCCAAGTAGAGATATTGGACTGATGGGATCAGGTGCGTTAGTGCTGGTATGATCGCACCCGAGGAGAGGGGCGCTATATTTGGTCTGGTAGGTGGGGCGGATGAAGCAAAGTAAGCACGGTTAAGCCTTCAAGGGGCAAAACGCGAAAGGCGGAGAAAGCGCGCGAGGCCGGGGTGACCCGGGGGAGCGTAGGATACGACCCGAGTAGAGATATTGGACTGATAGAGTAAGTCGCAAGCTTTCCAATGACAGGTCATAATAGCAATTCTGACATCGGGGCAAAACGTTATGAAAGATACACAGACGGCGTGACATTTTATGAGGCGGGGCCCGCCACGTTTTATGAGGCGGGGCCCGCCACGGAAAGTGTCAAGACGGAGGTGGGGGGGGGGGGGGGGGGGCGACGGGACGGGTAGAGAGTGGAGGTAAGAACGGAGGAGTGGGCGGGCAAAAAATAAAAAGAAAATGAGGGGTGCAACACGAGGTCTTCCCAGGAGGTCACCCATCCTAGTACTACTCTCGCCCAAGCACGCTTAACTGCGGAGTTCTGATGGGATCCGGTGCGTTAGTGCTGGTATGATCGCACCCGAGGAGAGGGGCGCTATATTTGGTCTTGTAGGTGGGGCGGATGAAGCAAAGTAAGCACGGTTAAGCCTTCAAGGGGCGAAACGCGAAAGGCGGAGAAAGCGCGCGAGGCCGGGGTGACCCGGGGGAGCGTAGGATACGACCCGAGTAGAGATATGAGACTGATAGAGCAAGTCGCAAGCTTTACAATGACAGGTCATAATAGCAATTCTGACATCGGGGCAAAAAGTTATGAAAGAAACACAGACGGCGTGACATTTTGTGGGGCGGGGCCCGCCACGTTTTATGCGGCGGGGCACGCCACGGAAAGTGGCAAGACGGAGGTGGGGGGCGACGGGACGGCTAGAGAGTGGAGGTAAAGAACGGAGGAGGGGGCGGGCAAAAAATAAAAAGAAAATGAGGGGTGCAACACGAGGACTTCCTAGGAGGTCACCCATCCTAGTACTACTCTCGCCCAAGCACGCTTAACTGCGGAGTTCTGATGGGATCCGGTGCGTTAGTGCTGGTATGATCGCACCCGAGGAGAGGGGCGCTATATTTGGTCTTGTATGTGGGGCGGATGAAGCAATGTAAGCACGGTTAAGCCTTCAAGGGGCGAAACGCGAAAGGCGGAGAAAGCGCGCGAGGCCGGGGTGACCCGGGGGAGCGTAGAATACGACCCGAGTAGAGATATGAGACTGATAGAGCAAGTCGCAAGCTTTCCAATGACAGGTCATAATAGCAATTCTGACATCGGGGCAAAAAGTTATGAAAGATACACAGACGGCGTGACATTTTATGAGGCGGGGCCCGCCACGTTTTATGCGGTGGGCCCGCCACGGAAAGTGACAAGACGGAGGTGGGGGGGGCGACGGGACGGCTAGAGAGTGGAGGTAAGAACGGATGAGGGGGCGGGCAAAAAAGAAAAAGAAAATGAGGGGTGCAACACGAGGACTTCCCAGGAGGTCACCCATCCTAGTACTACTCTCGCCCAAACACGTTTAACTGCGTAGTTCTGATGGGATCCGGTGCGTTAGTGCTGGTATGATCGCACCCGAGGAGAGGGGCGCTATATTTGGTCTTGTAGGTGGGGCGGATGAAGCAAAGTAAGCACGGTTAAGCCTTCAAGGGGCGAAACGCGAAAGGCGGAGAAAGCGCGCGAGGCCGGGGTGACCTGGGGGAGCGTAGGATATGACCCGAGTAGAGATATGAGACTGATAGAGCAAGTCCTAAGCTTTCCAATGACAGGTCATAATAGCAATTCTGACATCGGGGCAAAAAGTTATGAAAGAAACACAAACAGCGTGACATTTTATGAGGCGGGGCCCGCCACGTTTTATGAGGCGGGGCCCGCCACGGAAAGTGGCAAGACGGAGGTGGGGGGGGGCGACGGGACGGCTAGAAAGTGGAGGTAAGAACGGAGGAGGGGGCGGGCAAAAAATAAAAAGAAAATGAGGGGTGCAACAACGAGGACTTCCCGGAGGTCACCCATCCTAGTACTACTCTCACCCAAGCACGCTTAACTGCATAGTTCTGATGGGATCCGGTGCGTTAGTGCTGGTATGATCGCACCCGAGGAGAGGGGCGCTATATTTGGTCTTGTAGGTGGGGCGGATGAAGCAAAGTAAGCACGGTTAAGCCTTCAAGGGGCGAAACGCGAAAGGCGGAGAAATCGCGCGAGCCCGGGGTGACCCCGGGGAGCGTAGTATACGACCCGAGTAGAGATATGAGACTGATAGAGCAAGTCGCAAGCTTTCCAATGACAGGTCATAATGGCAATTCTGACATCGGGGCAAAAAGTTATGAAAGAAACGCAGACGGCGTGACATTTTGTGGGGCGGGGCCCGCCACGTTTTATGCGACGGGGCCCGCCACGGAAAGTGGCAAGACGGAGGTGGGGGGCGACGGGTCGGCTAGAGAGTGGAGGTAAGAACGGAGGGGGGGGGGGGGGGACGGGCAAAAAATAAATAGAAAATGAGGGGTGCAACACGAGGACTTCCCAGGAGGTCACCCATCCTAGTATTACTCTCGCCCAAGCACGCTTAACTGCGGAGTTCTGATAGGATCCGGTGCGTCAGTGCTGGTATGATCGCACCCGAGGAGAGGGGCGCTATATTTGGTCTTGTAGGCGGGGCGGATGAAGCAAAGTAATCACGGTTAAGCCTTCAAGGGGCGAAACGCGAAAGGCGGAGAAAGCGCGCGAGGCCGGGGTGACCCGGGGGAGCGTAGGATACGACCCAAGTAGAGATATTGGACTGATGGGATCAGGTGCGTTAGTGCTGGTATGATCGCACCCGAGGAGAGGGGCGCTATATTTGGTCTGGTAGATGGGGCGGATGAAGCAAAGTAAGCACGGTTAAGCCTTCAAGGGGCAAAACGCGAAAGGCGGAGAAAGCGCGCGAGGCCGGGGTGACCCGGGGGAGCGTAGGATACGACCCGAGTAGAGATATTGGACTGATAGAGCAAGTCGCAAGCTTTCCAATGACAGGTCATAATAGCAATTCTGACATCGGGGCAAAACGTTATGAAAGATACACTGACGGCGTGACATTTTATGAGGCGGGGCCCGCCACGTTTTATGAGGCGGGGCCTGCCCACGGAAAGTGTCAAGACGGAGGTGGGGGGGGGGGGGGGGGGGCGACGGGACGGCTAGAGAATGGAGGTAAGAACGGAGGGGGGCGGGCAAAAAATAAAAAGAAAATGAGGGGTGCAACACGAGGTCTTCCCAGGAGGTCACCCATCCTAGTACTACTCTCGCCCAAGCACGCTTAACTGCGGAGTTTTGATGGGATCCGGTGCGTTAGTGCTGGTATGATCGCACACGAGGAGAGGGGCGCTATATTTGGTCTTGTAGGTGGGGCGGATGAAGCAAAGTAAGCACGGTTAAGCCTTCAAGGGGCGAAACGCGAAAGGCGGAGAAAGCGCGCGAGGCCGGGGTGACCCGGGGGAGCGTAGGATACCACCCGTGTAGAGATATGAGTCTGATAGAGCAAGTCGCAAGCTTTCCAATGACAGGTCATAATAGCAATTCTGACATGGGGGCAAAAAGTTATGAAAGAAACACAGACGGCGTGACATTTTATGCGGTGGGGCCCTCAACGTTTTATGCGGCGGGGCCCGCCACGGAAAGTGGCAAGACGGTGGTGGGGGGGGGCGACAGGACGGCTAGAGAGTGGAGGTAAGAACGAGGAGGGGGCGGGTAAAAAATAAAAAGAAAATGAGGGGTGAAACACGAGGACTTCCCAGGAGGTCACCCATCCTAGTACTACTCTCGCCCAAGAACGCTTAACTGCGGAGTTCTGATGGGATCCGGTGCGTTAGTGCTGGTATGATCGCACCCGAGGAGAGGGGCGCTATATTTGGTCTTGTAGGTGGTGCGGATGAAGCAAAGTAAGCACGGTTAAGCCTTCAAGGGGCGAAACGCGAAAGGCGGAGAAAGCGCGCGTGGCCGGGGTGACCCGGGGGAGCGTAGGATACGACCCGAGTAGAGATATGAGACTGATAGAGCAAGTCGCAAGCTTTACAATGACAGGTCATAATAGCAATTCTGACATCGGGGCAAAAAGTTATGAAAGAAACACAGACGGCGTGACATTTTGTGGGGCGGGGCCCGCCATGTTTTATGCGGCGGGGCCCGCCAAGGAAAGTGGCAAGACGGAGGTGGGGGGCGACGGGACGGCTAGAGAGTGGAGGTAAGAACGGAGGAGGGGGCGGGCAAAAAAGAAAAAGAAAATGAGGGGTGCAACACGAGGACTTCCCAGGAGGTCACCCATCCTTGTACTACTCTCGCCCAAGCACGCTTAACTGCGAAGTTCTGATGGGATCCGGTGCGTTAGTGCTGGTATGATCGCAACCGAGGAGCGGGTCGCTATATTTGGTCTTGTAGGTGGGGCGGATGAAGCAAAGTAAGCACGGTTAAGCCTTCAAGGGGCGAAACGCGAAAGGCGGAGAAAGCGCGCGAGGCCGGGGTGACCCGGGGGAGCGTAGGATATGACCCGAGTAGAGATATGAGACTGATAGAGCAAGTCGCAAGCTTTCCAATGACAGGTCATAATAGCAATTCTGACATCGGGGCAAAAAGTTATGAAAGATACACAGACGGCGTGACATTTTATGAGGCGGGGCCCGCCACGTTTTATGCGGCGGGGCCCGCCACGAAAAGTGGCAAAACGGAGGTGGGGGGGGTGGGGGGGCGACGGGACGGCTTGAGAGTGGAGGTAAGAACGAGGAGGGGGCGGGCAAAAAATAAAAAGAAAATGTGGGGTTCAACACGAGGACTTCCCAGAAGGTCACCCATCATAGTACTACTCTCGCCCAAGCACGCTTAACTGCGGAGTTCTGATGGGATCCGATGCGTTAGTGCTAGTAAGATCGCACCCGAGGAGAGGGGCGCTATATTTGGTCTTGTAGGTGGGGTGGATGAAGCAAAGTAAGCACGGTTAAGCCTTCAAGGGGCGAAACGCGAAAGGCGGAGAAAGCGCGCGAGGCCGGGGTGACCCGGGGGAGCGTAGGATACGACCCGAGCAGAGATATGAGATTGATAGAGCAGTCGCAAGCTTTCCAATGACAGGTCATAATAGCAATTCTGACATCGGGGCGAAAAGTTATGAAAGAAACACAGACGGCGTGACATTTTGTGGGGCGGGGCCCGCCACGTTTTATGCGGCGGGGCCCGCCACGGAAAGTGGCAAGACGGAGGTGGGGGGCGAAGGGACGGCTAGAGAGTGGAGGTAAGAACGGAGGAGGGGGCGGGCAAAAAATAAAAAGAAAATGAGGGGTGCAACACGAGGACTTCCAAGAAGGTCACCCATCCTAGTACTACTCTCGCCCAAGCACGCTTAACTGCGGAGTTCTGATGGGATCCGGTGCGTTAGTCCTGGTATGATCACACCTGAGGAGAGGGGCGCTATATTTGTTCTTGTAGGTGGGGCGGATGAAGCAAAGTAAGCACGGTTAAGCCTTCAAGGGGCGAAACGCGAAAGGCGGGGAAAGCGCGCGAGGCCGGGGTGACCCGGGGGAGCGTAGGATACGACCCGAGTAGAGATATGAGACTGATAGAGCAAGTCGCAAGCTTCCCAATGACAGGTCATAATAGCAATTCTGACATCGGGGCAAAAAGTTATGAAAGAAACACAGACGGCGTGACATTTTGTGGGGCGGGGCCCGCCACGTTTTATGCGGCGGGGCCCTCCACGGAAAGTGGCAAGACGGAGGTGGGGGAGGGGCGACGGGACGGCTAGAGAGTGGAGGTAAGAACGGAGGAGGGGGCAGGCAAAAAATAAAAAGAAAATGAGGGGTGCAACACGAGGACTTCCCAGGAGGTCACCCATCCTAGTACAACTCTCGCCCAAGCACGCTTAACTGCGGAGTTCTGATGGGATCCGGTGCGTTAGTGCTGGTATGATCGCACCCGAGGAGAGGTGCGCTATATTTGGTCTTGTTGGTGGGGCGGATGAAGCAAAGTAAGCACGGTTAAGCCTTCAAGGGGCGAAACGTGAAAGGCGGAGAAAGCGCGCGAGGCCGGGGTGACCCGGGGGAGCGTTGGATATGACCCGAGTAGAGATATGATACTGATAGAGCAAGTCGCAAGCTTTCCAATGACAGGTCATAATAGCAATTCTGACATCGGGGCAAAAAGTTATGAAAGATACACAGACGGCGTGACATTTTATGAGGCGGGGTCCGCCACGTTTTATGCGGCGGGGCCCGCCACGGAAAGTGGCAAGACGGAGGTGGGGGGGGGGGACGGGACGGCTAGAGAGTGGATGTAAGAACGAGGAGGGGGCGGGCAAAAAATAAAAAGAAAATGAGGGGTTCAACACGAGGACTTCCCAGGAGGTCACCCATCCTAGTACTTCTCTCGCCTAAGCACGCTTAACTGAGGAGTTCTGATGGGATCCGGTGCGTTAGTGGTGGTATGATCGCCCCCGAGGAGAGGGGCGCTATATTTGGTCTTGTAGGTGGGGCGGATGAAGCAAAGTAAGCACGGTTAAGCCTTCAAGGGGCGAAACGCGAAAGGCGGAGAAAGCGCGCGAGGCCGGGGTGACCCGGGGGGAGCGTAGGATACGACCCGAGTAGAGATATGAGCCTGATAGAGCAAGTCGCAAGCTTTCCAATGACAGGTCATAATAGCAATTCTGACATCAGGGCAAAAAGTTATGAAAGATACACAAACGGCGTGACATTTTATGAGTCGGGGCCCGCCACGTTTTATGCGGCGGGGCCCGCCATGGAAAGTGGCAAGACGGAGGTGGGGGGGGCGACGGGACGGCTAGAGAGTGGAGGTAAGAACGGAGGAGGGGGCGGGCAAAAAATAAAAAGAAAATGAGGGGTGCAACACGAGGACTTCCCAGGAGGTCACCCATCCTAGTACTACTCTCGCCCAATCACGCTTAATTGCAGAGTTCTGATGGGATCCGGTGCGTTAGTGCTGGTATGATCACACCCGAGGAGAGGGGCGCTATATTTGGTCTTGTAGGTGGGGCGGATGAAGCAAAGTGACAACGAAGCTAGATCTGGCATTTATCATGTTGCACAACTACCATGTCATTTTTAATTTCCATTAATGGTACGCAAATTAATTGTCATGTCATTGCATTCTTTAAGTGTTCTCGTGATTGCGTAGCTCCGCTACACCTTGTGAAATGATTGAGGCTAGGTGCACCCCTATGCCAAATGGAATACGCTTCTGGTTTGTAATCCAGGAAACGAGCTCTTGTGCGGGGCAACCCTGGCTCATTTACTGAGCACCGTGTACAGGGACCCTGGCTCGTTTACACGTGGGTATTGGGGTAAGAGTTAAGCGGCCATTCAACTGGGAGTCTGCCCGATCAGCAACTGCAGTTGTAAGGCGTAAACTCTGGGTTCTGGGGTAGTGTTAAGCGGTCAATCAGTGTGAATGTCCAACAGTTCAGCTGTAAGGCGTAAACATCTACAAACAACTTGAAACGTGACTAGTGAAAAGATTGAGATTGTTAGTAGCTTGGCTACTCTTGACATGCCCTGATAAATTATTCTCTTGCACTTATTGTTTCACCATGTCTTACTTGTGCACTCATACCATAACTGCCATGTCATGCATACTATAACTGCTAGGTTGTTAGTTTACCTTACTTTCAGTTTCCTTGCCCAAGTCTTTTAGACTTGCTGACATGTGCCCCTTTACTCTTTTGGGTGACACATGTTAGATCCTGAGCCTGAGTTCATTGTTGAGGACGAGGTGTTTGCGGACACCGAGCCCGAGCCTGTGTTTGACAAGGACTTCGTGGACACGGGCGATCAGTCGTAGAGACTGTTTGTGTTGTTGTTTAGACTGTTCTGTTGTCGGTGCGTGGCACCAATACTTTGTTATGTTGTCCCTTTTGTTGGCCTTGTTCTGGGCCTTTAGACTCTTTCTTTTAGCCTGGTGGCTTTTCTGGATGTTGAACTTAATTTTCATGTTGGACAAATTCTGAAATTTTAGATTTATTTCTGTCTCTCCTTGTGTTATTATTGTTGTTCCGTTTGTGGTTACAGGGACATGCTTATGTTTTATTGACGCTTATCGGGTTTGGGGCTTCACAGCTCCACTCCCGTGCAGACCTTTTTCACGTCTCGCCTCCATTTTAGGGAAGCGGGGCGTGACACAGGAGGTCACCCAACCTAGTCCTACTCTCGCCTACACACGCATAACTGCGGAGTTCTGATGGGATCCGGTGCGTTAGTGCTGGTTTGATCGCACCCGAGGAGTGGGGCGCTAAATTTGGTCTTGTAGGTGGGGGCGGATGAAGCAAAGTAAGCACGGTTACGCAATCAAGGGGCGAAACGCGAAAGGCGGGGCACCCGCTCGAGGACGGGGTGACCCAGGGGGATCGTAGGATACGACCCATGTAGAGATATGTGACTTATAGATCAAGTCACAATCTTTCCAATGTCAGGTCATAATAGCAATTCTGACATCGGAGCAAAAAGTTATGAGAGAAACACCGACGGCGTGACATTTTATGCGGCGGGGCCCACCATGTTTTATGCGGCGGGGCCCGCCATAGAAAGTGGAAAGACAGAGGTGGGGGGGCGACGGCGCGGCTAGAGAGTGGAGGTAAGAACGGAGGAGGGGGCGGGCAAAAAATAAAAAGAAAATGAGGGGTGCAACACGAGGACTTCCCAGGAGGTCACCCATCCTAGTACTACTCTCGCCCAAGCACGCTTAACTGCGGAGTTCTGATGGGATCCAATGCGTTAATGCTGGTAAGACCGCACCCGAGGAAAGGGGCGCTAAATTTGGTCTTTAGGTTGGGCGGATGAAGCAAAGTAAGCACGGTTACGCCTTCAAGGGGCAAAACGCGAAATGCGGAGCACGCGCGCGAGGACGGGGTGACCCGGGGGAGCGTAGGATACGACTCATGTAGAGATATGAGACTTATAGATCAAGTCGCAAGCTTTCCAATGACATGTCAATTCTGACATCGGAGCAAAAAGTTATAAAAGAAACACCAACTTTGTGACATTTTATGCGGCGGGGCCCGCCACAGAAAGTGGCAAGACGGAGGTTGGGGGCGACGGGGCTGTTAGAGAGTGGAGGTAAGAACGGAGGAGGGAACGGGCAAAAAATAAAAAGAAAATGAGGGGTGCAACACGAGAACTTCCCAGGAGGTCACCCATACTAGTACTACTCTCGCCCAAGCACGCTTAACTGCAGAGTTCTGATGGGATCCAGTGCTTTAGTGCTGGTATGATCGCACCCGACGACAGGGGCGCTAAATTTGGTCTTGTAGGTCGGGGCGGATGAAGCAAAGTAAGCACGGTTATGCCTTCAAGGGGCGAAACGTGAAGGCAGAGCAATCGCGCGAGGACGGGGTGATCGTGGGTGCGTAGGATACGACCCGTGTAGAGATATGAGACTTATAGATCAAGTCGCACGCTTTCCAATGACAGGTCATAATAGCAATTCGGACATCGGAGCAAAAAGAAATGAAAGAAACACCGACGGCGTGACATTTTATGCGGCGGGGCCCGCCACGTTTTATGCGGCGGGGCCTGCCACGGAAAGTGGCAAGACGGATGTGGGGGGCGACGGGGCGGCTAGAGAGTGGAGGTAAGAACGAAGGAGGGGGCGGGCAAAAAATAAAAAGAAAATGTGGGGCACAGCACGAGGACTTCCCAGGAGGTCACCCATCCCAGTACTACTCTAGCCCAAGCACGCTTAACTGCGGTGTTCTGATGGGATCCGGAGCGTTAGTGCTGGTATGATCACACCCGAGGAGAGGGGCGCTAAATTTGGTCTTGTAGGTGGGGCGGATGAAGCAAAGTAAGCACGGTTACGCCTTTAAGGGGGCGAAACGCGAAAGTCGGAGCACGCGCGAGAGGATGGGGTGACCCCGGGGGAGCGTAGGATACGAACCGTGTAGAGATATGAGACTTATAGATCAAGTCGCAAGCTTTCCAATGACAGGTCAAAATAGCAATTCTGACATCGGAGCAAAAAGTTATGAAAGAAACACCGACGGCGTGACATTTTATGCGGCGAGGCCCGCCACGTTTTATGCGGCGGGGCACGCCACAAAAAGTGGCAATACGGAGGTGGGGGGGCGACGGGGCGGCTAGAGTGTGGAGGTAAGAACGGAGGTGGGGTGGGCAAAAAATAAAAAGAAAATGAGGGGTGCAACACGAGGACTTCCCAGGAGGTCATCCATCCTAGTACTACTCTTGCCCAAGCACGCTTAACTGCGGAGTTCTGATGGGATCCGGTGCGTTAGTGCTGGTATGATCGCATCCAAGGAGAGGGGCGCTAAATTTGGTCTTGTAGGTGGGGGCGGATGAAGCAAAGTATGCACAGTTATGCCTTCAAGGGGCGAAACGCGAAAGGCGGAGCATGCGCGCGAGGACGGGTTACCATGGGAAGCGTAGGATGCGACCTGTGTAGAGATATGGGACTTACAGATCAAGTCGCAAGCTTTCCAATGACATGTCATAAAAGAAATTCTGACATCGGAGCAAAAAGTTATGAAAGAAACACCGACAGTGTGACATTTTATGCGGCGGGGCCGCCACGTTTTATGCAGCGGGGCCCGCCACAGAAAGTGGTAAGAAGGAGGTTGGGGGGCGACGGGGCGGCTATAGAGTGGAGGCAAGAACGGAGGAGGGGGCGAGTAAAACATAAAAAGAAAATGAGGGGTGCAACACGAGGACTTCCCAGGAGGTCACCCATCCTAGTACTATTCTCGCCCAAGCACGCTTAACTGCGAAGTTATGATAGGATCCGGTGCGTTAATGCTGTTATGATCGCACCCGAGGAGAGGGGCGCTAAATTTGGTCTTGTAGGTGGGGGCAGATGAAGCAAAGTAAGCACAGTTACGCTTTCAAGGGGCGAAACGCGAAAGGTGGAGCACGCGCGCGAGGACGGGGTGACCCGGGGGAGCGTAGGATACGAACCGTGTAGAGATATGAGACTTATAGATCAAGTCGCAAGCTTTCCAATGACAGGTCAAAATAGCAATTCTGACATCGGAGTAAAAAGGTATGAAAGAAACACCGACGGCGTGCAATTTTATGCGGCGGGGCCCGCCACGTTTTATGCGGCGGGGCCCGCCACAGAAAGTGGCAAGACGGAGGTGGGGGCGACGGGGCGGCTAGAGAGTGGAGATAAGAACGGAGGAGGGGGTGGGCAAAAAATAAAAAGAAAATGAGGGGTGCAACACGAGGACTTCCCAGGAGATCACCCATCCTAGTACTACTCTCGCCCAAGCACGCTTAACTGCAGAGTTCTGATGGGATCCGGTGCATTAGTGCTGGTATGATCAACCCGAGGAGAGGGACACTAAATTTGGTCTTGTAGGTGGGGCGGATGAAGAAAAGTAAGCACGATTACGCCTTCAAGGGGCGAAACGCGAAAGGCGGAGCACGCACGCGAGGACGGGGTGACCCGGTGGAGTGTTGGATACGGCCAGTGTAGAGATATGAGACTTATAGAAAAAGTCGCAAGCTTTCCAATGACAGTTCATAATAGCAATTCTGACATCAGAGCAAAAAGTTATGAAAGAAACACCGACGATGTGACATTTTATGCGGCAGGGCCCGCCACGTTTTATGCGACGGGACCCGCCACAGAAAGTGGCAAGACGGAGGTGGGGGGGCGACGGGGAGGCTAGAGAGTGGAGGTAAGAACGGAGGAGGGGGCGGGCAAAAAAGAAAAAGAAAATGAGGGGTGCAACACGAGGACTTCCCAGGAAGTCACCCATCCTAGTACTACTCTCGCTCAAGCACGCTTAACTGCGGAGTTCTGATGAGATCCAGTGCGTTAGTGCTGGTATGATCACATCCAAGGAGAGGGGCGCTAAATTTGGTCTTGTAGGTGGGGCGGATGAAGCAAAGTAAGCACGGTTACGCCTTCAAGGGGCGATACTCGAAAGGCCCAGGATGCGCGCGAGGACGGGGTGACCCGGGGGAGCGTAGGATACGACCATTGTAGAGATATGAGACTTATAGATCAAGTCGCAAGCTTTCCAATGACAGTTCATAATGGCAATTCTGACATCGGAGCAAAAAGTTATGAGAGAAACACCGACGACATGACATTTTATGCGGCGGGGCCCGCCACGTTTTATGCGGCGGAGTCCGCCACAGAAAGTGGCAAGACGGAGGTGGGGGGGGGGAGGGCGACGGGGCGGCTAAAGAGTGGAGGTAAGAACGGAGAAGGGGGCGGGCAAAAAATAAATAGAAAATGAGGGGTGCAACACGAGGACTTCCCAGGAGGTCACCCATCCTAGTATTATCAGAGTTTAATTATTTGGACTTCCTAGTAAAGAAAAATGAGTCTATTAAACCTATGTTTTGACTATAAAGAAAAAAGAGTCTATTAAACTTATTATATTTCTTAAAATAGTAGCCGTATTTATTAGTTGTCGAAGCATATGACCTATAACTCACTTATATGACATGACTTCAATATTAATTAAAGATGATCTAATTTAACACATTCTTTTCAATTTTGTACCTCAAATGTTCGATCGCAGGTGTTTACGGGTGTTTTCTCACCACAGCTCATTGACCGCCAGATGTGTGGTCAACGTGGTCAAGGGGCCGGTTTGGGGGTCCCTTGGGTTCGCCGAGCCCGCTTATACTCGACGTGGGAGAGCTGAGGGGAAGCCTCGGCTCGGTGAGTCGGGCTCGGCCTCGGCTGGGTCGGGCTCAGCCTCGGTCGTATCCGTGTCGAGGGGTAGCATCGGCGCCTTGCGAGTGGGTTGGTGCTTGATCAGTCGTCCTCCTGGCGACTGCGACGGTGATGGCCGATCGATGCTGAGGGTTAGCCTCGGCGTCTCGGATGTCTTCTTCCTGGACAGATGAAGAAACTCGTCAGGGAGGTCGGACCTAGGTTCCGGCCAAAGCCCCTCTGATGCCTAAGTCAGATCAGGATCTGAAAGGATACTCGACGGGGGAGATCCGGCTTGTGAGGAAGCCAGAACGTCAACCCAGGCGGCGCGAGTTTTGGGGGAGGGAGGAAATGGAGTGGCGAAAGCCTAGGTCGTTGATGGAGTACCTCTGTGTGGGTTACCTGAGTTTCGATCCTCCTCTTCGTCATCCTGGCCTTCCCCTTATAGGGTCTTCCGCGATTGCCCCACGTCCTGCCTCTTCTCACGTCCCCACGATCTGCCTCCGCCTCTTCCCACTCGCGAGTTGTCATGGGGTGGCTCATTAACGGGTCCGTTAATGTCCATCATGGGATCGCAGATTCAGAGGAGCGGTTAATCCAGTCGAATGGGGGCCGGTCGGATGTACCCGAGGGCGAGGTGGCTGGGCCTTCTGCTCCGTCCGTGGGCCTCCTTTGGGAGGGCCCGTCTTCTCTAGCAGGCTTCTCCTTTGAGGTCGGGCCGTGGGCCATTGCGCTTCGGGCCCGTTGATATTAGTCGTAACAATGGCCCCCATCGCCCGGACCGTTCGGCTTCCACCGGTTCGGTTCGGGTGATGTGACTCTTTCGTGACCCGATGGATGCGTCAGTCGAGGCCCTGCTATTAAATGAATGTCATTATTGCCGCTCCGTTTGAACTTCTGTTGGTGCGGTTTTCGAAGCGTAGCCGCCGCCTCGATTCTGCCACGTGCCCCTTGCATTCATCTCCATCAAGTGCAGGGACATTCAAAGAGCACTAGGAAGGGAGCACCGACATCCGTTAGTCGAACGAGGCCAGATCTTCCTTCAGCTTCTCCTCTGTCTAATCCTGCTCCAACTCCTCGACATGTCGTCTTCTCCTGTCCCCGGTTCGGGTCGTCCAGAGGATGCAGTCCGTCTTGACTCGCCTGATACCCCCGGCTCGGCGGCTGGTAGTCAGGAGGGGGACCCCTCGGTGATGCCTCCGGAGGTCCTGGGATGCCCTTCTTCCTTCTGTGCCACCTCCGCCGGAGATGTACGTGACCACTACCTTCTACCCCCATACTCCATCCGAGCCCCGGAGCCTAACAAGCGGATCTGCTTTCCGGGTCCGAAGGCGGTCGGGGTGTACGAGGTGTGCTTCGGTTCCCCCTTCACCCTTTCATTGTTGAGTTTCTGCGTGCTTATCACGTGGCCCTATGCCAGTTCTGCCCAACGCGATCGGGCTTGTCATTGGGTTCGCCGTGCTTTGCCTTCTGAAGGGGGTGGTCCCCTCCCCCCGACTCTTCTCCCAATTTTATCGTCTGAGCCGCCATCAGTCGGGGGCCTGGATTTACATTAGCACTCGGCCCTCGAAGAGCCTGATACTGGGGCTGCCGAGCTCCGTCAAGCTCTGGAAGGGGGAGTATCTCTTTGTCATCGGCCCGTCGGATATGGATTTCTCGACTTACTGGAGCACCGACGTGACGCTGGCTCCGGAGCTGGGTGATCCGACCGTGGCTGAACTTGAGACCGTGGAGGCCCTGCTGGCGATCCCACCGGGCGATCGGAAAGTCTCCGTTCTCTTCTCTGATCTCAACCTACGGAAGACCACGTGGCTTGCTGGTGAGTTTTACCGCCCTCCCTTGCTCCGAAGGTAGTGCTCTGTGGCCACTGTTTTGTGGCCGGTAGGGTTGGTTGATGATGACTTTCCCCTGCACAGGTGGGTTTCCCTCCAGTCCTTCTGTCCTTCCTCCCCAAGTCAGGGTTCTGGATCCTGCCTCCCGGAGAGGGGATCATGTGCTGGCGGTCCGGAGGAAACAATCTGTTGACCGTCTGGCGGCTGGTGTTGTGAAGTTGAAGAGGAAAGTTCCCTCTTCCTCCCAGCATGGCATCCCTAAAAAGATCCGCACCCCCACCGGAGAGGTCAGTGCTTCATTGCCCCAGTCCCGGAATCAGTCATCCTCGGTCGAGGAGGCTTGGCCATGGGCTGGCCCCCCCTATCCGCGGTCAGGCCCTCTCCCCGATATATATGAGCGGTATCTAGGTGCGTTCTGCTCCCCCCTACAGACTTACCTCCGGGAGAGGAGGATTTTCCCCGTCACCGCTTCCCTGTTGGAGCGGACGAGTCGGTCTTTTCCGGCTGTAGTGTGGCGGCGCGGGTCGCTGAGAACTACAGCCTCTCCTCGGACCGAGCCGCTTTGGACGGGGTCAGTGGCGACCGTCTGGCCGCTTTCGTGGTGCAGGCGGGCCAACAGGTGGGTTTTCTTCCCTAACCCAATCTTTTGCTGCTACCTTCACCTTACCCCCGCCTCTCTCGTGTAGCTATCCTCCGTTGGCCTTTTGATGAGGCGCCAATTTTTGGCTCTCTCCCAGGCTGAGACAAACGCGGCGCCCATTCCGGGAGCCCGGGAAGGCGAGGAGGAGGCCGACCACTTGTCCAAGGCGCTCGTGAAGTCCCTGGAATTTCGCGTGGCTGAGCTTTCCTCTGCCTTGGAAAAGTCGGACCAGGAAAAAGCCTTAGCGTTGGTCAAGAAGTCCAAGGCCGAGGAGCGAATTGCCGCGCTCACCGCGGCCCCTGGCGCAGCAGCTGTGGCGGGCACCGATCCGGGTCCTTTCATCACGGCTGATGCCCAAGAACTCAATGCCCTGCTGGAGGCGGCGGAAGAGCGGGAGGGAGCTCTCCTGTCTCAGCTCAACGCGAGATCGAAAGAGATCGAGATGATCCGATCTGATCACCAACGGCAGGTAGCCGCTTTCGAGGGTCGGATTCGTGAGCTAGAGGAGGTGGAACTTGTCAAGGCTGCCCAGGATGCCGTGAAGGAATACGCCCTTTCCTTTGTCACTAAGGCCACGTCTTCGGCGTTCGAGAAGGGCTTCGCCCGCTGTCTGGCCGAGATTTGAAAGAAGTTCCCGCAAGTGGTGATCAACCTCGAGGAGCTTCAAGCGCACTCCGATGAAGATGAAGAGATCCCCGCGGTCCGACGTTTCTCCCACCGATGATCTTGAGGGGGTCCCCCGAGAAGACGAGGGTGGGAGTGTCTAGATCCCTAGCCGGGTCCTTAAGTTCTTCGTGACCAGGGCCTTTTGGTGTAGCCCCTCGTACTTCCTGAAAGTAAAGTGTCTTCCCCTTGCTTGTTATTGCTTATCTCCTCCTTTGGGGTGGAGCCTTCTTTAGAGTTCTTGACGGGGAAGAGTCAGTGTTCCTGTCGATTGGGCCGAGGGAGTTGCCCTCGGCTCGTCTAACGTGCATTCGTATTGGGGGAGTTGCCCCCGTCTTGGTTGGCGTGCCGACGGGCCGAGGGATTTGCCCTCGGCTCGGTTACCATGCAGCCGCATCAGGGGAGTCGCCCCTGGCTTGGTTGGTGTGCCGACGGACCGAGGGAGTTGCCCTCGGCTCGGTTAATCGTGCAGCCGTAGCGGGGGAGTTGCCCCCGACTTAGTTGGTGCACCGACGGGCCGAGGGATTTGCCCTCGGCTCGGTTCATCGTGCAGCCGTAGCAGGGGAGTTGCCCCCGGCTTAGTTGGCGTGCCGACGGGCCGAGGGATTTGCCCTCGGCTTGGTTTATCATGCAGCCGCATCAGGGGGGTTGCCCCCGGCTTAGTTGGCATGCCGACGGGCCGAGGGATTTGCCCTCGGCTCGGTTTATCGTGTCGCCGCATCAGGGGGGTTGCCCTTGGCTCAGTTGGCGTGCCGACGGGCCGAGAGAGTTGCCCTCGGCTCGATTAATCGTGCAGCCATAGCGGGGGAGTTGCCCCCGGCTTAGTTGGCTAGTCGGCCTAGGGAGCGACCCCATGTCTTGCGACTAGCCGCTGAGGGCGACCTCTGAGGTCATCCTTATGTCCGACCCGCCCGGGGAGCTGCCCTTGGCTTCACAGTCGGTCGGTTCGCCGGTCCGTGGGGGGAGTTGCCCCCAGCCTTACGATCGGTTTGATTTGTTTCGTTCAAAGGGAGGGCTATCCTTGCCTAGAGGCTGGCCCATCCTGGATGATGGTAATACTTTTCCGTAGCCAGGCCATAAGTGAAAAGTAAGATCAATCCAATTTATTGAACAAGGGGGAAAAAGAGTTACATTCGCGGGTGGTCCCGTAAGCTTTACTGGTAATACTTGCGCAGATGCTCAGCATTCCAGGAATGGGTGAGGGCCTTTCCCTCCGGGGTTGCCAACCGATAGGTAGCAGGTCCTAGAACTTCGATCACCCGGTAGGGACCTTCCCACTTGGCTGCCAGCTTCCCTTTGCGCGCGACCTCTGGACAGAAGACCGCTTTTCTAAGGACCAAATCCCCTTGGCAAAAACTCCGCTCCTTGACGCAGGAATTGTAGTAGCGCGCCGCCTTTTGCTTCTGTCGGATAATGGTGGCCAAGGCCTGCTCTCGCCGCTCACCTAGGAGCTCCAAGTCGAGCTCCAAACCCTCGACGTTTCTTTCCTCGTCGAAATGTTGGATGCGAAGGGACTCCTCGCCCACTTCGACCGGGACTACTGCTTCGGCGCCATAAGTAAGCATGAATGGGGTCTCACCCGTAGCCTGTTTGTGGGTCGTTCGATAAGACCAGAGTATCCTGGGAAGTTCTTCAGGCCACTTCCCTTCGGCGCCTTCGACCTTCTTGCGGAGGGGCTCTATGATGCATTTATTGGCGGCCTCGGCCATCCCGTTGGTCTGGGGATGCGCCACCGAGGCGAAGAGTAACTTGATCTTCCACTCAGCGCAGAAGTCTTTAAACCCAGCTGAGTCGAATTGCTTCCCATTGTCGGTGACGATGGCGCGGGGGATTCCGAATCTGGAGATGATGGAGTTCCACACGAAGCTCTTTGCCTTCTTCCAGGTGATTGAGGCTAGAGGTTCGGCTTCGATCCATTTGGTGAAGTAGTCCATGGCCACGATCAGGTATTTCCTTTGCCCTCGGCCCGCCGTGAACGGTCCCAGGATATCGAGCCCCCACTTTGCAAAAGGTATTGGGCTGATGATTGGGATGAGCTTTGAAGGGGGAATGGACCTGGTGCTGGCGAACCTTTGGCATTCTTGGCACCTCTGGACATACTCTGTCGCGTCGCGTACCAGGGTCGGCCAGTAGTACCCTTGCCGCAAGATCTTCTGGGCGATTGTTGTGCCTCCATGGTGGTTCCCGCAGGTGCCCTCATGCACTTCCCTGATGACGTAGTCAGCTTCCTGGGGGCCGAGGCACTTAAGGTAGGGGAGGATGTCAGTCTTTGTCCACCGTCTTCTGTAGAGGGCTCCTTCGTGCATCATATACCAGAGCGCCTTCCTCTCTAAGGTTCGACGTTCCTCCACATCGGTCGGCGTTTCCCCAAAGGTGAGGTATCGGATGATCGGGTCCATTCAGGTGGGGTCTCCGCCAATCGCCATTACCTCCTTCTCTTCCGTGCTGGGGCTCCTGAGGTTCTCTATGTAGACGGTGCGACCCAACTCCTTGGGCGAGGAAGAAGCAAGTTTGGATAGTGCGTCCGCTCGGGCATTCTCCGACCGCGGGAGGTGAAGGGTCTCGGCCCTTTTGAATTTGGACATCTCAGTCTTGGTCGTGGCCAAGTAGTCCTGCATCGTTCCTTCGTGTGCCCCGTAGCTCCCTTGTAGCTGGTTGACGATGAGCTTCGAGTCACTGAGGAGTCGTACGCACTCAGCTCCGAGTTCTCGGGCCAGCTTTAAGCCGTTTATTGCGGCCTCATACTCGGCCACATTGTTGGTGGCCGGGAACTCAAACCTAAGTGCGTATTCGACGACGTTCCCCTAGGGAGACCGAATCGTGATCCCGGCTCCGCTCCCAGCCCAGGTCGCCGAGCCGTCCACATGAATAATCCATGTGTCCTGATCGCCTGAGTGGCCAGCCGAGTTGATGTCAGTCGTAAGTAAATACAAAGGTTGGTTCGTTACTGTTTCCGAGACGTCTCCTGGCGCAAAGGCTCTTTCTTCAATGGTACACTCTGTAATGAAGTCGGCCAGTGCCTGTCCTTTGATGGCCGTGCGGGGCTTGAATCACATGTCGAATTCGCTCAACTTGACCCCCCAGTTCAACATCCTTCCCATGCGGTCAAACCTTTTGAGGTTCTGTTCCAACTGGGAATCGGTTAGGACCAGTATCGTGTGAGCCTGGAAGTAGGGTCGGAGTCATCTGGTCGAGAGGACGAGGGCGTACGCTAACTTCTCCATTGGCGTGTACCGCCCCTCAGCGTCTTTCAAGATGCGACTGGTGTAGTATACCGGCCTCTGTACCCCATCGTCTTCCCGGATCAGTACCGAGCTCACAGCTTCCATCGTGCAGGCTAAATACAGGCTCAACGATTCCACCTCTCGCGGTTTGGAAAGGAGTGGTGGTCTGCGGAGGTACTCTTTGAGATCGGTGAAGGCCCGGGAGCAGTCCTCATCCCATTGTATTGTCTTCCTCTCGTCGGCTGGCGTGGCGATTGCCTTCCTCAGAGTCTTGAAGAACGGGAGAGATCTTTCCGCCGACCGGGACAGAAATCGCCCGAGGGCAGCGATGCGGCCATTCAACCTCTGCAACTCCTTGATGGTTGTCGGCGCCCGCATGTTGATTAGTGCCTCAATTTTGTCGGGGTTGGCCTCGATCCCACGATTGGTGATCATGAATCCCAGGAATTTGCCGGATCTCACGCCGAACATGCATTTCGCAGGATTGAGCCGAATATTGTACCTTCGTAGCCGTTCAAAGGTTTCCCTAAGGTCGGCAATGTGGTCCGCAGGATCCCTCGACTTCACCAGCATGTCGTCGACGTAGACCTCCAGGTTTCTTCCTATCTGGGAGTCGAACACCTTGTTGACCATTCTTTGGTAGGTTGCCCCCGCGTTCTTCAATCCGAAGGGCATTTTCTTGTAGCAGAAGGTCCCTCGGTCCGTTGTGAAAGCCGTCATCTCTTCATCATCAGGATCCATCTGGACCTGGTTGTACCCAGAGTAGGCGTCCATGAAGCTGAGCATCTCGTATCCCGAGGCGCTGTCCACGAGGTGGTCGATCCGCGGCAGTGGGTAGCTGTCCTTGGGACAGGCCTTGTTGAGGTCGCTAAAATCCACACACATCCGCCACTTCCCGTTGGGTTTTCTGACCATTACCACGTTGGACAGCCATTTGGGGTACCAGACCTCTCGGATGAAACCGGCGTCGAGGAGTCGCTCTACTTCATCAGAGGCTGCCTTCATCTTTTCACCGCCTAGGTTCCGCTTCTTCTGCCGGACGGGTCTGAAGTTGGGGTCGGCGTTCAAACGATGAATTATCACCCGGGGATCAATGCCAGGCATATCCTCGGCTGACCACGCGAAGACGTCCAGGTTAGCCTCCAGGCATTCGACCAGCTTGCGCTTCGAGTCAGGATCCAGCCCCGACCCAATGGAGACGAATCTCCCCTCTACGCTCGTGACGGGGATCTGCTCTTGTTCTTCTGCAGGGGTCGGTCTCGGTCCGTGCCTCAGGTCGAGAGAGGCCATTGGACCACCCAGCCCCTCGACGACCTTCTCGTCTGCCAAGTGATAGCAGATCTTCTCTCCCTTCGTGTCGCCATTGATTTGCCCAACCCCCTTCGGGGTCTGAAACTTGATTGTCCGGTGGAGCGTCGAGACCACCGCATCGATAGCGTTGAGGAGGGGGCGGCCGATGATGCCATTGTACGCCGAGCCGACTTTCAGCACAATGAATTCCACCGTCAGCGTCACCGAATCGGGCGCTCTCCCTAGCGTGACTGGGAGGTGGATCGCCCCGATGATAGGTGCAGAATGTCCCGTGAAGCCAACCACGGGCCCTGTGCATGGCTCCAAGTCTTCGCCACGCAGGCCCATCGTTTCTAAAGTCGATGTGAATAGGATGTCGCACGAGCTGTCGGTGTCGACTAGTAGCCGCCGCACCACGGAGGTATCTACGATCAGGGACACCACCAGCGCTTCGCCTGATCCCGGCTTTTCCTGCGTTCTGTCGATCCTACTGCCCCGGGAAGCTACTGGACGGCCACCGGTCTCCTCAACACTGTCCTCTACTCGATCCACGCTCGTCGCCCGGTTCACGTGCATGGGAGTCGTGGCCTTGCCTCGCTTGCCACGGGGTGGGTCAGTGCCCTCCACCGGGGCCGCGCCTCTTCTCCGCCCCCCACGGCGGAGCCGTGCCATTGTCGATGTGGTTGTTTTACGTGGGCGTTGTTCGTTTCCACAGACGTCGCCAGATGTTTACGGGTGTTTTCTCACCACAGCTCGTTGACCGCCAGATGTGTGGTCAACGTGGTCAAGGGGCCAGTTTGGGGGTCCCTTGGGTTCGTCGATCCCGCTTATACTCGGCGTGGGAGTGCTGAGGGGAAGCCTCGGCTCGGTGAGTCACGCTCGGCCTCGGCTGGGTTGGGCTCGGCCTCGGTCGTATCCGCGTCGAGGGGTAGCCTCGGTGCCTTGCGAGTGGGTTGGTGCTTGATCAGTCGTCCTCCTGGCAACTGTGACGGTGATGGCCGATCGACGCTGAGGGTTAGCCTCGGTGCCTCGGATGTCTTCTTCCTGGACAGATGAAGAAACTCGTCAGGGAGGCCGGACCTAGGTTCCGGCGAAAGCCCCTCCGATGCCTAAGTCAGATCAGGATCTGAAAGGATACTCGGCGGGGGAGATCCGGCTTGTGAGGAAGCCGGAACGTCAACCCAGGCGGTGCGAGTTTTGGTGGAGGGAGGAAATGGAGTGGCGAAAGCCTAGGTCGTTGATGGAGTACCTCTGTGTGGGTTACCTGAGTTTCGATCCTCCTCTCCGTCGTCCTGGCCTTCCCCTTATAGGGTCTTCCGCGATTGCCCCACGTCCTGCCACTTCTCACGTCCACACGATCCGCCTCCGCCTCCTCCCACTCGCGTGTTGTCGTGGGGTGGCTCATTAACGGGTCCGTTAATGGCCATCATGGGATCGCGGATTCAGAGGAGCAGTTAATCCGGCCGAATGGGGGCCGGTCAGGTGTACCCGAGGGCGAGGTGGCTGGGCCTTCCGCTCCGTCCGTGGGCCTCCTTTGGGAGGGCCCGTCTTCTCTAGCGGGCTTCTCCTTTGAGGTCGGGCCGTGGGCCGTTGCGCTTCGGGCCCGTTGATATTAGTCGTAAAAGCAGGTAACGACTGCTATTTTTCATCTCTTTTTACTGCAATTTTGTGCAATTTGAGAAAAGATTACACATGTCTTATTATAGGAGTCTGGTGACATGTAATGAAAATTTCTGTTGACATGTAATGAAAATCCTTGGTCAGTTATTCTTATGTGCGTAGCTATTTACATTGCATCTCAAATTAGCAAATGATATGGCTTCAGCATGAATGTAAATTTTCCTTTTAACATACTATTTGCTAGTCTTTTGGGTCCAATCCATCTATTCATCTATGATGTAACATTTGAAATGCCCTGAAAGCTACTGCACAAGTACTAGAGGGAGGGTGAATAGTACTTTAAAAATAATAAGGAGTATAATTCCTAATTATCGTGCAAACTACTACCAACAAATGCGGAAGCTAAAATTTGACAACAACAAATAAACAATGGTAACAATTGATATGATGGGTTCGGATCCACCCAAGTCTCCCCGACTTGTACCCGGTGATCCTACGTCCCAGAACACCCGGATCCCCTCCGGATACTAAGGTTAGAAACCCTAACCCTAGATTTCCACTATGAATACCTTGTGAAAAACCTTCACAAGATCAAATCATACAATCAATAGCAATAGTGAATCCCACAACCCGGGATCACAACCTTCTCTCACAACCGAGAGAAACAATAGCAATAAAAGAGTTTATATGAAATAAACAACAACTTACCACAAACCCTATACCTTGAGTATTCTTACCAAATAAGGGCAAGGAGGGATTTGAGGAAGGAGAAGTCACCAAGACCTAGCACCACCAATATGAGTAGCAATGGGTGCCTAGGAATGAATAGGAGACTTGAATCAAGCAATAGCTTGGATGGCTCAACAAGAACAAAGTTCTCTCAAGATGGATTCTAGATCTCAAATGAGGGAGAGAAAGATTTCTTGTGAGGAAGAGAGCTTTGGAAATGAGTTTTAATCTCTAACTCTTTCAATCTGAATAAGTCTCTCAATAGCAGCTCTCCCCTTGAGAGAAATGACCAAGCTTCGTATTTATAGGGTCCCACAAAATCGAGCTAGGTCATCTCCTAACGGTTGGAAATCTGGGGCAATTAGTCGGTCAAAGAACAACCACTGACCGACTAGTTCATCAACTAGTCGGTCGGTGAAACAACATGAACCGACTAAAGGATGAACAGTGAACAGATGAGATTTCAGACCTAGATAACTAGTCGGTCCAAGAAGACTTTCCGACCGACTAGTTTCACAACTAGTCTGCCGGTCAGTTAACTTAGATCGACTAAGAGTCAAAAACTATTAGTCTGAATACAACTTGATTTAGTCGGTCCAAGAACAAATGTTGACCGACTAGATCATCAACTAGTCGGTCACCAAACGTTCTTAGACCGACTAACGATAAACAGTAACTAGGTGAAAAATTGGCATGTACAGTAAAGCTCAACTAGTCGGTCTAAGAAGCATCACTGACCGACTAGTTCACCAACTAGTCGGTCGGTGAGTCAACTAAGACCGACTAACTGTAAACAGTAAAGAGCTTAGAATTTGGGAGACAAACTAGTCGGTCCAAGAAGCTTTGCCGACCGACTAGATCACCATCTAGTCGGTCAGTTCTTCTTCTTGAACCAACTAACATGCACAAGAAGTCGCGAATCGAAGCGTGAAGCTTCGGGAAAGTTTGTATGGACTTCTACTAAGATCCTAGAGCTGAGCGTTATGAAGATATAAATCGTAAGACCTACTCAAGGCTTAACATTGTACGATAGAAGCTTAAAGACTATAAATAAAACATGACGATACCGTCTTCAATAGCTTCAAACGAATCTTCATGACTTCTAAAATGGTTTAAAAGCTTCAACGAAGCTTTAGGCATATGAATACGTGCTTTGAGAAGTCTTGAGACGTCGCTTAGGATGTTCACGTGAATTTGGCGACGATCTCCATAACTGCGCTCACAAAGTGTTAGTTCACTATTTATTTATGTTTGCTCATCATCCAAAACCAATTCCGGGGAGTCCAATACTCAACATTCTCCCCCTTTTTGGTGATGACAAACCAACATAAATAATAATAAAAAATAATGATTAAAATGTAAAATACTTACTCCCCCTGCATTGATGACACGGTAATTCCAAATTGAATAAATATTATACGCATCAAGCAGAAGTGAGAAATATAAAACATGATCCAAGAATTGAAATTTAGGATCGTAATCCATGTTTATATATCTTTACTCCCCCTGAATCTAACATAATAAATTAGATTCATGGACAAAAGAGTTAAATTTTCATTTTGCCCTTGTCATTCTTACTATCTCTCCCCCTTTGGCATTATCCAAAAAGAGTGGGGGGCATACAACGACTGTAATGCCCTACAAGCTACTGCACAAGTACTAGAGGGGGGGGGGGTGAATAGTACTTTAAAAATAACAAGGAGTATAATTCCAAATTAAAGTGCAAACAACTACCAAATCAATTTGCGGAAGCTTAAATTGAAAGACAACAACAAAATTAACAATGCAAACAAACGATGTTAATGGGTTCGGATCCACCCAAGTCTCCCCGACTTGTTCCCGGTGATCCTACGTCCCAACCACCCGGATCCCCTCCGGATACTTGAGTTAGAAACCCTAACTCAAGATTTCCACTATGAATATCTTGTGAAAAACCTTCACAAGATCAAATCATACATGCAAAAGCAATAGTGAATCCCACAACCCGGGATCACAACCTTCTCTCACAACCGAGAGAATCAACAAGCAATATAAAAGAGTTTATATGAAATAAACGATCTTACCACAAAATCCTATACCTTGAGTTTTTCTTACCCAAATGGTGAAATGAAGGATTTGAGGAAGATGAAGTCACCAAGTCCTAGCACCAAGGAAATGACCAGCAATAGGTGCCTAGGAGAGATTTGGAGACTTGATTCAAGCTAGGGCTTGAAGGGCTCACCAAGAACAAGCTTCTCTCTAGATGGATTCTAGATCTAGAATGAGAGAGAATGGGTTTCTTGTGAGGAAGAGAGCTTTTGAAGAGAGTGAGAATAGCTATATCTTTAGAACTCAATGAATCTCTTAATGGCAGCTCTAACCTAGAGAGAAATGACCTAGGTTCGTATTTATAGAGTCCCATAAAAACAAGTTAGGTCATTCTCCAACGGATAGAAATCTGAGGCAATTAGTCGGTCAAAGAACAATCACTGACCGACTAGTTCATCAACTAGTCGGTCAGTCAATCAACATGGACCGACTAAGAGAGGAACTGGGAAGAGATAGAATTTCAGACCTAGAAATCTAGTCGGTCCAAGAAGACTGGCTGACCGACTAGTTTCACAACTAGTCGGTCAGTCAATGAACGTAGACCGACTAAGAGGCAAAATGAAATAGTCTGAATGCAATATGACTTAGTCGGTCCAAGAAGAAAAGTTGACCGACTAGATTGTCAACTAGTCGGTCACCAAACGTTCTTAGACCGACTAACGATAAACAGTAGCTCAGGAGAAATTTAGAGTGAACAGTAAGTCACAACTAGTCAGTCAAAGAAGCATCACTGACCGACTAGTTCACAAACTAGTCGGTCGGTGAGTCAACGTAGACCGACTAACTGTAAACAGTAAAGTCCAAGAAATTAAGGAATCAAACTAGTCGGTCCAAGAAGAGTCGCTGACCGACTAGATCACCATCTAGTCGGTCAGTACTCCTTCTTGTACCAACTAACATACACAAACAAGTCCGAATCGAAGCGCGACGCTTCGAGGAAGTTAGAATGAACTTGTACTAAGATCCTAGAGCTACGATATGAGCGTTATGAAGATAGAAACGTAAGATATACTCAAGGCTTAACATTCTATAGATCGAAGCAAAAAGACTATAAATAAAACCTTATTAAACGGTCTTTGAGAGCTTCGATTAAATCTTCATAACTTCCAAAACGGCGCAAGAGCTTCAACGAAGCTTTAGGCATGAATACGAGCTTTGGGAAGTGTTGAGATGTCGCTTTGAATGTTCTCGTGAATTTGGCGACGATCTCCAATACTGCGCTCACAAATTGTTAGTTCATGGATTATTTATGTTTGCTCATCATCAAAACCAAATCCGGGGAGTCCAATATTCAACATTCTCCCCCTTTTTGGTGATGACAAACCAACATAAATAATAATCAAAAATAATGATTCAAATGTAAAATACTTACTCCCCCTGCATTGATGACACGTTAATTCCAAAATGAATATATATGAATTGCATCAATCAGACGAGTAAGATATAAAATGAGAATCGATTTTTGAAATATCGGATTTTGAAAATCCTTATATATATCTTAACTCCCCCTGAATCTAACATATCAAATTAGATTCTTGGAAATTGAGTTAAATTTTCATTTGACCTATTTATTATCATTATCTCTCCCCCTTTGGCATTATCCCAAAAATGGGGGGCATACACCGACAACAACTAGGAAATGGAAAATCCAACATCGGGAGTCGTAGACAATGACGATGGAACTAATTGACACCAAAGGAAAAGCGATAAAATCAAATCAAGGTGTGCCAAATTGTCCATTATCAAAAAGCGATAATCAAAATCATCAAAAATACCAAATAATTATTCATTTCTCGAATAAAGAAACATACTCTTCAATATTCAATATTCTTGGTTAAATTTGTGCATGGAAAACAATTCTATACAATTATAGAATTTTAATCTATTTAACCAAGTTTTTCAATCGTCGAGCGACGATTTCATATAGGATGGACATTGAATGAATATTAATGTGCATGACGAAGTAAAGATCACAACATGAACATCGATGTATATATAGATAGAAACATCATGAGTACATCCAAAAAGATATCGAATATAAGAAGTACATCATATCAAGTACGACACATTTTCTATATAAACATCAAAAAGTACTACAACATCATCCACATCAAAGTATAACACCAACATCAACATCATCCAAAATACATCAAAATATCCAACACCGACATCCAGAAAACTCAAAAGTACATCAAAACATCATAACCCTCAAACTCTATCCTAACCCAAAATACTCTCAACAAAATGGATCATCCAATGAGCAGTGGAGAGTCCTCGATACTGACGATCATGAGGAAGTGGCTGGATCTGCAGTCTCCATGGGTCCAGTCGACGGAGTGGACTCAGGCTCTGCAGTGAGTAGAGGCGTCTCAACAGACGGGATCGACGGGGCAGGTGTGGAAACAACTGGCTCAACAGCAGGGGTCACAGCAGGAGTAACAGCAGGCTCGGCAACAGGATCAGCAGCAGGCTCAGAAGTCTGAACGACTGAAGCAGAAGGCTATGGAGCACCGGAAATGGTGCCAGCACCAGGAGCAGAAGTGGTAGCAGCAGCAGCAGCAGCCTCATCGCCACGAGCCAAGGAAGTGACAAGCTCGTCAAACTCCTCATCTCCCATCTCCTCATCCTCAGAAACTGAAGGAGGAAGATCAATCCCCATCATACGTGCCATACGGCAGACGACCTCCTCGGTACGAGCCAAACGCGACTCGTGCCGATGAAGAAGGCGTACGACATCATCTAATGAAGCAGGAGGAGTGGGGGCTGCAGCAGCTGAGGGAGTGGCCTGGGAAGCAGATGTGGTCGACCTCTGCACATGACGGAGCGCCGCAAGAGATTTCTTTACGGCCGTCGCGTTTAGAGGAGGACCCAAAGGACGCTCATCGTCAGGAGGGAGAGGGATTCGGAAATGACGAAAGACAAGGGTCAGCAGACACGGATATGGAATATGCGCAGATTTATTGGTCTTGCGTATACACTCGAAAGAGTCCATCTTATCGAGTATAACGCGATCCCAATTAATCTCGCATCCCAAGAAAAGAGCGTAAATCAGCTTCAAAAATGGCTGAGATGGAAGTGAAGATGAGCCGCACTTGGGAAGCAAGCACAACTTCAGAATAAGATTCAATACCCATGCATTTGGCTTGAACGACTTCGAAGGCACACCAATGAAGGCAGGAGGGATCACATGGAAGATGTCAGAAAGAACGGACTTATCCAAGGAAGTGATATCATCAACTGAAATATCCGAAGGAAGGAGACCGGACGACGAACAACCAAGTATCTCCCCCAAGATTTTTGCCGTGAGAACTATAGGAGTTCCCAAGACAGTAGTCTCGATGGAGTGACTTGCATCGTACGTGCCACGGACACGATTGGCGTAGAACAATTTGACTAGGCGAGGATATGGTCTAGGATTCGCCTTGGGGTCATAGCGAAGGTAATCAAGGAGCCCACTATAGGAGAGGAGATCAGCTAAGCCAAGGAAATCTGAAAACTGAACATAGTGCTCCAATAGCATCGGGCAGTGTTCAATACGGTTGTAGGCCGCTAGACACATAGGGTCGTCGCGACACAACGATATGTCAACACCACCCGCTGGCATTGGGCCCTTTCCCTTTGGCTGGCGAGTCCTAGGACGAAGTGGAGGAGTAGGTTCCCTATGGCCAGACTCATCCTCAGGCACAAACTCAGTGTCTGAATCAGGAGGGGTACCAGGAGTGTGGAGAATGGGCTTTTTAGGCAGAGATTTTCTGGGTTTGACTGTCGCCGTCCTATGCTTCTTCAGAGGAGGCGAAGAGGGTGAAGCTTGGGTAGATTTAGCACGACGCTTGGGCTTAGAAGGATTCCTAGGGTTGGACGGCCCTATAGACATAGGAGAAGTCCCAGACGGAGTGATAGGAATCCTCGTCTTTGCCATGATCGTGGCACGACGAGTACAAGCAAGCGATGGATAGATTCAAATATCCTAAGCAAACCCTAGAACAGAAATCAAACTCGAAATAAGCAAGCCCCAAGAATAAATTCGAAACCCTAGATCACCTAGGAGAGAAATCGAGCTAGATCAACCCTAGAATAGGAAAAAGAGATCTAGGAGAGGGGGTTTTACCTTGGAGGAGGAGTCGACGGTGGCGGACGGCGGGGATGGCCGGAGAGATGGCCGGAAGTCGAAAGGTCTCGAGAGGGGATATGGTTTTTGCGGGCTGGAGCTGAGATGAAGACCGACTAAAAGGAATTTTAGTCGGATGCAATCGATTTAAGTCAGTTTGGAAATCGAAAAGACACATTTGCCCTAACCCACTTAGTCGGTCACAGTTCAAGCACTGACCGACTAGATTACGATCTAGTCGGTCGGTCAATGAGCTTGAACCGACTAAGTCGAAACAGGGGCAAACAGGAATTTTAGGGCACGAATTAGTCGGTCGCAGTATACTCACTGACCGACTAGTTTTCAATCTAGTCGGTCGGGAAGTGTACTGTGACCGACTAAAGAAAGAAAATGATAAGAGTTAGATAAAAGCTTGATCTAGTCGGTCTGAGTTCACTTGCTGACCGACTAGATGAGCATCTAGTCGGTTGACAAGTGAACTGAAACCGACTAGAAGAGTCCAAAAATTGATAATTGATTTCTCTTCACAAACCACTTGAATGAAACATCTCAACACTCTCATTAGTCATCTAAATTACCCCATAAAACGTCGAAATCTTAAATACGACATTTAAATACGAATTCGATCAAAAATTCAAACAAATCACATAAAATTCCCAAAAATTCAATAAATCTAGCATGAACGAAATATCGCGAAACCTAATAGCATGCAAGATAATTGAATGAAATATGAATCCTATATCTCGGATTCACCCATAATCCCCAATTCTCGACGCAACCGCACAAAGGAGTCCTCCTTTAGGGGTTTCGTGAAAATATCGGCGATTTGCTTTTGGGTTTCAACGTACACTAAAATGATGTCCTTTTTAGCAACATGATCATCTAAAAAGTGGTGTCAGACATCTATGTGTTTTGATCGGGAATGGTGCACCGGATTCTTTGAAAGACAGATAGCACTTTGGTTATCCACCATGATAGGGCTAGTATCACAGTGAATACCAAAATCCTTCAAAGTGTGTCTCATCCAAAGAACCTGGGCACAAGCGGCACCGGCGGTAATATATTCCGCCTCGGTGGTTGAAAGTGACACGGAATTTTGCTTCTTGGAAAACCAAGAGACAAGAGAATTTCCTAGAAAATGGCAAGTGCCACTAGTACCTTTCCTGTCGGATTTGCATCCCGCATAATCGGCATCACTATATGAGATTAACTCATACGTGCTAGATTTTGGATAAAGTAATCCAAAATCAAGTGTATAACTTAGATAACGGAAAATACGTTTTACCGCTACTAAGTGAGACTCCTTAGGTTGAGACTGATAACGAGCACATACGCATACGGCAAACATAATATCGGGCCTACTTGCGGTAAGATAAAGCAAACTACCTATCATACCTCGATATAGACGAATGTCTACATCCTTACCGCCCGTATCCTTGTCAAGATGCGTAGTCGTGCTCATTAGAGTCTTTTTCCCGGAAGCACTTTCCATTCCAAATCGCTTAAGCAACTCCACCGTATACTTCGTTTGGTGGATGAAGATTGCATCGCTCAATTGGCGAATTTGGAGACCTAAGAAATATTTGAGTTCGCCCATGTGGCTCATCTCAAATTGATCCTTCATAACATTGGAAAACTCTTCGCAAAGAGTGAAGTTAGTAGCACCGAAAATGATATCATCAACATAAATTTGAACTAATAAAATATCATTATTCGCATGCTTAACAAAAAGTGTAGAATCGGCTTCGCCCATTTTAAAATTCAAATCCAAAAGAAAATTCTTTAGGGGATCATACCAAGCTCGAGGAGCTTGTCTTAAACCATAAAGAGCTTTCTTTAGTTTAAAAACATGATTTGGAAAATTTTCATTTATGAAGCCCGGAGGTTGAGAAACGTAAACTTCCTCAACGACATCTCCGTTTAAAAATGCACTTTTAACATCCATTTGAAATAACTTAAAATTTTTATGGCATGCATAAGACAATAAAAGTCTAATTGATTCTAATCTAGCTACCGGAGCGAAGGATTCTTCGAAATCGATACCTTCCTCTTGGTGATAGCCTTGAGCAACTAACCGAGCTTTGTTCCGGATGACGACTTGATTTTCGTCGGTTTTGTTCTTGAAGATCCACTTTGTCCCTATGACGGTGTGATTCTTCGATGGCAAAGGAACAAGCTCCCATACCTCATTCCTTTCGAATTGAATGAGTTCCTCCTCCATGGCAAGGATCCAAGCACTATCTTTGCACGCTTCAACTATATTCTTTGGCTCTAACGATGAGGCAAAGGCACAATTGGCGAAGTGGTGGACTTGCGATCTCGTCTTGACACTATCATGAATACTGCCAATGACTTGCTCATGGGGATGGTCGCGGACGGTATGAAGCCGCTTGGGAATACCTTGATCACTAGGCACATTCTCAACAACTTCATTAGACGGGTTAGTCTCAATAGAATCAATTGAATCAATAGACTTAGAATTTTCAAACGAATCACATAAAACATCCATAGAATCATTGTCATTTGAAATTCTAGAAGTAGTAAAATTATCATTAAAAGAGACATGTAATGATTCCTCGATCGTAGAGGATCTTTTGTTGTATATCCGGTAGGCTTTGCTACGTGAGGAATATCCAACAAATATCCCCTCATCCGATCTCGGATCAAACTTGTCCAAATTATCATATGTGTTTTTAATAAAACATTTTGCGCCGAAAACACGAAAATGTTTAACTTGAGGCAATCTACTAAACAACAATTCATAGCAAGTTTGTTTGGTGCCGGGCCTCAAAAGTATTCTATTAAACACATAACAAGCGGTGTGTACCGCTTCCGCCCAAAATTGATAGCCAAGTTGACTATCTTCGAGCATAGTGCGAGCACACTCCACAAGCGTTCTATTCTTCTTCTTCCTCTCAACAACACCATTTTGAGGAGGTGCGCGAGGGAAAGAAAACGTGTGAGTAATTCCAAGATCATCACAAAAATTTGAGAAAGACTCATTCTCAAATTCACCCCCATGATCACTACGAATAGTGACAATGGTGGTTCCGATGAGATTTTGTACTTTCTTCACAAATATTGCGAAGTTTTCAAAAGCTTCATTTTTATTACATAAGAAAAATACCCATGTAAATCTTGAATAATCATCAAAGATGACTAGTCCATATCTTGCATTTCCTAAGGAAGCAACTCTAGTTGGCCCAAATAAATCTAGATGTAATAGCTCTAGTGGCCGTTTCGTAGAAATGCTTTTCTTAGGTTTAAATGAAGATTTAGGAAGCTTGCCACGTTGACAAGAATCACAAAAACTTTTCTTTTCAAAAACGAGCTTCGGAAAACCTTTAATGGAATTTAATTTCGAAAGCTTATAAAGTGTTCCAAAGTTCACATGTCCAAAGCGTCGATGCCATAAGTGTTGTTCACTTGTGTTGGCAACGAGACATTGTTCATATGACTTAGGAAGATCCAAAATATAAATATCTTTATGGCGTGTGCCGGAAAATAATAATTTATTATTATCACTTGAAATTTGACATAATCCTTTCGCAAAGCTAACTTTGTAACCTTTGTCACAAAGTTGGCTTATTGAAATAAGATTATGATTTAAACCATCAACTAGATAAACATCACTAATTAAGGGTTTAGAAGGGTTACCCACTTTACCAACACCGACGATGGTTTCGCTCTCGTTGCCTCCGAATACGACGCGATTTCCATTTGCAATGGGAACCACTCCGGAGAGCAATTGAGCGTCACCCGTCATGTGTTTTGAACACCCGCTATCGAGTATCCAATTCCCTTTGGAGCTAAATTTGAATTGGTTGCTCCTTTTCTTTTTCTTTCCCTTGAGTACCTAAAGATAGAAAATTTCATATCATGGTACCCAAGGTCATTGGGTCCTCAAAGGTTAGACCTTTGGAAGCCAAGTCCAATTGGACTTAGACTTCCCCACATAATTTCTACTATGCACAACATTCGAAAAATAAGCATTCATATACATTTGTTTTTCATCCATGCTTGTGTCCTTTGGGCTCCAAATAGTGAAAATTTTGGGAGCCCTCATCCTATTGGGTGCATGCATGCTACGTTGATTTCTACGTGATGCATGTTGTGGATAGGCATAAGGAACATGATGGAATGGTGCACGACGAGAATTATTCATATGATGAGGTGGGTGAACATATGCATGTGTGGGAACACGTGCGTGAGGGTGTCTCACATGGTGTGCACGTGCCCGAGAATGTGTTGCATAAAAATCATCATATGTGTGTGATGGTGGAGTAGGACGTGTGTTCCTACGTGGCATGATATTGGTGTACATATAAGCATGCCCCTTCTTTGGAGGTCCACCCAAAGTGGGGTTCTTTCCAAAATAGGGCGTGGACGAGGTGGAAGCACCATTGGTAGATGAACTACCAATAGAGTGTTTGCTACCACTCGTAGAGTCACCGGAAGTTGGCCTAACAAAAGTAGTGGCCGCTTTGGACGGACATCCCATCGTATACCCCAAACCAATGTGGTGATTGGCCGGGAGTAAGTCACTTAGGATTTTATCCAAATGGTCCTTACCCTTATTGAATCTATTGATTCGGCCTAATGTGTTCTCATATTTCTCTTTGAGAGAACGCATAGAAGTATCTAATGTGGATACTTGTGATGTGAGCACATAAACACGAGATTTAAGATTCTCGTTCTCAATACTCAAAGTCGAGTTTTGAGAAGTTAAATCCGCTATCCTATGTTCTTCCGGATCATCTATGCTAACATGTTCAAGTTTAGATTTGAGATTAACAATCTCATTTCTTAACTCTTCAACAACGGTGTCGTTGTTGGTGATGATAGTCTTAGGCGAGGTTTGAATGCTAGCTAGGTCATCTTTTACTTTAGTATATCTATTTACTAATTTAGTGTATTTAGACCATAAATGAGAGTTAGCATCCCTAAGTTCATCCATAGTTACCTCATCGCCTTCGTCGTCGCTATCATCGGAGGAGGAAGATCCTTGATCATGCTCCTCTCTTGCCCTGAAGCACATGTGCGCTTGCTCCACTTTCTCATCGTCCGACTCTCCGCTTGAGGAATCCTCGGAGTCGGTGAATGTTGCTCCGACAAGTCCCTTTTTGTACCCCTTTTTGTACTTCTTTGACTTGTCGAACTTCGGCGCCTTCCACTTCTCCTTTTGCTTATTTTGAGGACAATCCGCTTTGATGTGTCCTGGCTTATTGCATTTAAAGCACAAAGGTGGAGAGGCGTTAGTAGAAGTAAATTTAGATTTTTGTTTGAAGTTACCCTTTCGGAAAAGCAATTGAACTTCTTTGCCATGAGTGCAATGGATTCCATGTCCATTTCTTCTTCCGAGTCCTCATCATCGGTAGAGGTGGATGAAGCCGCCTTAAATGCAATCGCCTTTTTCTTAGGCACGTCTTGGTTCAAATAGGACTTCATCTTCTCTTGTAACTTCACCTTGCTATCTTTGCATACCTCGTATGACATTAAAGTACCCATCAATTGAACTACGGTATACTTATTCATGTCATTACCTTCCTCGATGGCGAAGGTACGTTTCTCCCAAGAAGAAGGAAGTCCTTCGATAATTTTTGAGCACTTCTCCTTTTGAGTGTAGGACTTACCGAGGGCCTCTAACTCGTTTATTATGTCAATGAAACGAGCGTAATATTCCTTCATCTTCTCGCCCTGTTGCATATGAAACATTTCGTAATCTTTGTTTACGACTACGAGTTTAGAGTCTCTTACCCTACTCGTCCCTTCATGAAGAATGACGAGGGAGTTCCAAATTTGATATGCACTCTTACATGTGCATATCTTATTGAAGTCCTCGGGCTCCAATGCGCATTGCAAGGCGTTCATTGCCTTGGCATTGCTTACCTCCGCGGCGACCTCCGTGGTAGTCCATTTCTCAAAGTCTTCTTCTTCGGGTTCGATGTATTCCTTCATTGTGGTCCTCCATAGAGATGCACTCCGGAGGAAGGTTTCCATCCGGCATTTCCAGTACCCGTAGTTGGTACCGTTGAAGAATGGAGGCCTCGTAGAGGAATGTCCTTCCATCACCGAAGATGCTCCTTCACGGTTCCTGAAGGTGTCATAGTTGGAAGGTGGACGCACGGTCTTGTTGTCGTTGGCAGACATAGCTAAGTATCTGGCTCTGATACCAAATGTAATGCCCTACAAGCTACTGCACAAGTACTAGAGGGGGGGTGAATAGTACTTTAAAAATAACAAGGAGTATAATTCCAAATTAAAGTGCAAACAACTACCAAATCAATTTGCGGAAGCTTAAATTGAAAGACAACAACAAAATTAACAATGCAAACAAACGATGTTAATGGGTTCGGATCCACCCAAGTCTCCCCGACTTGTTCCCGGTGATCCTACGTCCCAACCACCCGGATCCCCTCCGGATACTTGAGTTAGAAACCCTAACTCAAGATTTCCACTATGAATATCTTGTGAAAAACCTTCACAAGATCAAATCATACATGCAAAAGCAATAGTGAATCCCACAACCCGGGATCACAACCTTCTCTCACAACCGAGAGAATCAACAAGCAATATAAAAGAGTTTATATGAAATAAACGATCTTACCACAAAATCCTATACCTTGAGTTTTTTTTACCCAAATGGTGAAATGAAGGATTTGAGGAAGATGAAGTCACCAAGTCCTAGCACCAAGGAAATGACCAGCAATAGGTGCCTAGGAGAGATTTGGAGACTTGATTCAAGCTAGGGCTTGAAGGGCTCACCAAGAACAAGCTTCTCTCTAGATGGATTCTAGATCTAGAATGAGAGAGAATGAGTTTCTTGTGAGGAAGAGAGCTTTTGAAGAGAGTGAGAATAGCTATATCTTTAGAACTCAATGAATCTCTTAATGGCAGCTCTAACCTAGAGAGAAATGACCTAGGTTCGTATTTATAGAGTCCCATAAAAACAAGTTAGGTCATTCTCCAACGGATAGAAATCTGAGGCAATTAGTCGGTCAAAGAACAATCACTGACCGACTAGTTCATCAACTAGTCGGTCAGTCAATCAACATGGACCGACTAAGAGAGGAACTGGGAAGAGATAGAATTTCAGACCTAGAAATCTAGTCGGTCCAAGAAGACTGGCTGACCGACTAGTTTCACAACTAGTCGGTCAGTCAATGAACGTAGACCGACTAAGAGGCACAATGAAATAGTCTGAATGTAATATGACTTAGTCGGTCCAAGAACAAAAGTTGACCGACTAGATTGTCAACTAGTCGGTCACCAAACGTTCTTAGACCAACTAACGATAAACAGTAGCTCAGGAGAAATTTAGAGTGAACAGTAAGTCACAACTAGTCGGTCAAAGAAGCATCACTGACCGACTAGTTCACAAACTAGTCGGTCGGTGAGTCAACGTAGACCGACTAACTGTAAACAGTAAAGTCCAAGAAATTAAGGAATCAAACTAGTCGGTCCAAGAAGAGTCGCTGACCGACTAGATCACCATCTAGTCGGTCAGTACTCCTTCTTGTACCAACTAACATACACAAACAAGTCCGAATCGAAGCGTGACGCTTCGAGGAAGTTAGAATGAACTTGTACTAAGATCCTAGAGCTACGATATGAGCGTTATGAAGATAGAAACGTAAGATATACTCAAGGCTTAACATTCTATAGATCGAAGCAAAAAGACTATAAATAAAACCTTATTAAACGGTCTTTAAGAGCTTCGATTAAATCTTCATAACTTCCAAAACGGCGCAAGAGCTTCAACGAAGCTTTAGGCATGAATACGAGCTTTGGGAAGTGTTGAGATGTCGCTTTGAATGTTCTCGTGAATTTGGCGACGATCTCCAATACTGCGCTCACAAATTGTTAGTTCATGGATTATTTATGTTTGCTCATCATCAAAACCAAATCCGAGGAGTCCAATATTCAACAACGACAACAACAAGGCTAAAGAAAAATCCAACATCGGGAGTCGAAGAATACGACGATGGTCCAAAAGACACCAAGAAACAAAAATAAACGAAGAAAATCAAGGTGTGCCAAATTGACCATTATCCAAAAGCGAAAAACGAAATCATCACAATACCAAATAGAATTCACTTATTGAGTAAAGGAACGTGTTCTCCAATCTCAACTTTTTGGTTAAATTAGTGCATGGAAAACAATTCTATGTTTTCATAGAAATAAATTCTTTTTAACCAAGTCATTATCGTAGAGCGATGAGATCGAATATCATAGACATTAAAACGAATATAAAATGTGCATAACGAAGTAAAAGAGAGCAACGATATATATATATATATATATATATATATATATATATATATATAAAGCATCATGAGTATAACCAAAAGATACATCGACTCCATATCATCGAAGACACAAAGTACATCGACTACATCAAAATGTCACATAGTATATCAACATCAAAAGTCACAATCTATCATCGACATCAACAACATCAACATACATCCAAAAATGATACAACATCGACATCGAACATCAACACATCCAAAAACATCAGAAAACACCACCAACCCTGTCCTAACCCAAAACTCTCTCTAAAAGATGAATCATCCAAGGAGCATCGGAGAGTCCTCCAAACAGACTCTCAAGAAGTAGTGGCAGGATCAGCAGTCTCCAGAGGTCCAGTCGAAGGAGTGGACTCAGGCTCTACTGGGAGGAGTGGAGTGTCAACTGAAGGAATCGTCGGGGCAGGAGTGGAAACAGCAACAGCTGGCTCAACGGCAGAGGTATCAACAGGAACATCAACAGGAGCAGACGTCTCTGGAGTAGCAGTAGACACGTCCACTGGAGAAGAAGAATCTGGAGGACCGAAGAAGTGGCAGCTCCAGCAACAGATGTGGTAGCAGCAGCAGGAGTGGCCTCAGCGCCACGAGCAAGAGAATCAACGAGCTCATCGATATCCTCATCATCCATCTCCTCATCCTCAGAAACAGGAGGAGGGACCTCAACACCAATAACACGAGCAACACGACACAGAATCTCCTCGGAACGAGCATACCGAGACTCGAGACGACGAACTGAACGAGCGAGATCATCAAGTGTGGTGGGAGGTCTAGGAGTGGTAGCTGTAGAAGATGTGCCCTGAGAAGCTGAAGGAGTCGTCCTCTGCACGTGACGGAGTGCCGCAAGAGATTTCTTTACGGCCTTCGCGTTCAGGGGAGGACCAAGTGGACGCTCATCGTCAGGAGGCAAAGGCACGTGGAAATGACGAAACACCAAAGTCAGCAGACAAGGATAAGGGATATGCATAGATTTAGTGGACTTGCAAATACACTCGAAAGAGTCCATCTTATCGAGTATAATGCGAGCCTAATTAATCTCGCAACCCAAGAAAAGAGCGTAAATCAACTTGAGGAAGGGCTGGGATGGCAGAGATGATGAGCCGTACTTGGGAAGCAAGCACGACTTCAGGATTAGATTGAGCACCCAAGCATTCGGTTTGAATGACTTCGATGGGACACCAATGAAAGTAGGAGGGATCACATGGAAGATATCGGCGAGAACGGACTGATCCAACGAAGAGATATCATCAACAGAAATATCAGACGGGAGGAGACCAGACGACAAACAACCAAGCAACTCCCCCAAGATTTCTGCCGTGAGGACTATAGGAGTCTCCAAAATAGTAGTCTCGATGGAGTGGGTCTCACCGTACTGTCCCCGGATACGGTTCGCATAGAAAAGTTTGACCAGGCGAGGATAGGGTCGAGGGTTCGCCTTAGGGTCAAAGCGAAGGTAGTCTAAGAGTCCACTATAGGAAAGAAGATCTGCTAAGCCAAGGAAATCGGAGAATTTAATGAAATGCTCCAATAACAGCGGGCAATGTTCGATACGCGTGTATGCCGCTAGACACAAAGGGTCATCACGACACAACGATATATCGACACCACCTGCTGGCATCGGGGCCTTTCCCTTGGGCTGTCGTGTCCTAGGAGGAGGTGGAGGAGTGGGTTCATGAAGACTAGGCTCATCCTCGGGTCTAAACTCAGTGTCAGAATCAGATGGAGTAGCGGGGGTATGGAGTGTAGGCTTCCTAGACTGAGAACGTCTATTGGGTTTGGCGGTCACCGTCCTCTGCTTCTTCAGAGGAGGCGAAGACGATGAAGGTTGGGTTGGTTTAGGTCGGCGTTTGGGTTTCGAAGGATTCCTAGGGTGTGGCTCTATGGACATAGGATATGCACCGGAGGGAGTGATCGGAATTCTCGTTCTTGCCATAAGTGTGACAAAAACGAGATCAAGCAAACAATTGAAGAACCCTAGAAGCAAAACCCTAGAAGCAAAACCCTACAACCGAAATCGAAAATCGCTTGAAACCGAAACCCTAGGAAGGAAATCGACCTAGAACGAAGCCCTAGATGCAAGAGAGGGGAGGAGGGATACCTAGGAGGAAGATCGACGGCCGTTGATGGTCGGAAAACGACGATCGGACGGCGGAATCGACAGGAGGAGATGAAGGGTCGGGGGTTTTAGGTCGGAGTCGATCGATTAGAAATGAAAGTAATCGAATGGAAACGAGTATAAGTCGGTCGAAATGCGAAAAGACACGACTGTCCCTGAGCACTTAGTCGGTCACAGTTCAAGCACTGACCGACTAGATGACGATCTAGTCGGTCGGTCAATGAGCTTGAACCGACTAAGTCGAAACAGGGGCCAGACAAAGTTTTTAGGGCTAGCGTTAGTCGGTCTAAGTTCAAGTACTGACCGACTAGTTTTCATTCTAGTCGGTCGGTAAGTGAACGTGGACCAACTAAATGAAGTTAGTAGCAAAGAAAACTTATAAGCTTGAGCTAGTCTGTTTGAGCTCATTAGCAGACCGACTAGATATGCATCTAGTCGGTTTGTTGATGAACTGAGACCGACTAGATGAGTCCAAAAATAGATAAATGAGTTTTCTCCTAAATGCACTTGGACGAAACATCGTTCAACTCTCAAAAATCATCAAACTACCCCATTAATCATCGAAAAACTTAAACACGACGTTCAAGAGTAAATTCGAGCATAAATTCCAAAAATTCACAAAAATGCCGAAAGAATCCAATAAGTCTAGCATGAACAAATATAGCGAAATAGAATAGCATGCAAGATTATTGAATAAAAAAAATGAATCCTATATCTCGGATTCACCCATAATCCCCAATTCTCGACGCAACCGCACAAAGGAGTCCTCCTTTAGGGGTTTCGTGAAAATATCGGCGATTTGCTTCTGGGTTTCAACGTACACTAATATGATGTCCTTTTTAGCAACATGATCATCTAAGAAATGGTGTCAGACATCTATGTGTTTAGAACGGGAATGGTGCACCGGATTCTTTGAAAGACAAATGGCACTTAGGTTGTCCACCATGATAGGGCTAGTATCACAATGTATACCAAAATCCTTAATTGTGTGTCTCATCCAAAGAACCTGGGCACATGCAGCACCGGCGGCAATGTATTCCGCCTCGGTGGTTGAAAGTGATACGGAATTTTGCTTCTTGGAAAACAAAGAGACAAGAGAATTTCCTATAAAATGGCAAGTGCCACTAGTACTCTTCCTGTCGGATTTGCATCCCGCTTAATCAGCGTCACTAAGAGACTAACTCATACGTGCTAGATTTTGGATAAAGTAATCCAAAGTCTAATGTGTAACTTAAATAGCGAAAAATACGTTTTACCGCTACTAAGTGAGAATCCTTAGGTTGAGACTGATAACGAGCACAAATACATACGACAAACATAATATCGGGCCTACTTGCGGTAAGATAAAGTAAACTACCTATCATACCTCGATATAGACGAATGTCTATATCTTTCCGCCCGTATCTTTATCAAGATGCGTAGTAGTGCTCATTGGAGTCTTTTTCCCGGAGGCACTCTCCATTCCAAATCGCTTTAGCAACTCCACCGTGTACTTCGTTTGGTGGATGAAGATTCCATCGTTCATTTGGCGAATTTGGAGACCTAAGAAATATTTGAGCTCACACATGTGGCTCATCTCAAATTGTTCCTTCATAACATTAGAAAACTCTTCGCAAAGTGCGAAGTTAGTAGCACTGAAACTGATATCATCAACATAAATTTGAACTAAAAGTATATCATTATTCGAATGCGTAACAAAAAGTGTAGAATCAGCTTCTCCCATTTTAAAATTCAAATCCAAAAGAAAATTCTTTAGGCGATCATACCAAGCTCGAGGAGCTTGTCTCAAACCGTAAAGTGCTTTCTTTAGTTTAAAAACATGATTTGGAAATTTTTCATTAATAAAGCCCGGAGGTTGAGAAACATAAACTTCCTCAACGACATCTCCGTTTAAAAATGCACTTTTTACATCCATTTGAAATAGTTTGAAATTTTTATGGCATGCAAAAGATAACAATAATCTAATAGATTCTAATCTAGCTACCGGAGCGAAGGATTCTTCGAAATCGATACCTTCCTCTTGTCGATAGCCTTGAGCTACTAACCGAGCATTGTTCCGAACGACGATTTGGTTCTCGTCGGTTTTGTTCTTGAAGATCCACTTCGTTCCTATAACGGTGTGGTTCTTCGAAGGCAATGGAACAAGCTCCCATACCTCATTCCTCTCGAATTGAATGAGTTCCTCCTCCATGGCAAGGATCCAAGCACTATTTTCGCACGCTTTATTTATATTCTTTGGCTCAATCGAGGAGACAAAGGCACAATTGGCGAAGTGGTGGACTTGCGATCTCGTCTTGACTCGACCATGAATATTGCCAATGACTTGCTCATGGGGATGGTCACGAACGGTATGAAGCCGTTTGGGAATTCCTTGATCACTAGGAACATTCTCAACAACTTCATTAGTCGGGTTAGTATCAATAGAATCAATAGAATCACATAAAACATCCATTGAATCATCATCATTTGAAATTCTAGAAGGAATAAAATTTTCATTAAAAGAGACATGTAGTGATTCCTCGATCGTCGAGGATCTTTTGTTGTATATCCGGTAGGCTTTGCTACGTGAGGAATACCCAACAAATATCCCCTCATCCGATCTCGGATCAAACTTGTCCAAATTTTCATAAGTGTTTTTAATAAAACATTTCGCACCAAAAACACGAAAATGTTTAACTTGAGGCAATCTACCAAACAACAATTCATAACAAGTTTGTTTGGTGCCGGGCCTCAAAAGTATTCTATTAAACACATAGCAAGCGGTGTGTACCGCTTCCGCCCAAAATTGATGGCCAAGTTGGCTATCATCGAGCATTGTGCGAGCACACTCCACAAGCGTTCTATTCTCTCTCAACAACACCATTTTGAGGGGGTGCACGAGGGAAGGAAAACGTGTGTGTAATTCCAAGATCATCACAAAAATTTGAGAAAGACTCATTCTCAAATTCACCTCCATGATCACTACGAATAGTGACAATGGTGGTTCCGATGAGATTTTGTACTTTCTTCACAAATGTTGTGAAGTTTTCAAAAGCTTCATTTTTATGACATAAGAAAAATACCCATGTAAATCTCGAAAAATCATCTACGATGATAAGCCCATATCTAGCATTTCCTAAAGAAGCAACTCTAGTTGGCCCAAATAAATCTAGATGTAATAGCTCTAGAGGCCGTTTAGTAGAAATGCTTTTCTTAGGTTTAAATGAAGATTTAGGAAGCTTGCCTCGTTGACATGAGTCACAAAAACTTTTCTTTTCAAAAACAAGCTTAGGAAAACCTTTAATGGAATTTAATTTTGAAAGCTTAAAAAGTGTTCCAAAGTTCACATGACCAAAGCGTCGATGCCACAAGTGTTGTTCACTTGTGTTGGCAACGAGACATTGTTCATATGACTTAGGAAAATCCAAAATATAAATATCTTTGTGGCGTGTGCCGGAAAATAATAAATCATTATTAACATTATTAAAAATGTGACACAATCCTTTCGCAAATCTAACTTTGTAACCTTTGTCACAAAGTTGGCTTATTGAAATAAGATTGTGGTTTAAACCATTAACAAGATAAACATCACTAATTAAGGGTTTAGATGGGTTACCCACTTTACCAACACCGACGATGGTTTCGCTCTCGTTGCCTCCAAAGATTACCCGGTTCCCATTAGCAATGGGCACCACTCCGAAAAGCAATTGAGCATCGCCCGTCATGTGTTTTGAACACCTGCTATCGAGTATCCACCCATCCTTGGAGCCAAAGTTGACTTTGTTGCTCCGTTTGTTTTTCTTGAGTACCTAAAGATGATTATATCATTTCATGGTACCCAAGATCATTGGATCCTCAAAGGTTAGACCTTTGGAAGCCAAGTCCAATTGGACTTAGACTTCCCAATATAATTAATATTATCCACTACATTCAAAAAATAATCATTCATGTAGATTTGTTTTTCATCCATACTTGTGTCCTTTGGGCTCCAAATTGAGAATATTTTGGGAGCCTTAATCCTATTGGGAGCATGCATGCTTTGTTGATTTCTACGTGCTGCATGTCGTGGATAGGTAAAAGGAACATGATGAAATGGTGCATGTGGATAATTGTTCATATGACGATGTGGGTGAACATATGCATGTGAGGGAACACGTGCGTGAGAGTGTCTCACATGTTGTGCACGTGCCCGTGAATGTGTAGCATAGAAATCATCATATGAGTGAGCCGGTGGAGTAGGACGTGTGTTCCTACGTGACATAGTATTGGTGTACATGTAGGCATAGCCCTTCTTTGGGGTCCACCCAAAGTGGGTTTCTTTCTAAAAGAGGGTGTGGACGAGGTGGAAGCACCATTGGTAGATGAACTACCAATAGAGTGTTTGCTACCACTCGTCGAAGCACCGGAAGTTGGCCTAACAAAAGTAGTGGCCGATTTGGATGGAGTTCCCAACATATACCCCAAACCAATGTGGTGATTGGCCGGAAGTAAGTCACTTAGGATTTTATCCAAATGGTCCTTACCTTTATTGAATTTATTAATTCGGCCTAATGTGTTCTCATATTTCTCGGTGAGAGAACGCATAGAAGCATCCCAAGTGGATACTTGCGATATGAGCACATAAACACGAGATTTAAGATTCTCATTCTCAATACTCAAAGTCGAGTTTTGAGAAGTCAAATCCGCTATCTTGTGTTCCTCCGGATCCTCAATGCTAACATGTTCAAGTTGAGTCTTGAGATTAACAATCTCATTCTTCAACCCTTCAACAACGGTGTCGTTGTTGGTGATGATAGTTTTAGGTGAGGTTTGGATGCCAACTAGCTCATCTTTAGTCTTATTATATCGTTCAACTAATTTAGCATATCTATTCCATATTTGCTCATTAGCTAGTCTAAGGTCATCCATAGTTACCTCATCGCTTTCATCCTCGCTATCATCGGAGGCGGGTTCTTGAACATTTTCCTTGTTAGCCATGAAACATACGTGCGCTTGCTCCACTTTCACATCATCCGACTCCCCGCTTGAAGTGTCATCTTCGGAATCGGTGAAACCGACAAATCCTTTCTTGTAGCCTTTCTTATACTTCTTCGATTTGTCGTACTTCGGCGCCTTCCACTTTTCCTTTTGCTTGTTTTGTGGACAATCCGCTTTGATGTGTCCTGGCTTATTGCATTTAAAGCACAAAGGAGGAGAGGCATTAGTAGAAGTAAATTTAGATTTACCTTTGAATTTACCTTTTCGGAAGAAGCGATTGAACTTCTTTGCCATGAGGGCAATGGATTCCATGTCCATTTCGTCTTCCGAGTCCTCGTCATCGGTTGAGGTGGATGGAGCAGCCTTGAACGCAATCGCCTTTTTCTTAGGCATGTCTTGGTTCAAGTAAGACTTCATCTTCTCTTGTAACTTCACCTTGCTATCCTTGCGTACCTCGTATGACATTAAAGTACCCATTAATTGAACCACGATATACTTGTTCATATCGTTACCTTCCTCAATGGCGAAGGTACGCTTTTCCCAACTAGAAGGAAGTCCTTCTATAAGCATCGAACATTTCTCCTTTTGGGTGTAGGTTTTGCCGAGAGCCTCTAACTCGTTTATGATGTCGACGAAGCGAGCATAATACTCCTTCATCTTCTCACCCTGTAGCATATGAAACATCTCGTAATCTTTATTAACTACTACGAGTTTAGAGTCCCTTACCCTACTCGTCCCTTCATGTAAGATGAGGAGGGAGTTCCAAATTTGATATGCACTCTTACATGTGCATATCTTATTGAAGTCCTCGGGTTCCAAGGCGCATTGCAAGGCGTTCATTACCTTGGCATTGCTTACCTCCGCGACGACCTCCGCGGGAGTCCACTTCTCGAAATCTGCTTCGGTGGACTCGACATACTCCTTCATTGTGGTCCTCCATAGTGAAGCACTCCGGAGGAAAGTTTCCATCCGGCATTTCCAGTACCCGTAGTTGGTACCGTTGAAGAATGGAGGCCTCGTTGAGGAATGTCCTTCCAGTACCGAAGAAGCTCCTTCACGGTTCTTGAAGGTGCTATAATCTGGAGGTGGACACACGGTCTTGTTGTTGTTGGCAGACATAGCTTAGTATCTGGCTTTGATACCAAATGAAATGCCCTGAAAGCTACTGCACAAGTACTAGAGGGGGGGGGGTGAATAGTACTTTAAAAATAACAAGGAGTATAATTCCTAATTATCGTGCAAACTACTACCAACAAATGCGGAAGCTAAAATATGACAACAACAAATAAACAATGCTAACAATTGATATGATGGGTTCGGATCCACCCAAGTCTCCCCGACTTGTACCCGGTGATCCTACGTCCCAGAACACCCGGATCCCCTCCGGATACTAAGGTTAGAAACCCTAACCCTAGATTTCCGCTATGAATACCTTGTGAAAAACCTTCACAAGATCAAATCATACAATCAATAGCAATAGTGAATCCCACAACCCGGGATCACAACCTTCTCTCACAACCGAGAGAAACAATAGCAATAAAAGAGTTTATATGAAATAAACAACAACTTACCACAAACCCTATACCTTGAGTATTCTTACCAAATAAGGGCAAGGAGGGATTTGAGGAAGGAGAAGTCACCAAGACCTAGCACCACTAATATGAGCAGCAATGGGTGCCTAGGAATGAATAGGAGACTTGAATCAAGCAATAGCTTGGATGGCTCAACAAGAACAAAGTTCTCTCAAGATGGATTCTAGATCTCAAATGAGGGAGAGAAAGATTTTTTGTGAGGAAGAGAGCTTTGGAAATGAGTTTTAATCTCTAACTCTTTCAATCTGAATAAGTCTCTCAATAGCAGCTCTCCCCTTGAGAGAAATGACCAAGCTTCGTATTTATAGGGTCCCACAATATCGAGCTAGGTCATCTCCCAACGGTTGGAAATCTGGGGCAATTAGTCGGTCAAAGAACAACCACTGACCGACTAGTTCATCAACTAGTCGGTCGGTGAAACAATATGAACCGACTAAAGGATGAACAGTGAACAGATGAGATTTCAGACTTAGATAACTAGTCGGTCCAAGAAGACTTTCCGACCGACTAGTTTCACAACTAGTCGGTCGGTCAGTTAACTTAGACCGACTAAGAGTCAAAAACTATTAGTCTGAATACAACTTGATTTAGTCGGTCCAAGAACAAATGTTGACCGACTAGATCATCAACTAGTCGGTCACCAAACGTTCTTAGACCGACTAACGATAAACAGTAACTAGGTGAAAAATTGGCATGTACAGTAAAGCTCAACTAGTCGGTCTAAGAAGCATCATTGACCGACTAGTTCACCAACTAGTCGGTCGGTGAGTCAACTAAGACCGACTAACTGTAAACAGTAAAGAGCTTAGAATTTGGGAGACAAACTAGTCGGTCCAAGAAGCTTTGCCGACCGACTAGATCACCATCTAGTCGGTCAGTTCTTCTTCTTGAACCAACTAACATGCATAAGAAGTCGCGAATCGAAGCGCGAAGCTTCGGGAAAGTTTGTATGGACTTCTACTAAGATCCTAGAGCTAAGATAGGAGCGTTATGAAGATATAAATCGTAAGACCTACTCAAGGCTTAACATTCTACGATAGAAGCTTAAAGACTATAAATAAAACATGACGATACCGTCTTCAATATCTTCAAACGAATCTTCATGACTTCTAAAATGGTCCAAAAGCTTCAACGAAGCTTTAGGCATATGAATATGTGCTTTGAGAAGTCTTGAGACGTTGCTTAGGATGTTCACGTGAATTTGGCGACGATCTCCATAACTGCACTCACAAAGTGTTAGTTCACTATTTATTTATGTTTGCTCATCATCCAAAACCAAATCCGGGGAGTCCAATACTCAACAACATTATGTTAGCCATCCAGTATGATGGAGTTCCATCAAATATTTCATCTGTTAGTTTTCCATGTATGACAATGTTTAGAAACTGTGGTACTTCAATACCTTTTGCTTGCAAACCATGTGTCATATGACATTGTTTAAGTATATGTTTGCTTCTGTCTTGATGATCTGCTGTATCCTCTATCTTGTTCCTATGCTTTACCTCTTATTGTATTTATTGTTTCCATGTAGCACAAAAAATAAGTTTCCATGTTGTTACTATTGCCATATTGTATATCACACACTTCTTATTTTTTAAACACTCTTATTTACATCATTGCTTTTATATGCATTTGCTGCTTTCATACCTTAACTTTTTACTAATACATTCTTTTAAATATGCTCCAGAGGAATGCAAATCCTTTGGGATATAGTAACATCTGAATATGTTCTACACTGCGAAACATCCTTGGGAATTATTTGAAATGAGAACCACGGTGTGAGCATGTGTGCGTGTGTTATGGATGGGATGGGGTGGCCTTTTGCTTCCTTAACATGTGTTTTTTTGAAAATACTTATTTATTTCAATTTTGTTTCAGGAATCGCGTCCGTAATGTGGAGACAGTGGAGGACCGGAGGGTAGAGATATGAGGTGAGAGTTTAATTGTTTTTTACTTGGTGTTTGGGGGAGTGATGAATGGGCCGAGGGGTCATGATGTTGATGTGTGGAAGCTTTTTGTATTGAGGGGGCCGTGGGTCCGTTATGTTGATGTGTGGAACATTTTGTATTCAGGGGGCCAAGGGGCCGTTATGTAATTGTATGTGGAAACCTTTTCTATTGAGGTATGTTGATGTAGGTTGAAAGTTTGTAATCATGTAGTTTCTTGGAATTTGGTGAATGAGAATTTTTTAATTGGAAAATTTGATATTGTTTATATATGGGAATTTTGATTGTACAGAGTGATGTTTCTTTCTTGTTTATATATATATATATGTGAATTTTGATTATAACAAATTTTTAAGATTTTTGCATTTTTTTAAAAAAATACATACTCACATAGCCACTGACTTTTCGTGGATAATATTTATTCGCCACGGCAAAGCGTGCCTATTCGCCACGGACGATCATACGAAAATATAAGAATATACATGGAATATCCGTGGCTATTAATTTCTTATTGCCACGGAAGGCCGTGGCTAATAAATTGTAGCCATATGGTTCTACTTGGAAAATATCCGTTGCCAATAAACTTTAGCTACAGACTATTCGTGGCAAACAAAGACCTATTGCCACAGAATATCCGTGGTGAAATATTATTAGCCACGGAATGTTTTTTGAAATAGTCCGTAGCAAATCAGCTTTAGCCACGGAATTGCTGTGGCTAAAGAACTTTTTAGTCACGGAATTTCCGTGGCTATAGGTCCGTGGCTAAAGGTTTTCCGCCACGGAATTGCTCTCATTGGCCACAGATTTTTCGTATTTGCTACGCCACTTTTCCCCACGGAACAATAGCCACAGAATTTATAAAATTCTATGGCTATTGTGTTTTAGCCACGGATTTTGAGCTTTAGCCACGGATTCGTCCATGGCTAATGTCCAATTTTCCAGTAGTGCAAGGGCTAGATGCGTTCCTAAATTAAACCCAGAAATTATCGCAAGTGCACGGTGTTAGGTTTGAAGAATAGAAAGATGTCGAACCCACATGGAGGTGATGTTAATTAACTTGGGTATTTTCCAAATCTCAAAACAATTTCAGCGGGCTTACTCAAATTGGTTGTCACAAAATATCTCTTATCAAGATTATCAATAATATAAAAAGACTAGGGCATTAGGACTCACCACTATGATCGTAGGATGTCGATGCTAGGTTAGGGCTCTTACGTTGAATTGGCTTTATTAGGGAGAGATTGTCACATCTAAAATGTAGAACTCATGGCCAACTATTGTTGTGCCACTTGTCTAACGTACCTCGTGCTTAGCCCCACCATCGTGGATGGCTTTGCACGCGATCCATGCATTACGATCGACAACTACTCTCAGGCTCTACTCACACCACTATCGTGGATAGAGCTTCAATCTGTGAATTGTTGGCTTTCATTGACGCTATTATCATAGTCATCAATTAGTAATATAGGATGTCGGCAGATCCCGTCAAAGTGCATGCCACTATCGTGGTCACGAACTTAATTAGATTCACTAACATTCTAATTGAGTTCATAGAATATCCGTCCAAAGTGCGTGCCCCTATCGTGGTCACGAACCCTATTTGAAATCTCCTACAAACTTGGCTAGATCAACCAAATCACATCCCTTTTACACCAAAACAACATAAAAATCCCAACTTTACATCTAAATCCTAAAATCCTAGGGCTAATCCAATAGCCCTAGAAAAGACTACTCATGGATCATAAAGATAACAATAGAAAATTCTATAAATACTAGAGAGATCAACATCACGATTGAAGACATTAAATAAATCATATAAAGAGAGAAGATCGTTACCAAAACGTCGTAGATCAACAAGCAAACCCAGAGAATTAAGGACACAAGATTCCAAGTAAAAGAAACTAATAAAAATATGAACTTTGTCTTCTACAAAATAGCGACGGCTAAGAACTCTCTTTTCTAAAAACTAAAACTAAAGAAAAGTAGTCTCTCTAATAAAGGGTTAAAATCCTACTTAAATACAAGGGCTATGGACCCCTCAAAAATCCGAAAATATGGACACTTGGGCCCACTAACTAATATGACCGAGGCGCCCTACTCGGTTGAGTAGCGGCGCCACTCGGTCGAGCTGACATGCGACTCTGCTTTGCTGCTTCGTTGGTTCTGGGCTGATTCAGGCGACTCGGTCGAGTAGCCCCTCCACTCGGTCGAGCCACAGTAGGCCTGAACTCTCCTCAAAACACTGTTCTGTTTGGTGACGACTCGGGTCGAGAGATGGTCTGCTCGGTCGAGTACGCTAGGTTGCTCGGTCGAGCTATATTGCTTAGATAATGGCATAGAATATTCGCTCTGTTTGGGTGCAGCTCGATCGAGCTGGCTGTCTGCTCGGTCGAGTGGGGCGTGTCCGTTCTCGCTGTGATTTCTTTGTGTCAGCTCGGTCGAGTGCTAATCGTACTCGATCGGGTAGCCTGGGAAACAGACTCCAATTGCCCCTAGAGCTCTTGACTTTGGCTTTCTTCTTTTCCTCTCCTCTAATCTTCTTCCATGCCTTGCCGAACACCTATGGAACCTTTCGAATGATGCTCCGGACGTCTCGAATGTGTCCGTGTCCTATAATAGCTCCGATTCACTCCAATGTTCCTGAAAATCCCCAAATCTATAGGAAACTCGAATATAGCGTTAGAAGAGAAATAATATATCAAAATATGAACTTTGGGTGACGAATATGATATAAAATGATGCAGTAAGTGTATGGAAAATATGGACACAACAGGTATTCATCATTGACACAGTCAAAGTGATCCCGACGATATTTTTTGTCAATGGGTTAATCATGTAATTATGATGTCGAAACAGGGGCGACACCTGCCGCTCGTGGTCACTGTCGTCTCGGGGTTTCGAGCCCCAACTTGCAGTAGGGTCAGGCAGTAGGGTCTCACACCGAGTGGGATTTGCGTCTTAGTAATATGAAGGGTTTAGGAGGAGTGCACTCGGGTGCACGCGAATAATTGATGTCACAAATAGTTTGTGATGATACGTTTTGATTAAATGGGATTTAATAATGTCGCAAAAGGTTTGCAATTTGAGCATTAGTAGAATGCTATAAAGGGATTATTGCATGTGATGCCAAATGGCTGAAAATATATTGTAAAAGGTTTACAAGAATATTTTGCATAATAAAATAATAGAAATAGGTTATAAGGGTTCTAGGGATAGTCCCATTCGAACCTTGCTTTTCAACGGTTCGAAAATCGGCTCAATCGGAGCTATAGAGCTCAAGAAACAGCCCAAAAGGCCAGAACTGGGCCAAAACCCAGTTCTGGCCCAGCCCAGCTTGGGTGGGCCGGTCCAGACCCGCTAGGCAGGCTGAACCCGCCTGCAAGGGGGGGTCAAGCTTACTTGGTGGGTCTGACCCGACCACTGATGCGGGCGGGTCAAGTCCGCCTAGGCGGGCTCGATCCAGAGCCCGCCCGCCCAGCGGGCGTGCAAGATTGAGGAGCTGGGCATGCTTGTTGGGCATGCCCAAAAGCTGGTGGGCCCTATTTACGGGGCCCACAGTCCAGAAACCCTACGGGGTTCTGACGGCTGCGATTTAGCCGAATTTGTGATTTTTGCTCAACTTTGAGCAATTGTTTGAGGGGTCAAACGAAATCAGAATTCATCGCCGTTTGTTTCTGTGCGTTCACCGTTCATAGCTCTTCGAATTGATAGGTGATCGCTCCGGGATGTGACCCAAAGAACAGTTGTAGTTTTACCGCAAGTGTACGGTGTAGCAGCGAGCGGGATATCGAACACAGGGAGGACGAATGACCGTGCTTGCTCCAAATCAACCTGGCTACTTAAGAGAGAAATTTGCCTTTGGCGATCCTGTCACAATCGTCAGACAAATGTGCGAAATATCAAATCAAATGAAGAACGTCTAGGGAATTGGGAATCCCCTCTACTCACCGTATTTCATAAATGTGGTTCATCGGTATCAAAATTGCTTGAATGAGAATTTGGATGAACTAGTTGCAACTGAATGTAGAACCAAGCTCACGCTCTCGCGCTGTTGCCGGTCTATAGCTATCCTAGGTTTGGGTCCAATCTCTTGCAAACCCTAGCCTAGGAAAACTAGCATTAGGATCAACATCATCGTCCAATCGCGCACCGAGTCCAATCTCTTGCAAACTCGATCCACGATCTAGATTGTGATAGTTCCTACCCGTCCAATCTCTTGCAAACGAGTATCGGCATGGAATTGCAACCGGAAATCCTAGTATCGGTCCAATCTCTTGCAAACCGATACTACGGAAATTCGATTCTAACCCAATTCGGATTTCTAGGGTTTCCTATCGAATTGGGATCCAATCTCTTGCAAATCCCAATTGATATGAATACCTAGCCATCCGTAGTAAATTGATCACAATCTAATCCCTAATAACAATTCTAGCTCAATTTCTACCAATTCATCACAAATATGAAAGTGGGTTTGTAGGGTTCATCCCCACACCCCAAGACGTGGAGACTACTCACAATTCATAGCGAGATCACAAAAATAATCAATGAAATAAGCAATGAAATTCATCACAATATTGAGATAAGCAATAAAAATAGGATTTTTAAGGAAAAGAGATGCAAACCAATGGAGTTCTTCAATTATTCCAATAAAAATCACAAACTTTGTCTCTTCTCCAATCACAAGAATAAAGCTAAAAACTAATCTAAAAAGCTGCAAAAAATCTAAGAGAGAGGCTCTCTAAACTAGGGTAAAAACAGGGCTTAAATAGCCCTCAAAATCGTCCAAAAACTGTGACCAAAATACCCCTGCACAGCCTGTTTTCCGCAGATTTCGCTACAGGCAGCGCATCGCACTCGGCCGAGTGAAAACCCTGTAATTTTCCAGTAAGTCAGGGCCTTCATGGGTCTTCACTTCGGGGGTGGCTCGGCCGAGTGAGTTGTCGTCACTCGGCCGATGGCTTCAAGGCACTCGGGCGGACGTAATAATCCACTCGGCCGAGTGGGTCTTCTGAAGTTCAGGCGGCCAAAAAACAGTAACTTGGATGTTTTGGAAGGGCCTCGTCTGGGCGCCACTCGGGCGGACGGGATGTCGTCACTCGGCCGATGTGGTCTTCGGTGCTTGGCCGAGTGCACATAGAAATCGTATCTGTTCAGGTCGGCCGAGCAGTGTCTCGCTGGTCGGCCGAGTGGCTCCTCCACTCGGCCGAGTGGGACACAAAAAATGCCCATTCTGCTTGTTTTGACCTCCTCGTCGCTCCTGCGACGTCCATTCTTCTTCCGCTCCTCTCCAACAGCAAAATACCCCTCGGGGAGGTCGTCGGTGACCGTCTAGAGTAAGCGCATCTCAAGATCACTCCAAATCGTGCCAAATCACCTGAAATGCGACAAAAACAACAAATCGTGAAAAGCATCGCAATATCATTGATATATCGTGAAAAACATGATTTGGGCGATCTAAATGGCATGCAAACATGCGGGAAAAAGGTGTAAAATAAGGAGTGATCAATAGGTTGTATCACTTCCGAAGCTCAACGGTGAGGGAGAAAAAATTGGTTGAAGTTGAACATTAGTGTAAGGCAAAATTAATCCCAATTTTTCTCTCTTAATTAAATAATCCCACATTGCTCGTGAGATAAGCAAGGGGTCCGACCTCCTATATAAATAAGGGTCGACACCCCTTGAAAAAATTGCACCAAGTCTCTGAATTGAGTAGCTCCGAAAAGTTTTGAGCACGCTTGATTCAAGACGAAAATTATTCTCTCCTCCTCAACTCTTTCGATTCCTTCGTTTGCGTCTTAGCAAGATGACGACGAGGATTGGATTTGATCCAAAGTCTACGATGCGGATCGCTCTCAAAGTGAACCTTTCTTCGGTAGGTGAATGGCTGGGAGGCACGGTGTCGGCTCGCTTCGGGTGGACCCGTTCGGAGGTGCGGAGGCGACTAACTTCGGGGAAGGCCAAAGTCTGTTGCTGAAAATGACGCTTTGTTCTCTGCGAAGGCAAAGTTCCGGGTATGTTCTATCTTAATGCATTTTATTTATTTCATTGCATTAGTTTAGATCTATTTTGGGGCTGGTAGACCCACCCCAAGATAGTAGAGATCCTGGCTAGGGGTTTTGACATTCTTAGGCTACATTATAAAATAGTTTAATAATTCATTTTTTCGTTGTTGTTTTAATTCTTTCGTCCGTCTGACGTAGGATGGGCATAGAATTATGCCCTAAGGGTCCCTCAAAACCCAACATTAGCTCTATTTTTGATCTAAAACTGCAATGATTTTAAATGCATGCTAAGAACATTGATAATGTGATTATCTAGATTTAAACATTATGAGATAATTGTTAAAGAAAGAACAACATATTTTTTATAAATGCTGTTAAACTATTTATGTGATAAATTTTAAATATGCATGTAGAATTTATGTGATAAATTTTTAATCGGTTGTTCATGTTAATTAATTATGTGATAATTATTAAAAGATAGTAACTTAATTTTATGTGATAATTTTTTAAGTTGCTTATATACATGCAAATTTTATGGGATAAAATTTAGTTGACATATTTTAATGGTAGTTCTAAATTCTTGTATATTATGCGATAATTTAAGAAAGCCTCTTAGGATAGCCATTAAAATTCATCAAAAACTTATGAGATAAATTTTAGATTGACATGCTATGTTTAATAAATAGTACAACATTTAAATTCCTAATTCCTGATTAGGGTAGCCCTTTTTCCACCGATTATTATTTTAATCGTTCTAATAATAATTCTAATAAAAGGCTACACCTTAAAATTGTTGTAATTTGAATTTATTAAATCCTAATACATGATTAGGATATCACGTTAAAACTTTAAAATCCTTATAGTTGATAATTACTCTAATAAAAGTTGTTAACCAAATCCTAATAATTTCGAATTTTAGGATTCAACTAGTTGATAGGATTAACTAGTTTTAATGAAGCCACTTTAGTTAATGGCACACATATGAATGGTGCATTTTCCTTCAATGGACCATGATCCGGTCCAGTGTTTTTTGACTAGTGTTGAAGATCACCTGACGTGCGTATCTATTTCAAATATTCACGCACGTTTTCTTTCGTATTTCTCCGTATTTTCCGCCGTCTTTTATTCGTTTTCTCGTATTTTCTCGTTTTCTTTCACTTTTCTTTGTTTCTCCATGTTTGTAGGAGATTACCCGCGTTGGGGACGTTTAACGACGATATCTCAAGTCCCCGGAGCAACGGGAGGAGTCACACGTGATCCAGGGGGTCAAACGACGAAGATTACATCTTTCAGCTCCTCACCCGGTCGGTTGGTCATCTCCAACCGATCGGGTGATGCACGCGTGCACCACCCGGTCTCAGCCGGAGCTCAAGTGAATGTCACCCGACCGGTTCATAGGCCGGTTCAACGGGGCCAACTCTCTGTCTTTTCAAGCCAAATTCCAACCGATTGGGTGACTCTCACCCGATCGGTTCATCTGTAGCTGATGCTGAGGAGCCGAGACACGGGCACCCAACCGACCCCTTCACCCGATGGCGCCAAGATCCAACCGATCACTCCAAGAACTCAACCGACCGGTTCATATGACCGGGTGAAACTCCGCCGTTTTCTGTTTATTATTTGTAACGGATCACCCGATCGGTTGACTTGTCAACCGATCGGGTGATACGAGATCCTATAAATAGGACCCCTAGGGTTCCAGAAACGGGGGAGCTGTTAGTTTTTACTGTTTTCTCCTATTTGTGACGGCTGTAATTACTCTTCTATTGTAAGTTTTCGGATCTTTCTTAAACTTTAGTATTGTCTTAATTGCTCTATTACCTTCGCATTCCAATCGTCTGATTATGATTTTAACGGTTCATTTTCGTTTAGATCGCTTTTTAATGAATATTTGTGAGTAGTTCCCAAATCTGGGATTTTGGCGGAAACCCCTTCGGGGCTCTTCCCGATGCATCCATAGGGTTAGGAAATCGATATGGATTAGGAATCTAACGGTTACGCGGGGTGTTTCATTGTCATCGGCGGAAAAAAGACCGCCTTTGATCGTTGGGCTAAGGGGGAATAAACTTGGCGGTTGACTCCCTAGCCATAGCTCACGCCCTTAGCGTAGACGCCGAATCCTAGCGCGCGGGAGCGGCAGGATGAGACGTTGGAAGTTATCGTTGTGAGCTTAGTGCTTCCGGGATCGATCAGTGTTAATGGACACGGGAGTACCCACTGATCGAACCTGGGAAGTCCGGTGTATCATCCTGGGCACCGACCGGAATATCGGGCCCATGGGATGCCGGTATGATCGCTCCGGGATGTGACCCAAAGAACTGTTGTAGTTTTACCGCAAGTGCACGGTGTAGCAGCGAGCGGGATATCGAACACAGGGAGGACGAATGACCGTGCTTGCTCCAAATCAACCTGGCTACTTAAGAGAGAAATTTGCCTTTGGCGATCTTGTCACAATCGTCAGACAAATGTGCGAAATATCAAATCAAATAAAGAACGTCTAGGGAATTGGGAATCCCCTCTACTCACCGTATTTCATAAATGTGGTTCATCGGTATCAAAATTGCTTGAATGAGAATTTGGATGAACTAGTTGCAACTGAATGTAGAACCAAGCTCACGCTCTCGCGTTGTTGCCGGTCTATAGCTATCCTAGGTTTGGGTCCAATCTCTTGCAAACCCTAGCCTAGGAAAACTAGCATTAGGATCAACATCATCGTCCAATCGCTCACCGAGTCCAATCTCTTGCAAACTCGGTCCACGATCTAGATTGTGATAGTTCCTACCCGTCCAATCTCTTGCAAACGAGTATCGGCATGGAGTTGCAACCGGAAATCCTAGTATCGGTCCAATCTCTTGCAAACCGATACTACGGAAATTCGATTCCAACCCAATTCGGATTTCTAGGGTTTCCTATCGAATTGGGATCCAATCTCTTGCAAATCCCAATTGATATGAATACCTAGCCATCCGTAGTAAATTGATCACAATCCAATCCCTAATAACGATTCTAGCTCAATTTCTACCAATTCATCACAAATATGAAAGTGGGTTTGTAGGGTTCATCCCCACGCCCCAAGACGTGGAGACTACTCACAATTCATAGCGAGATCACAAAAATAATCAATGAAATAAACAATGAAATTCATCACAATATTGAGATAAGCAATAAAAATAGGATTTTTAAGGAAAAGAGATGCAAACCAATGGAGTTCTTCAATTATTCCAACAAAAATCACAAACTTTGTCTCTTCTCCAATCACAAGAATAAAGCTAAAAACTAATCTAAAAAGCTGCAAAAATCTAAGAGAGAGGCTCTTTAAACTAGGGTAAAAACAGGGCTTAAATAGCCCTCAAAATCGTCCAAAAACTGTGACCAAAATACCCCTGCACAGCCTGTTTTCCGCAGATTTCGCTACAGGCAGCGCATCGCACTCGGCCGAGTGACAAATGTCGCTCGGCCGAGTGAAAACCCTGTCATTTTCCAGTAAGTCGGGGGCCTCAGGGGTCTTCACTTCGGGGGTGGCTCGGCCGAGTGAGTTGTCGTCACTCGGCCGATGGCTTCAAGGCACTCGGGCGGACGTAATAATCCACTCGGCCGAGTGGGTCTTCTGAAGTTCAGGCGGCCAAAAAACAGTAACTTGGATGTTTTGGAAGGGCCTCGTCTGGGCGCCACTCGGGCGGACGGGATGTCGTCACTCGGCCGATGTGGTCTTCGGTGCTCGGCCGAGTGCACATAGAAATCGTATCTGTTCAGGTCGGCCGAGCAGTGTCTCGCTGGTCGGCCGAGTGGCTCCTCCACTCGGCCGAGTGGGACACAAAAAATGCCCATTCTGCTTGTTTTGACCTCCTCGTCGCTCCTGCGACGTCCATTCTTCTTCCGCTCCTCTCCAACAGCAAAATACCCCTCGGGGAGGTCGTCGGTGACCGTCTAGAGTAAGCGCATCTCAAGATCACTCCAAATCGCGCCAAATCACCTGAAATGCGACAAAAACAACAAATCGTGAAAAGCATCGCAATATCATCGATATATCGTGAAAACATGATTTGGGCGATCTAAATGGCATGCAAACATGCGGGAAAAAAGTGTAAAATAAGGAGTGATCAAAATCCCCCAAGCTTGCCTCTTACTCGTCCTCGAGGAAGATAAGTAAAAGGCGAACCCGGTGGATTCGAAAATCGAAAACGGAGAAAAGAAAAAAAATGAAAAACGAAGAAGAATGAAAACGAAATAAAATAAAGTAGAAAGAAAGAAGCGAGGAGGTAAGATGCTAGATTATTTTCTCAGGATGTGGGTTCCACTTACTTATATAGCATGCTCTGAACGAAAAACACATGTCAAAGAATTTTATTTTGATGTCATAGTATAATAGTGCAAATAGAAATAGAAGACCCACGAACAACGATATAATCATGAAAAACGGAATAATTTTAGAATTAGCATCGTCTGAAACATTTAAAGTGGTATACAAATCGCAGATCACACACTTTTCAATTGAACGCTTTCTATCCGGAGTATAAGAGTATCACACTATAGAATAGAGAGAATAGAAAAGTATGGATTTCATGAGATGAACGCTAGGGTTAGATTCCTGGATTTTGTAAAGCTAAAAAAAATAATCTCACCGAGTATAGAATATTACTTAGCCTAGGTCGTCGTGCAATGTCAAGTAATCACTCTCTCTCACATCAATGGATCCCCTCCCCCAAGCTTATCTATAAGCATGGTGGCATAAAAAATATTTACATCCCCATTTTTATATAGCTCCAAAAGCAATAAAAGAAAGAAGAAAGAAAGAAAGTGAGATGTGATCTTTTATTGAGGATTTTTCCTCTTTTCTCTTTTTTTTTCTTTTTTTTGATATAGCATATATACAACGATCCCAACTCAGAGAGAGATAATGATATACAAGAATGTTTTTCTCTCTTTTATTTATTTATTTATTTTTTTAGACAATAGAGATTTGGAGCTAGGAATTAGTAGCGGGGGAAATGCCATATAATAGAATCACTAAGGGGAGATTCACCAATGATTTTAAAAGTAGAGAAATAATGTTCAAGATTTGTGGAGAAAGAAATAGATATACTCTCAGTTCACTCTATAAGACATGCACGACAACTTCAGCAGTGTAATCTAATCTACTCAGTTTCGATCACAAAAAAGCTAACTAATCCAGATTTATCATAGCTAACATCATTCAATCATCCTGAAGTGAAGTGTACAATTCATGCATATAGAAGTGATATAGGAAAAGGAAATCAGTACTCCAGATATAGGCATCCAATGCGTGAATCTTGGTGTGTTTTCTGTGATAGCATGCATATGAATATTCAGACTCAGCTAGTAATAAAATTTCATCCATTTTCATGTGGAAAAAGTGTGGGTTACTATCTCTAGATGCAAGGCAAGTCATAGCATATGATATCAGAAATAAAATCTAAGACACGACAAATATAGCATGCATATAGAGTAAGCTAGATCCAACGTCATCATCATCACAGAAAAGTCATCTCTAGCATGAGATGAAAAAGATAAGAAAGAAATAAAGATAAAGAGAAAATAAAACTATTTACAATGCGGCACACAGAAAAATAAGAGAAACGTGGTGCATGGCAAAATAAAAGAAAAAGTGGTGAAAATAAGTGCAAAAGCGGAAAATGGCGTGAAAAACTAAAAGTAAAGGTGGTAAATCAAAAAGAACGTGAGAACTCACTCCCCCAAGCTAAATGGCACAGTGTCCTCAATGTGCAAAGTGTGGCACACCGAGAGCCTAGAAATGTGAGGGGTAAGTGAGGATGCAAGCATGGAAAAGTGAAAATAAAAAGGAAAAATAAAGAAATGAAAATATGATGCGGACGTGATGCATGCACAGATAGGAGTGATACAGATATATAAGTGGCACCAAAAAACTCTCCCTCTCTCCCAAAAAAGATATATAAGGATATGATCAAAAATAGAATCCCAAATAGATATGATATGATATGATATGCACAAATAGATATGATCAAAAATAGAATCCAAAAATAAGTGAGGGGAGGGGGGGTGGACAAAAGTGCAACAGGACCCAGCAGAAACGGGCAGCACAACGGCAAGAAGAAACGATGGCATCAAGAGTGCCTAAGAAGGCGGTGCTGCGCCGTCTCCGTCCTGAGGCGGAGGTCGTGAGGGTGGTGCTGGCTGGACAGGCTGCTGAGCGGGGGTGGGTGTGGAAGTGACAGCAGGCTGAGTGGGTGTGGAAGTGTGGGCGGGAACCTGCTGGGTGGGTGGGGGTACGCGCGGGAGACGCTCCAGAACCTGGGTGAGACAGTAGTGGATCTGCGGTAGCAGCTCGAAGCAGCCAGCCATCACAGAGACGGTGGTGGACAGGGTCCGAAGGTCGCCTCTGAGACCACTCACTGCCCCCTCTAGAGCACGAATGCTCTGAAGTACTGTGTCAGGGGGAGGTGGTGCAGAGGGACGCACCTGGCGGGGCTGGGCAGGTCTGGGCTGGCGTACTCGGGTCGCGTATGTGACGGGCTCAGCGGGAAAGGGTACAAAAGGTGCTGCGCCGGCAAAGGTGGGCCTGGCCTCAGTGTGAGGCCGGGGCGGGCAGTGAGAAGTGGAGGCAGCAGCAACGAAAGAAGAGTGCAAAAGTGGCAGCGAGGCGGCCAGAGAGGTCGACGTCACAGAAGTGTGGACAGACGCCACGACACTCTCGGAAAATACGGCAGGGGTGGAGACAGAGGTGACTACCGCTGGGGTGGAAGAGTGTGGTCCAAAAGGCGCAACCCCAGCGGAGATCATGCTAGCCATGGTCTCCACGACCGCGGCAAACGAGGGCTCTCCACTCTCAACAAAGGTCTGCGGGCGCTCGGGGAGTGCAGAGCAAAGAGGCTCGACGGACAGAGGGCCGGTGGTGGCGGTGGGAGTGGTGGTGACAGCCTCGGAAGTGGTGGAGGTGGTGGAAGTGGGCTCAGCTAAGGTACTCCCGACACTGACAGTGGTGTCAGGAGCGGCGGAAACATCTGGGATGGGCTGAGGGGCCACAGGGTCAACAGGCACGGCAGCAGGCTCGGCAGGGGCTACAGGGTCAACAGGGGCAGCGTGGGCCTGCTCGGCCTCCTCGACCTCGAGCACGTACGCAGCGGGGATGAGGACATCCATCACAGGGAGCCAGTCAACGTGGGCTGGTGCAATCTGAGTCCGAGCTGGGCTCGGAAGAATCATGTAATCGGCACCGAAAGGGCCGTGCAACCAGACCCAGTGACGCTCACCATGCGGACGAAGCATCTTCATCCGGGCCATAACATCGATCGACAAAGAAGTGGGGCCCGGGACGCGTCACAAGTCGTCGGGGAAGTCCTCGCCGGTCATAAGAGCAAGCAAGGTGATCAGGCCGCCGCAGCATATCGGTGAGCGAGCGCCCACCGATACAATGATGCGGTCTAAAAACCATGCCGCGATATCGATCACGACGGCGGGGACAATCTCATTTCCATCCCTAGATAGAGCTCTGGGACGTGTCATCGCGTAGAGCATGTAAAGCTCTGGCGTAGACATCGTGCCCGGCTCATATCTGGCCAAAAAGGTCGTCGCCATAAGGCGCTGAGCAATGCGGAGGCAGGGGTGGACAATGGCCGAGGCCTTGGCCCTACTAGGGTCAAAGGCAGCGTGGAGACCCGTGATACGTACCCAGAAGGCACCGGCGTTAAAGGAGGGTGGGGGGATGTGGGTAGGGGCGTAACCGCGATCGGCTCTGGGGACAGCGGGCCACGAGAAAAACGCTCTCATCATATCGAGAGTGACCTGGCACTCTCGATCCATGAACCAAAACGAGCATCCCTCGTCTGTCCGGGCGATCGAACTCAAAACCTCAAGTGTCGGGCGGGTAAACGTATCCGCCGACACCTGCAGAAAATCTCGCCAGCCCACGTTGTCGTACAACGTGAGTATCCCCTCAAGTACCCCCAGGTGTCCTAGGTCAGCGAGGTGTGCAAACCCGGAGGGTACGATCGAGCGCTGGGAGATACGGTCGAAGACGGCGCGGTGTGCGTTGTCTCGGAACGTAATCCCGAGCGGCCCGACCAGTGGAGCCGGTGGTGGTGGCTGTGGAGCGGCAGGGAGAGGCTGTGCGGGCTGTGGGTGCACTGCAGGCTGTGCGGGGTGTGCGGGGTGTGCGGGGCCTGCAGGCTGTGCTGGGTGGACGGCGTGTGTGGGAGAAGGAGGAGGAGACTCTTCCACCTCGTGGGAGGGGCTGGCATCATCCGACCGCTTCTGCTTGGCGGAAGGTCTCCTCGTCCGCGGCCGTGTCCGGGGCGGCATATCGGCCCCGAGCGCGTGTTGAAGAACGTGCAAAGTGCGGTGTGCGTAAAAGAGTGGAAGGAGTATACCCAGACACGCCGCGAGTGCTAAGCAGTGGAAGCGTGCGAAGTCCGCGCCTCCACGAAGCTCAAATCAGTCCCGAGAAGCTCCCCTGGGCTCCCCTAAGCTCCAAAAAACAACCTGCGCATGAAAAGGCGATATCAGTGAGTAATAATCAAAATGTATGGAGCATTAGAGGTATAATAGATAGATATAGGAATTGATTTGGGTTAGGGGGGGCGTTTAGCACATGGATCCTCAAGAAATACTCGAAAAGAGGAGAAAACGGGCAATAGGGGTGATACCGGAGGTGGCCGGAGCAGCTGCCGCCGGCGGCAACTCGGGCGAGTCGCGGCAGTGGTCGGCCGACGGTGGCGGGCCGAGCGGCGGCGCGGGCGAGTGGGACGGGCGAGTGAGGTGCGGGCGAGGGCTATCGGGCGAGGGAAACCAAGGGTCGCGGGCGGTTTTGGGGATTTTGCGTTTTCGAAAAATGTGCCCCCCCTCGCCCTTATATAAAAAAGTTACGACTCGGCCGAGTGACGTGGTCACTCGGCCGGGCGAGACCAATGAAAATTTCCTCCCCGCTATCGCTTCGGCCGAGTGGCTTTGCCAGACTCGGCCGAGTGGAGTAAGTCCATTCGGCCGAGTGACTCAAGCTACTCGGCAAGACTCGCCCTAGGAGGGTATCCGTTTTACTCGGCCGAGTGAAAATATATACTCGGCCGAGTAGCAGTTATATTGAAATCAGGAAAATAAACAGAGAGTTGGGTACAGCAGACTTCCCTCGTTCGTGAGCGGCTCGGCCGGACGAACTTGTGTGCTCGGCCGAGTGACTAGTATGCTCGGCCGAGTGAGCTTTGTGTTCTGCTGTTTGTCTTCGTTCGGGCTCTAAACTCCGTCTTTCTTCCTCCAGTCGATTCCATCTTCCTCCTAAGCGTCGAGCGCCTTCTTAGGGCGCTCCTCGTCGTCTCGTTCATCCTCCTCATGATGGATGTACCTATCTCCTCTCCTGTCAAGAAAAATAGGACCCGTTATCACAAAATTTTTGGGCAAACGATTCAAAACACTAAAAATTTCTAAAACGAAAATAAAGAAAAAGTAAAGATAAAGCAAAAACCGTCGGGTTGCCTCCCGACAAGCGCTCGTTTAAGGTCATGAGCTCGACCCCTTATAATTTTCAATCAATGCGGGATGTTTGGTGCATATGAGATGCACCCATCAAACTTTCCGTGGAGAGCGCTTGGATTGGGACGTGGCGGCGTCGTATTCTCCCGCGGTGGTGTCCCGTCTCGAATAGTGTTGGGGGGAGGCTCCCCCAAGCTAGCATTTGCTCCGGTCAACGGCTTTACCGGTGACGCCGGTTTCCGTGCCGGCGGAGCTTTCTTCGGAGACCTTGATTCCGAGAGCTTGCAGAGCTCTCGAATCCTTGCGACATCAGCGTCGCCTTCATCATCTTCAGTGGAGAGGTCGGGGGAATCATCTATCTTCTCATCTTGGCCTAAATCCGGGCCTTCCTCTAAATCTTCATCAAAAAGAGCGCCAATTGAGTGGGGGATCGCTTCCTCTATCACCTCATCAAGGAGGTCCATGTAGTCGAGTTCCTCGTGGTAAGGCATGTGCTTCATAGCCTTAGGAATGTGGAGCTCCACCTTGATGTTGCCGACGTTTAAAGTTAGTGTACCTTAGTGCACGTCGACGATGACTCCGGCGGTGGCGAGGAATGGGCGTCCAAGTATCAACGAAGTGTCTCCCTCCTCCTTCACGTCCATGATCACGAAGTCACATGGCAAGCATATTCCACCCGGGACTTGTAGCGGTATGTCTTCGGTGATCCCTACCGGCCTTGTTATTCGCCCATCGGCCAATTGAATGCGCATGTCGGTAGGTTTCAACTTTGTCCCGGTGTTTAGCCTTAAGAACATGGAGAGAGGCATGAGGCTCACACTCGCCCCTAGATCAACCAACGCCTTTTGAAGAGGGACGCCGCCCAAGGTGCAAGGAATCCGAAAACTCCCCGGATCTTTAAATTTGGCCGGTTCCTTCTCTCTCTTGGTGAACCAAGAGCCCTCCTCGGCTAGCATGATCTTCTCCTTCCTCTTTCTCCCCGAAATCAAGTCTTTCAAGAATTTAGCATATGTGGGGATCTCCACGATGGCGTCGAGGAAGGGAATATTGAGGCTAACTCCTCGTAGATACTCGAGGAACTTTGCTAGCCTCTTCTCCATTTTCGCTCTTGCTAGTCTTTGGGGGAATGGGACCGGTGGCATGAAGCGTCTTTCCTCAACCAATTGCTCCGCTCTAGATTTCTCCTTTTCTTGTGGCTCCTTCTCCTTATCAACCTCAACTACCGACTCAACCGGCTCCAAACTTTCCTCCACGGGCTCCTCAATAGGAATCATGGCGGGGGTGGTAACCTTCCCACCTCTAGTGGTAACGGCAACTACGTCATTGATGTGGCCGGTGTTGCTCCGTGGGTTTTGCTCGGGTTGCGCCGGCAATCGTTGAGTGTTCCGATTTAGCAACGCTAGTTGCTCCGATATTTGAGCCACAACGGTATTAAGAGAGTCTTGCCCCGCCTTCAATGTAGCATTTACCTTATTTTGCTCGACCATGAACGCCTCCACTCTAGCTTCGAAGTCGGATCGTTGTTGAGCTTGAGGAGGGTTTTGATTTTGATTCCTCCACCCTTGATTGTATCCGGGCGGCCTATATGGTGGAACTTGTTGCTTTGGTTGAAGGTTTTGTTGAGTAGGCCCCCTCGGTGGATAGTTTTTTTGTTGGGGTGGTGGTGGTCGAGCTTGTTGAGGTGGCGATTGTGGCGGGTTCAAAGCTCCTTCATAGTTGGCGTAGGAGAATCTGGGATGATTTCTTGCGGCCGGATTGGCCCAATATCCTTGGTTCCCCGCGACATATTGTACTTGCTCCAAGGATCCTTCTCCTTGCTCTCCTCCCACGTACATGACTTGAGATTGGTCTTGCCAATCACACATTTGGTTCGTTGGAGCGGAGGTGGATGGGGCTCCTTGGGGCTCCGTGATAAACTTCTCCAATCTCTCCACTATCTTGTGGAGAGAATCAAATTTGCTCGTAAGCTCCGCCACGGCCTTCGCCTCATAAATACTAGTCGGCTTCAAGGAGGACGTAGAGTGTCCTCGCTCATCGCCACATTGTTGATTATTTGAGGCCATCTCCTCAATTAGGGCCGTAGCTTCTTCGGGAGTCTTTGACAAGATAGCACCATTCGCCGCGGCATCAATAATTTGTTTGGTCCCCGGTTGGAGACCGTTGTAGAAGCTATGCACTAGCTCCCAATCTTCAATGCTATGATGCGGGCATTGATGCTGCAAATCCTTAAAATGCTCCCAAGCTTCATAGAGCGTCTCCTGTGGTCCTTGCTTGAAGGACATGAGAGCGCTCCGGATCTTCACCGTCTTGGATGGCGGATAGAATTTGTCAATAAATGCACTCGCCAACTCGTCCCAAGTAGTGAAGATACCCTCAGCTTGCGTCCTCAACCAATAGAGTGCCTTGTCCTTTAGCGTGAAGGGGAAGAGGCGCAGTCTGATGGCATCAATGGAGACCCCCGTCATCTGGAATGTGGCGCACTTCGACAAGAACAATTGTATATGGTAGTGAGGATTTTCATGGGCATTCCCATGAAATGGATCCTGCTGCATCAGGACCACTAATCCAGTCTTTAGCTCGAAGTTCTTGTCAGCCGCCAACTGTGGCATGGCAATGGATGAGGTAGTAGAAGAGGTCTTAGGCCTAAGCCTATCTCGAATAGAAATTATCCTCACCATCCTTACCGCTAATTGTTCCGCAGTTTCCGGGTTGGTCATAAACCTCCCTTCCGGACTTTGTCTCCTTTCCGCTCTAAGTCTCCGTGCTGTACGTTCGATCTCGGGATCAAATAGTATAGCTTCAGGGTCCGCCGTAGATCTCGTGTTCATGCACAGAGAAAACAGAGTTTCAAAGAAATGATTAGAACCGTGGAAGGGTTAGGTAAGAAATAAGAAATAAAAATAATGATAATAATAATAAAAAAAAGAAATAGCGAGGGTGAGAAAGAATCAAACGCAATCGCCTCCCCGGCAACGGCGCCAAAAACTTGATCGCTCCGGGATGTGACCCAAAGAACGGTTGTAGTTTTACCGCAAGTGCACGGTGTAGCAGCGAGCGGGATATCAAACACAGGGAGGATGAATGACCGTGCTTGCTCCAAATCAACCTGGCTACTTAAGAGAGAAATTTGCCTTTGGCGATCCTGTCACAATCGTCAGACAAATGTGCGAAATATCAAATCAAATAAAGAACGTCTAGGGAATGGGGAATCCCCTCTACTCACCGTATTTCATAAATGTGGTTCATCGGTATCAAAATTGCTTGAATGAGAATTTGGATGAACTAGTTGCAACTGAATGTAGAACCAAGCTCACGCTCTCGCGCTGTTGCCGGTCTATAGCTATCCTAGGTTTGGGTCCAATCTCTTGCAAACCCTAGCCTAGGAAAACTAGCATTAGGATCAACATCATCGTCCAATCGCTCACCGAGTCCAATCTCTTGCAAACTCGGTCCACGATCTAGATTGTGATAGTTTCTACCCGTCCAATCTCTTGCAAACGAGTATCGGCATGGAGTTGCAACCGGAAATCCTAGTATCGGTCCAATCTCTTGCAAACCGATACTACGGAAATTCGATTCCAACCCAATTCGGATTTCTAGGGTTTCCTATCGAATTGGGATCCAATCTCTTGCAAATCCCAAATGATATGAATACCTAGCCATCCGTAGTAAATTGATCACAATCTAATCCCTAATAACAATTCTAGCTCAATTTCTACCAATTCATCACAAATATGAAAGTGGGTTTGTAGGGTTCATCCCCACGCCCCAAGACGTGGAGACTACTCACAATTCATAGCGAGATCACAAAAATAATCAATGAAATAAGCAATGAAATTCATCACAATATTGAGATAAGCAATAAAAATAGGATTTTTAAGGAAAAGAGATGCAAACCAATGGAGTTCTTCAATTATTCCAACAAAAATCACAAACTTTGTCTCTTCTCCAATCACAAGAATAAAGCTAAAAACTAATCTAAAAAGCTGCAAAAATCTAAGAGAGAGGCTCTCTAAACTAGGGTAAAAACATGGCTTAAATAGCCCTCAAAATCGTCCAAAAACTGTGACCAAAATACCCCTGCACAGCCTGTTTTCCGCAGATTTCGCTACAGGCAGCGCATCGCACTCGGCCGAGTGAAAACCCTGTCATTTTCCAGTAAGTCGGGGGCCTCAGGGGTCTTCACTTCGGGGGTGGCTCGGCCGAGTGAGTTGTCGTCACTCGGCCGATGGCTTCAAGGCACTCGGGCGGACGTAATAATCCACTCGGCCGAGTGGGTCTTCTGAAGTTCATGCGGCCAAAAAACAGTAACTTGGATGTTTTGGAAGGGCCTCGTCTGGGCGCCACTCGGGCGGACGGGATGTCGTCACTCGGCCGATGTGGTCTTCGGTGCTCGGCCGAGTGCACATAGAAATCGTATCTGTTCAGGTCGGCCGAGCAGTGTCTCGCTGGTCGGCCGAGTGGCTCCTCCACTCGGCCGAGTGGGACACAAAAAATACCCATTCTGCTTGTTTTGACATCCTCGTCGCTCCTGCGACGTCCATTCTTCTTCCGCTCCTCTCCAACAGCAAAATACCCCTCGGGGAGGTCGTCGGTGACCGTCTAGAGTAAGCGCATCTCAAGATCACTCCAAATCGCGCCAAATCACCTGAAATGCGACAAAAACAACAAATCGTGAAAAGCATCGCAATATCATCGATATATCGTGAAAAACATGATTTGGGCGATCTAAATGGCATGCAAACATGCGGGAAAGAGGTGTAAAATAAGGAGTGATCACGGTACCACTTTCAGAGGCAACGTCTCACCATTAGACCCTAATTCCGATCGCCATCCTACCCGTAGGCCGTATCGGCGAGAGTCGCTCGTTGGAGTGGAAACCAAGGTCCCGGGTTTATTTTCTTATTGTTCATACCTTGCATTCCTATACCGTGACAACCCATTAACCGATCCGGGCTAGCTCGCCCACGGGGTGATTTCGATCCTCCTTGACACAAGCACATCCTAGCCTCCCTGTGTTCGACCCCCAAGCCACACTACAACACCGTGCGCTTGCGGTTACAAATATCTAAACCCTCACGCGGGTCCCCCGGCCATTTGCGGCTAGCAAACCGGGGGCAACGTCATCACCCTAAGCTTGACGGGGGATAGTGATCCTGGTCTGTCAAATCCCTGGCCGCATTCCGCTGGGCTGCAACGATGCAAATCATGATTATGTGACACCATCAACAATATCTCTAATACGTTAAAAGTCTTCTTCAAGATTAATTGTAGCCCGCCTTATTTTTGGATTAGGGGACTAATAGACACCTGTCATAGTTGTTGAGTCTGCTCAAGCTATGGCGTGGTCTCTTTTAGAAACAGACTCCATAATACTTATGATGTAGTCGAGTCTTAACCCAAACCGATGCGTCGGGTCTCCTCGAGTGCCGATATAACTTAAGTTTGGACATGAAAATAAGGGATCGACTAGACTAGTCATTATGATTTATTGAGTCTCCTCAAGATCATAAGTGACTACGGGCAAAAACCTATAGGAAGTCACATGTGATGTGATCGATGAAGAGTTCATCTACCAATTGCAAAGCCGATCAACTTGTTGAGTCTCCTCAAGGTTGTGAAGCGCAAGGTGGTTGGATCCATCTCCCATAAATTTTAACTATAATAAATCATTTATTATTATGGCTTAAATATTCATTAAAATAGTGGGAGAATATAGTTTACTAAAACCTCTTATCCCTCTTAAATAATCATTTATTATTAAGCTCAAGGTGTTTGTTGTTTTTCATGCGCATGAGTTCAAGAAGTCTCGACGACTTGATCCACGTTGATCCAGAGATTAACGCCACCCTTAGGCGTTTGGCCGCCGAGAAGCGAAGAAGAGAGGATCCCGAATCCACTGAGGAGGACACCCCGCCTCGCAAGTCCCTTTTGGAGTACTCGATGCCATCTATCGAGTTCACTTCCGCCATCCGTCCTCCAGCTATTACGGCCCAAAGCTTCGAGCTGAAGCCGTCTTTGGTGACATGGATCCAGCAGGATCAGTTTTCAGGTGCACCCATGGAGAGCCCGATCGAGCATCTAGACTCCTTGGAGAAATGTGACACCTTCCGGATTAATGGTGTCACGACTGAGGCGATCCGTCTGAAGCTGTTCCCCTTCTCGTTGCGAGACAAAGCCAAGCAATGGCTTAGGGGGAAGGACCCCAACACTTTCAATACCTGGGAGAAGCTCTCCAACGCTTTTCTGACGAATTTCTTTCCTTCGGGGAAGACCATGAAGTTGAGAAGTGAGATCTCCTCCTTCTCCCAGTCCAGCCACGAGTCCTTGCATGAAGCTTGGACGAGATACAAGGAGATGCAGAGAAGATGCCCTCACCATGAGCTTCCGAAGTGGCAGATTATTAATCTGTTCTACAATGGACTGAGGGATGACCTAAAATCTTCTATGGACGCCGCGGCTGGGGGTTCCTTCATGTCAAGGAGCGAGGAAGATGCCGGACACATTCTGGAAAATATGGCATCCAACAATGAGCGGTGGTGTGACGAGAGAGCCACACCCAGGTCTGGGGGTATACACAGAGTCGTGGATGTCGACAAACTTTCAAGCAAGTTCGACTTGCTTTCGACCCAGATCTCCGCACTAATGGTAGGAGCCGGTGGGGTCGGTACACAATAGATTGCTGCGGTAGAATCCGAAATTTTTGGGGAGTTCGACGGTGGTGACGTCTCACCACCGTTGGATCAAGCGAGCGCACTATTTTACAACCCCACGGGAAATGCGCCGTATCCACCAAGAACCAATTCCAACCCGGCCTACTCTCCAAACAACCGGAACCACCCTAACTTTGGTTACCGGGCACCATTCCAGCCCTCGCCGCCTCAGCAGCCACAGCAACAAACATATCAGCCGACTAGGCCACAGCAGAGTCAGTTTCAGCAGCAACAATATCAGCAGAAGCCTCAGCAACCGTATTACCCCCCAGGAATCAGCAGCCAATCCAGCAGCAGCAGCAGTATGGCCAACAGAGGGCCGTCTCTCCGGTTGAGTCTCTCTTGACTCAATATATAACCAACCAGGAGAAGATCAATCAAAAGCTGGAAATGGGTCAGCGGGCCCTCACAGACCAAGTAACCCAGCTGGGGTTACAAGTGGCGACCCTTTCAAGGTCACAAAACCAATTGCCGCCACAACCTGAGGTGAACCCGAGGGGAGCAACCCAAACTTCGGCACTCGTGCACGAGCACGCAAATGTGTCCGCTATCGTTCTGAGAAGCATGACACAAATCCCTACTAGAGTGCCCCCTAACAGACCGAAAGCACCGTTGGTCGTCGAGCGACCGATCGAAAAATCAAACGACGCCGGTGCTTCGTCATCAAATCCTACGACTCCGGAGGGAGTCTCTGAAGAAGAGAAGAAGAAGAACGAGGAAGGGAGCCTGAAAGTGTTCAAACCCGTTGTGCCTTTTCCACAATGGTTAGCTCAGGCCAAGATCGATGAGAAGTACGGCAAGTTCTTTGCCATGGTCAAGGATATGAGCTTGCAAATCCCCTTCCTGGAAGCAATCGAAACAATCCCCTCCTATGCGAAATTCCTGAAGGATTTGGTGATGAGAGGATCTAGAAAGGAGAAAGTAGTGTTGACGGCGGAGTGTAGCGCGCTCATCCAGAGGGCAAATCCGCCGAAACTTAAAGACCAGGGGAGCTTCTCAATCCCTTGCACGATCGGGGCAGTAAAGATTCATCGTGCACTCGTCGATCTCGGGGCGAGTGTCAGTTTGATGCCCTTATCGATGTATAAGAGGATAGGAATGGGTGATTTGGAGCCCACCAGTATGACCCTACAACTTGCTGACCGGTCGGTCAAATATCCGGTGGGGATTGTGGATGACCTCCCCGTCAATGTAAAAGGGGTGCATGTGCCAGTGGACTTCGTTGTCATGGACATGCCTGAAGATGCACACACCCCCATCATCCTGGGACGGCCTTTCATGGCCACTGCCGGAGTTTTGATTGATGTAAAAAAATGGAAAACTTTCGCTAAACGTCAGCGGAGAAAAGGTTGAATTTGATCTGGGGTTGTCCATGAAGTACCCCCGATCCCCCAGATGACCCTCGGTGTAATTTGCTGGAGGTGGAAGAAGATAAAGCTGCTGAAGAGAGCTCCTGGGAGATTCTCTTAAGAAACCCCCCCGATGACTTGGGGGAATCAGAAGACCAAGACGGCTCCAAGAACGATGATGCTGCTGGAAAAGCGAATGCATCACGCACGACCCCTTCCGGGTTCCCCAAGGCTCATCATGCGAGGAAAACGGGGAAAGAACCCATGGACCTCACCAAAGACGAGGTCCGGATCCTTAAGAAGATGGCAGTGAACGCCAATACGAAAGAGAAGCCCCCGGATCCCAAAAACAAGGAGAGGGTAGTCGAGCAAATCTTTCTCCAGCTGCTGACTACTCCAAAGGCCGTAAGCTCCGATGAAGAAGAGATGCCGAACTTCGGGCATCACCCGTATCAACCACCGTGAACATCACTTGCGGGCGTCGAGCCAACGACGTTAAACAAGTGCGCTTCATGGGAGGAAACCCATGCTTTAAACTTTTGCCCCACTTTTTAGTGTTATTTTTGACTTTATTTTATCTATTTTTATAAATAAAATCAGCCATAAGAACATCCGTTCAGGGACTTAGACAATCTGTTGGTTTTTGCAGGAAACAAGGCCCCAACCAATCGGTTGATAACTCAACCGATCGGTTGGGATGTATCAGATACAAGCCGCATCTGTCCCCAAATGAACCGATCGGGTGAAGAATGGAGAGACCGGGTGATCTGGGGAGAATTCTCGGGAAAGTTTTGGGAAATATCAACCGATCGGTTGAGTTAGAGCGCGATCGGTTGAGGCGACCGGGTGAGAAACCCTTAACTCTCGGGAAAATGAGTGGAGCGGCCAACCGATCGGTTGACAAGTCAACCGACCGGTTCGCCTGTAGCACTTCTTCGGTAAGAATTTTTGACCTAACAGTCAACCGATCGGGTGACAAGTCACCCGATCGGTTCGAATTAAAACCCTATAAATACCCCCGACCACCCGTTCGCATTCACCCTCGCTCGATCGCCCATTCCGCCGTCGATTCACCTCCTTCTCCTCCCCAACGACCGGATTTCACTCCCCCACGTCCTCCACTCCTCCAATACTCCCTCTCTCCACCTCCTCCACCACTCTCTCCATCATTTTCACTCTCTCGCCCCTTCATTTCGAATTTCTAACCTAATTCCCCCCAAACAACGCCTATTTCGAAAATTCTTGCTGAAGAAGATCGGCACGGCTCCACACTTATCCCATTGCACGGTGTGGGGACATCTACGAGCAAGCTTCGCCATTTCGCTTGGGTTCACTCGCTCCTACGCTCATATTTCTATTTTTGCCCTATAAATTGTGTTTGCTCATTTTGCTTGTGTTAGTGTGCATTCATTGCTTTTTGCACTCATTCATACACGCACACTCACGCATGGCTAGGGATAAAGACAAGGGGAAGGGGATTTTGCGGGAGGAGGAACCATCTCGAAAGAGACGAAAACAAACACGTCCCCCTCCCCACACACGAGCACTGACACTATGCCCTCCCCCGCCTGTTATCCCCCCTGTGGACCCAATGTTGGGCCCGCATGGGTATATCTTTAGGAACCAGGAACACAAGGATTTTTATCGTAGGCACAATGCTTGGGGGCATCTATCAACTAAGTTCCCGCACACACAGTCACTAGTCGATCTCGGTGTCTTCACCGAAGTCGAATCTCTTTTCGCTAACTTAGGTTGGTTGGCCTTTCTTAATGCCTCTGCCTTATCCTACCCGTCACTCACCCTCGAATTTCTCTCTACACTTGTTTGGGAGTCCGGGTCGATCATAAAATTCTGGGTGCGTAACAGGAGTGTCACCACAAATCTGAATACCTTTAACGATATATTTGGTTTCCCCAATCTTGGGGATGACTCCATCCGACACTACGGGTACACGCCCGAGTTTAACGTCGATCAATTCTGGTTCCGCCTCACACTGCTCCATAGCTATCCCCGAGCTAGGGCCAAGGCCTCCTCCATCATCCACCCCGTATTTCGTTTGGCCCATAGGATCATATCATCTGCATTTTTTCCCAGGGACGAGTCCGGCACCGTGACTAACCCTGATCTTTTTATCCTCTGGGCCATGACTTTCCCTTTTGTTCGGGACGATGATGTGATTAGCTTTAGGGCCCCTACTGTCCCCATCCATGGCGGCGATTGGCTTGTTTACAAGCTTCTCGAGATCAGCCGGGCCGGTAAGGGGAAGTTTTGTTGTGGGGGCATCATTACTATCATTTGTTCTTACCCCCAATTTAATATTCCCATCCCCAATAATCTTCCCACTGCCGCAGGACCCTCACAGCTAGATATTGATGTCCTGCGGCACATTCACATGATTAAACCCCACTCCGATGGCCGCTTCATCTTCAATTATGACCACCCCCAGCCCCTTACACCATTCTCCCCAACCCCGCTCACATGACCATAGCTCTTGTGGGAGATTGGACCTTCCCACCCGATCCGAACTTCCTTACAGGGTTGCACCTTCCTTTCCTTCCCGCGGGCGCGCGCAGATCACCGTCCCCTGCCGCCCACTTAGGCGAGCAGGATATCCCTGCGTCTCGGGGAGATATGGGGGCTGGCCCGAGTCGTCTTGTTTCTGTTCCGGGCCCCATCACCTCTGAGCACCTCTTAGCAGCCATTTCTGGCCTTGTCTCCTGCGCCGGCATGACCACTGCCGCCGGCACCACTTCCACCTTACCTACCGGCACCACTTCTGCCTCATGTCAGTCCACATCCTTTGGTCGTCGCTAGGTCTCTGCCCGTCTTGGTCTTGAAAGGGAGGCCGCTGCCCTCCGTGATCTCGCCATGTCCTCTACCTCCTCGGACCCATCACCGTCCTCCTTTCTCACTCACCCACGTTTCCTCGCACTTGAGAGGAATGTGGCCGCCATTCTTCACCTTCTCACTCACATCCACGGTCCACCTCCACCTTCACCACCTCGACGATCTTCTCCTCCACTCTCCCACACATCCCCGCATCCATCACCTCCCTCACCACATTCTTCTCCTTCACTCATCTATTCCCATCCCGGTATCCACTTCCCCCCTCCCGACCACTTCCATCGCACCCACGCTACCTCCTCCCTCCTCCTCCATCACTTCATATGTGCGTCGGAGGAAATTGCCGGTGCGCTCCAAATCTCTCCCACCACCACCCACTACCGTCACCACCACATCTTCTTCTGATCACTCCTTATTTTACACCTTTTTCCCGCATGTTTGCATGCCATTTAGATCGCCCAAATCATGTTTTTCACGATATATCGATGATATTGCGATGCTTTTCACGATTTGTTGTTTTTGTCGCATTTCAGGTGATTTGGCACGATTTGGAGTGATCTTGAGATGCGCTTACTCTAGACGGTCACCGACGACCTCCCCGAGGGGTATTTTGCTGTTGGAGAGGAGCGGAAGAAGAATGGACGTCGCAGGAGCGACGAGGAGGTCAAAACAAGAAGAATGGGCATTTTTTGTGTCCCACTCGGCCGAGTGGAGGAGCCACTCGGCCGACCAGCGAGACACTGCTCGGCCGACCTGAACAGATACGATTTACCTGTGCACTCGGCCGAGCACCGAAGACCACATCGGCCGAGTGACGACATCCCGTCCGCCCGAGTGGCGCCCAGACGAGGTCCTTCCAAAACATCCAAGTTATTGTTTTTTTTGCCGCCTGAACTTCAGAAGACCCACTCGGCCGAGTGGATTATTACGTCCGCCCGAGTGCCTTGAAGCCATCGGCCGAGTGACGACAACTCACTCGGCCGAGCCGCCTCCGAAGTGAAGACCCCTGAAGCCCCTGACTTACTGGAAAATTACAGGGTTTTCACTCGGCCGAGCGACTTTTGTCACTCGGCCGAGTGCGATGCGCTGCCTGTAGCGAAATCTGCGGAAAACAGGCTGTGCAGGGGTATTTTGGTCACAGTTTTTGGACGATTTTGAGGGCTATTTAAGCCCTGTTTTTACCCTAGTTTAGAGAGCCTCTCTCTTAGATTTTTTGCAGCTTTTTAGATTAGTTTTTAGCTTTATTCTTGTGATTGGAGAAGAGACAAAGTTTGTGATTTTTGTTGGAATAATTGAAGAACTCCATTGGTTTGCATCTCTTTTCCTTAAAAATCCTATTTTTATTGCTTATCTCAATTTTGTGATGAATTCTATTGCTTATTTCATTGATTATTTTTGTGATCTCGCTATGAATTGTGAGTAGTCTCCACGTCTTGGGGCGTGGGGATGAACCCTACAAACCCACTTTCATATTTGTGATGAATTGGTAGAAATTGAGCTAGAATTGTTATTAGGGATTAGATTGTGATCAATTTACTACGGATGGCTAGGTATTCATATCAATTGGAATTTGCAAGAGATTGGATCCCAATTCGATAGGAAACCCTAGAAATCCGAATTGGGTTGGAATCGAATTTCCGTAGTATCGGTTTGCAAGAGATTGGACCGATACTAGGATTTCCGGTTGCAATTCCATGCCGATACTCGTTTGCAAGAGATTGGACGGGTAGGAACTATCACAATCTAGATCGTGAACCGAGTTTGCAAGAGATTGGACTCGGTGAGCGATTGGACGATGATGTTGATCCTAATGCTAGTTTTCCTAGGCTAGGGTTTGCAAGAGATTGGACCCAAACCTAGGATAGCTATAGACCGGCAACAGCGCGAGAGCGTGAGCTTGGTTCTACATTCAGTTGCAACTAGTTCATCCAAATTCTCATTCAAGCAATTTTGATACCGATGAACCACATTTATGAAATACGGTGAGTAGAGGGGATTCCCCATTCCCTAGACGTTCTTTATTTGATTTGATATTTCGCACATTTGTCTGACGATTGTGACAGGATCGCCAAAGGCAAATTTCTCTCTTAAGTAGCCAGGTTGATTTGGAGCAAGCACGGTCATTCGTCCTCCCTGTGTTCGATATCCCGCTCGCTGCTACACCGTGCACTTGCGATAAAACTACAACCGTTCTTTGGGTCACATCCCGGAGCGACCATCTTCCCCCATTTCTATTCCTCTCACCACCGCCTTAATCGCCGTCCTACCACCACCACCCACCTCCACCGACACTCCTCCCATCGTTCACACCACCGCTGCCCCTATTCCTCCACCTCATTCCCCACTTCTCCGCACACCCCCAGCCTCCCCCGACCACCCAGCCACACCCTCTTCCGAGGAGGACGAGGACTCACCTTCTCCTGCCTTTTGATTTCGCCTTGTTTGTTTTTGACTCCCCCTTGCATATTTCTGCATTTCACGATCACATTTTATTTGCTTGCACTGTCATGTCTAGCTCGGGGGACGTCTATTTTGGTGTGTTGTCGTGTTTTGTTTTTTTCTCATTTTTGTGTGTGTGCTTGTTTCTCCCCTTTTGAGTGTCGTGTCGTGCGGTTTTATTTCTATTTTCGTGTCGTGTGGTTTGATTTTGATCTTTCTTTATTTTCAGTTTCATCTCTGTGTTTTTCTCGTTTTCATTTCTTTTTGTGTCGGTGCGTATTCCCCCCATCTTCATTGCCCTCCCGTACTCACTCATATTGCATTGAGGGCAATGCAAGCTTCAGCTTGGGGGAGTCGCACTGTGTGCGCCATTCGAGTCCTTCTTTTTCGTTTTTGTGTCGTTTTCATCGTGTATTTTATTTTTTCTTTTTTCTCTTCTCTTCTTTTTATCTCTTTCTCCTAGAGATGAACCCTATGATGAATCGCCACAAAATCACACACACCTAGCATGTCATCGATAATCACATTCACTAACCCTAGGATTTCGAGTTCTCTCGCATTTCACGCATCGTGGGTCCTCTTAGTTTTTGTGAGTCGTGTGTCATGCCTAGCTGTTTGGTGTGCTTCTACCTTGTGATTATGTTTTATATACCTGTCCAGGAATGACCCCTAGATTACCATGCTTCGATTTGAATATGCGGTATTTATTTTCCATGTCTGCTTCTGCATGCTATATATATATACTAGTTATAACCCGTGCCCGCGGGCACGGATCATTTCAGATTTCCCCCGCGAAATCTTTGTTTCCCAAAAAATTATTTCCACAGCCAAAATTTAAAAGAACAACAAATTAGCGTAAAAAATTTTAGCGACACGGGCATCTTTTGGCGTTGGTATATTTGGCGCGGAACACCAAATTCGGCGTAGAAAAAAATTCGGTGTGGACGCCATCGACACGGAACAACAAATTCAGCGCGGAACAATGCGCGAGCGCCTTCAGCGTGGAACAACAAATTCAGCGCGGGCGCCTTCGGCAATTTTTTACGCTAAAACTATTTTAATTTAATGGATCATGTTTCTCCACGATCTTTCCCAATACACTTTTAATTTCAAAGTTTTGGTTCCCAAGACACTGTTCCCACCAAAATTTAATCTCCACAATGTTTACCAATACACTTTTAATTTCAAAGTTTTGGTTTCCAAGACACTTTCCCCCCCCCCCAATTTAAGTTTTCCCACTAAAATTTTCACTAAATCCAATCTCAACCATTGATTTACCAAGAACAAATCTCGACCACTTTTTATCTTGTCCTAGTCAGCACTAGAATTCAAAAAAGGTTGTCAAATGTATAATAGATATATGTATATATATAGTCATAACTCATTCCCGGGGGCACGGTTCATTTAAGATTTTCTCCCGCGAAATCTTAGTTTTCCAAAAAATTAAATCCACAACCAAAATTTAAAAAAATAACTAATTAGCGTAAAAATATTTAAGGGCGTGGGCGCATTCGGCATGAAACAACAAATTCGGCGCTGGCGCCTTCGGAGTGGAACAACAACTTAGCGTAAAAAAATTTAGTTGCGACTTCAACGGGCTAACCGATTTTCTAATGAGTTACTCCTAATACATGCATGTTACTTGAACAAAATAAATGGTAAACAACTGCCGATTTAAAAGTTGACATTTTGTTTGATCAAAAAAATTTGCTCAAGTCGTGCTATGTCAATTTCCCCATTCTCTAATAAAAATTATTGCCAAAGGCTTTGCAATATGTTTCCATCCTCAGGTACAATGCAGTTGAGAAGAAACAGTATTTATGCATCGGTATTAATCTTCCAAATCCTTGCTTTGTTATGATAATTAAAAATTGTTTCAATTTAGTACGGGAATTTTGTAGGTTGAAATGGAAAAAAAATTAATGTTTTGAGGAATGGACGAAACCGTGGATTTTTTGGCAGTTGGCAAGACTATCGGCAGTATGGTCAAGGAATTTATAATGCGGTGTTTAAGAGCTTCAACATGTACGAAGAGGCTGCGGAGTATTGTAATGCTCAATTCAAAGAAATTTGTTCTGATAGAGGGGTCAAGACATGTTCACTTCCATTGGACAAAGTCAAAGATCGGAGGTGTCTCTACTGGGAGAGACTTCAGATCAAGGTGTTCTGAGAAATGTTGACAGGGATGGTAGCAGAGAACGCCAGAATATATGACATGAAGCTGTAGGTAGACGATGTGAATTGTTCAACGCCTCTTTCATATGTGGATGTTTAATATTGTGTTTGATGTAATTATTGGTGTAGTTATCATAGCTGATCGTATGTAATATGCTAATTCGAAAGTATGACAATGTAATATGTAATCTTGGTTGTGTATATTTATCTGATCTTAACCCATGTGACTGGTTTTCCTATGGTTGTTTTGTTTCTTGTTTTTTGTTTATACATGCTTGTACTAATGTGCAAAGAACTTTCTACCAAATATATGACATGATATTGCATTCAGATGTCTAGATTCTTTTAAATTTATGCTTTGTAAAGTAGTATTAATTTTATCGATCTTCAGTTTTGAGGCAGCAGATACAATAATTTCTCATGGTGGTGTAGTTGGGTTGTAGCTTATGCGCTCCAAAGGAAGTATGAGATTGTTATGTTAAATGTTTATTGATGATGCGTTGGATATATTCTTCTTGCTTTGTCCTGAACTGTGACATTTATTTTAACTATTGGAGTCTGATAAGCATAAATGTTAAGTGATGGGAGGTAAATTCTTCTTCTTTGTAGTACTGTTTTTATTTCTGTTTGCAGCTAAGAGGATAAGTGGTTAAAAAGTATTGTTGGCCTAATTTACTCTGGGGAAGAAGTTGCATATCTTGAGTACTTCTGCAGTTGTCATATGATACTCTCTCTTTTGTGCAGCTTGCTATGGCCACAATCAGATTTATATTTCCTGTAGTCTTCTTGGGCAAAAATGCATTGGATGTATAAAGTGTTCGTTTGGGGTAAATGCTAATGGACTTTTGTCATTATAACATTGATGTCAACTTAATTGTTCTATTTCTGGCCACAACTATTCTCCTTTCATTGCTGGATTGTTGATGTGAGTAGGACTTGTGATTATAGATTGAAAATATAGGTGCCATGAAATATGCTGAGTAGGACTTGTGATTATAGATTGAAAATATAGGTGCCATGAAATATGCTGATCGTCTCGTATTCACAGCAATAAGAGCTGCATTCACCCAACTATATCCATTGAAGAATGTTAGTATAAACTTAAGAATATTAGTATATCCAGCTATATCCAGAATTAAGAGCTGCATTTAGCTAATCTGCGAGTCAATTGACAATGGAAAAACTCACATAATTTCTAACAAATTATCATGCAAACAAATATTAAGTGCCAGAACAATCATCAAGACACAAAGATAGATATAATTCATATGTAAATAGAGGACCTGATAAATGTAACTGTGCAAGTCTTCAACAAAACTGTACAAAAGCCCAAGTGAAATCTAAATGGCTAAATCCAAACCTGCAAGCTAATCTATCAGCAATGAAGTTTCAAACTCATATGTTCTATGTCACTCTCTTAAAAAGGCTTTTGAAACTTTTTCCTACTACATCTCCAACGTCGAGAAGCTCCCCACGAACAGCCGAGTATTGTCGCACAGGAGGAAGCACAAGATCAATGCTGCAGTGCACGTTCCGCAAGCACACATTAAGTAGTTCATGCTGGCCGAGGATCAACGGGCAATATAATCAAGCAGCCCGTGACGTAAACACATGCACATTTCTTGCATTTAGATCTTTCACTGATGCACCTACACGGGGTTTGGATTTTTTCCAAAAAAAAAAGAAAGTTAAGCACACTGCATGAAACTTCCTATGCTACATTTAGAGCATAAAGATCCTTTTGGATGTTATTAAATCATAATGAAGACTTTACTCTAGCCACAAACAATCTATTTTTTCAAACATCAAAAAGAAATCCTAATAAAACATATATCTAGAGCTCATTTAAGCATCACTTTGAGTATGATCTAGTAGTTTAAAAAAGGATGGGGAGGGGGGAGTCTCTCTCCCATCAGATATAATGACTTGGAGAAAACAGAACAGAACTTTGAAAAGGGAATTAGCAAAATGAAACAAACTAATGATTGATTATTCTTCAAAATCCATCTTTTTTAACTAAAGGAGCTCAGCAAATGGAAATTTTTTTTAACAATAACAGTCCAACAGCTTATGAAATCATTCAGACATAATTTTGACATAATTATGATTACGATAAATAATAAAGTGTCCCCATTATGCATTTTGATGACATAATTATGACAAATATTTAACAGATATCAAACTCTCACCATTCAGACATAACTATGAGAAATAACAAAGCAGCTTATGAAATCCCCTTATTTTAGATTCCCTATGGATAACCATCATTATATATGAATAGAATTAATAGAATATCTGTTTACTGTACATGTTTTTAATCAAATATGGTATCAAATAGGGAATTAACAGAGTACATGTTAACTACACAATTTAGACTAACTTGTTATTGTTGATTACACAACTATTCACCTCAAACCTTCAAAAATCTGCAACAAAATCCTATGATTTTAGTAACAATGACATTATGGATGTTCGAATAAAACCCATCACTTTATCACAAATCAGTTGTATCATTTACTCACAATTTACAGCTCGTCCATTAAAATATCTTTCACTCGCATATTAGCTAAAGCTGCACCTTCATGTTTAGAAAGCTAATATGTTTTCCATAGAAACATAGTAAATGAGAACATGATTTCTATAGAAATTATAAGTGAGATTATCATCATATAACGACGTGGGCACAAATTTATTTACAACTACAAAATAATCAAGCAATTTTTGATGTACAGAGAAGTGGGTACTGAGAAGTGCTGTTGATATTCAGGGTATAAAAAAATCAAGCTTGCCAAAATAACCAGGGCATAAAAAATAAATTGGATGCCCTGAACATCAACACCTAAATAACATGTGCATAAAAATCAAGCTTATAAAATAAATTGGTGTGTATCATCCCAGCTAAATATCAACTATGAATTGGTATTGATAAATTGGTATTGTATCATGTAGTTTCTCATATATGTGTGTAATTTACATATGGATATTTGTGTAATTTACAAAATTAGCAAATTGAAACTATTGTTGAGTACAAAATTTAGGCTGACTAATTTTTGTGTCATTTGGATACTTGTTAATGTAATTGCAGAATAATGTAATTGATATCCTGGAACATATGGAATATTGGTTTTATGAGAAATGTAGATGCTTTATAATGACATATAGAGGAAACCATTGCAGGGAAAGATTTATTTAGACAACGACATTTTGTAAGCGTCCACCCAATGAACAAAAATACATTTAAGACCAATAATCCACACAAAAATTTCAGGGACAAATTTATGTTGTTAATCTCTATTTGAAGGAGTTTGTGCTCTTCTTCAGCATACTAATAATTTTTAGCATAACACAAACTTGTTAAGCTTTTATCTAGCATAACACAAAAGTTTCAGCATTCTAAGCATACTAAAACTGTAAACAAATTTTATGTATAAAATTTCAACTTCCACCCAAATAACAAAAAGAACTCTACTCTGTAAACAATGACATGCTTGGAATTTCAAAGTTAAGAAGTAGACTTTTAATTAGGTAGACTTTAAGTAAGAATGGCAAAATACAACTTGGAGGGTACACCAGAATCACAATTGCAACTACCGATAGAGGCAGGCTCAGGCATGAACAACCTCCTTTTGCATGCTTGTTCAAAATTCCCAGTTTCTTCTGCAACCTCTGCATCAATACAAATCAAGAAAAAAAGAAAACAATGTTAGATGCATGTTAATATCTAACCAGTCAATTACACCAAGCTCCTCTGTAAGCACATGGCTCATATCAACAGGTGCCACCAAGAGGGTACAACTATTCAGCCGTATCAGTTGATATTTTACTAATACTCACTAATACTTCAAATAATAGATGCTACGCAAGTACCACTTGATACTTAGATTACTTTTGAACCTTATTTATAGTAATGATATCATTGTTAACTGTCGATAATGATACATGCATTATAATGATTCAAAAACAAAACCAATATTCCATACCAAGATTTGTTTGTTAGAACTATTGAAAACAAAAGACCAAAATTATTGACAACATTAGTTATCTAAAATATTATATCCATGAAAGGCCACATGACTTGCTGGAAAGTTTATTGTAAGATAAATAAATGCATATGTACCTTAGACCAGTCAAATTGCAACCTAAGGGTGCTCCAGCATAGCTTACGCGAAAGAAGTTTTTCCGTAGTTGATGGACACGGCTGCAACGTTGAAGTTTTCATAGAACTAAGCATTTTTAAATAAAGAATGATAATCATCTATATCAAGGGGAAGGGGATAAAACACAACGTGCGCAAACACCCAAATAAAGAAATGACTGTCAAATGTAGATGATACCACCGAAATGTTATACCTCATCGATCATTGGCAAAAACTCACTTGCAGGCTAGAACATAATTAACTCCTTACCCTGTAGTACATAAACAAATATAGATATAAGGAAAAAAATGTTATAATCAATTAAGGAGGCTTAATAAATTTGACCATCTAGTCATATTAACAAATGATCATGCCATGTTTAAGATCCAGAGTTGATTATAGCACATTGTTTCTGTTTTGACAAATTATGATGAAAACTTTAAAAGTGTAGGTGATATATGGTACTTAGAACCTAAAATTCATACTTCAACGAAAGATTTAAAACTTTTTGGAGATATTCTCTTTTGGGTATGTTGCACTCATTTTCTTAGGGTAATCCTGTTTATGGCCATATAGTTCTTAAAACTTTTCTCTATTGTACAGAACTTATTTATTTACAGTTATTTATATTGGTCAACCATGTTGCTAACCCATCGGTTTCAAGTTTCTGCATTTGCTATTGTTTCTGTCAAATTGATTATATATTCAGGTTATGTATGTATTTAAAACTGAAAATTAAGATAAGGTAACTACATTATTAAGTTATTTTCCCTTTGATAGCCTCACCGTGTTAACATCTACTGGGGCTTGCATAACTATGTTTGCATGTAGATTCTTGAGGATAAGGTTACAGAAACTAAAAAACCAAAGAGAAAAAACACTAACCCTTTTGAGCATCCGAATCTTTTGATGGAGACCGGGAATTTGATTATCCAAATCTGCATGTACGGATCAATTTGCAATTATATTTTATCTTAACTCCATCTCTGCAGCGACGTGGCTCTACAAAAAAATCCCTTTTTTCAAAGAAACCTGTTACTGAAGGTAGAAATAAATAGGCAAACAAATAGCTACAAATACAAGCAAAGTTCAGCATTTGAAAATGACCGCAACAGGTGTATACAAGGAAACTACAGGATTGTCATTATGCTATGAGTATCACCTTCATCTCTTCAACTTCTTTCTCCAATCTTTCTGACTCTTTCAAAGATTGCTATGAGTATCACCAACTGCAGATCAGAAACAATGTCAAGCCGTGCACTGTTAAAGTGTCATGAAATGGAGTATAAATGGAAACCCAAAAATCTCACCAGAGCATCGAACTTGGGTTTGTATTTAGGAGTAGCAGTGTCAACATACTTGGGGATCTGGATGCATGCAAAAAATGATTCACATTTAGGTCATCACTAATAGCAAGTATCAGGCAAAAGCAGAAGATGCAGTGAGAATAAACCTCCTTCAAATCTAATATATCACATCCATCAAATTACTGAAATAATACTTAAATGTGCTTAGTAAAGCCATTCATCCATTTGATGAGATGAATGGAAAGAATTAGATGTTGTCCAAAAGTTTCGTAACTTCAGGATATATGATGCAAGAATATGTCAAGAAATGTATACGGGTATTCTCAGAACACACTAAATCGTCAAGACAACAGAGGAAGAACCAAGATGAAGGTGCTATATGAACTGCTGATGCACATGTCTTTTCTGTCAATTTTTGTTGATGTGGGGGAGTCGGACCTTTTAATTTTGATCTATCCCGCATTTGTAAATTTAAAAAAACCTCAAACATGAATTTGTAAATAAAAAAATCAGTTACCAATCTGTCCTGCTTCAGAAGGGTTAAAATTATGGGCATGAAATAAACTATTAATAAGACATGGATATCTGTAGTTTAACATCGATATAGCACACACATATCATTCAATGGATCCAACTATCCTAATAGCATGCCCCAATAGGTTTAGCAAACATGAATATTGGTGAAATATGTATTTTCTTCTTGCCACAGTTTTTCTAGTCCACAGTATTTTCCTTGCTTTTCTAGTCTATAGTGTTTATTGGTTATGTGCACTTCTTTTGTAGGCAATGCTGATGCAGACATATAAAAATTCTGGAGATCTAGAAGGTGCTCATAAATTCCAAATATGCATGATGAATTTACTTTACACCGTGACATAGTTTTTTACGAAAGATTATTAAAATTTTCATCCCCACATCACTCTAAACTATTTGCAAACCAGTTATCAGTTATTTGGTTTAATTCATTAGTTTAATTATTAAATTAAACTCCAAGAGAAGTAAACTAATTTCCAACAGAGAAAAGAAAAGGAAATTGAGCTTCCTCAAATAACCACCATATTATTAGACAAACTGTTCATAGAATAACATGCTAATAACTTTAAAAAGTACTTCAATGATGACTTTAATATTTTTTTATAAAAACCCTTGAAATATCAATTAATTGATACGTATAAACTCATATATAATCAGCAACAAAAAATCAAAAGGAGATATGATGGTTCTGATAATTTCTCCAGAGTACTTCCCAGGGCAAACCACATCAACCAAGATTCCATAGGCGCATAGTACTTAAAATGGCACATCACCCTAATTTAAAACAAATCAATCTTAATAATCCCAAAAATGTGAGGGTGTCATTCATCAATGTTCAAACATGTACCATTTATAATGCCCACCAACCCTTATATCCCATGGTAACAATTGAAAGATACTGCAAAAAATGCAGCATATATATGATATGACCCACAGTCAATAATACCATATTCTATAATATGGTAGTAAGGGTAATTGATCAAAATGTCAACATAAGTAATAGCTTTTCTTATTCAGTGCAAAAAATATGTAATTGAAAGATTGTGCAAAAATATGCAGCATATGTATCATATGAGCCACAGTCAGTAATACTATATTCTACAAAATGGTAGTAATGGAAATTGATCAAAATGTCAAAATATGTAATAGCTTTTCTTATTCACATCGTGTATATGTGTATGCCTACAAACACGACGCTAGGTAGGCCATCGGGTACTTAGATACTGGCAGTTAGGGAATATACTAATTGAATTGTGACAATGCCATCAAATGTAAGTATAAACAAACAAATGTAAATTTGGGTAGAGTTCCTTCTGATCAAAATATTTTAACTTCCCTACAACAAAATCTAATATTCCTGCTTCTTGCTTTTCAAAAATCTTTGATTGAGAAGAGTAATCGCATCAACTCAAAAGTAGGCAAGGCTTCACCTTGCCCTTGAAAATCAGCAAAAAATATAGGTTTCAAGACTAACATTTGCAACTAACACTTTTGTATGGAATACAACACCAAAAATAACACCAAAAATTCATGGGAAGCCAAGTGACTCTAAATCTAAGAACCCAATAAAAATTGCCCAAGTAATATTGCAAACAAATTAGATGATCTAAACACAATTTTCCCAGAAATAAAACATTATAAGAATGAAACATGACCATAGTGCCTAAATGCAAAGGCCCAATGGGACAGTAATAAAGATGAAATTGACAACTAAATTAAAGATTAATTGAACAAAATAGCTCTAGATAATACCCAAGTCTTAATGGCAAAATCCTTGAAAGGGAGTAGAGAGAAAGATACATATACAATATACCTTGTCCTGCTGCAATGTGGTTCTTATAATTTCTTTGGAACTTTTCATAGGCCAAACCGCATTAACCGAGATTCCATTGGCTTGCAGCTCTTGAAACAGCACCATCAGCTACCAATTGAAAGATATAATAGAAGAATGAACTGAAAGAATATTGATCATGAATCTTTTTCTCAGAATATGAGAGCTGGTACAAACTTAGCAATTATGTTCAATATTTACATAAGAAAAAAATTCAGCCACTGTCTCATGCAAGACACCAACTAATCTTAAAAATCAAAATGAACATCATGAGCATATACCTTAAAGAACTCCTGATCAAAAACTTCTTCTGCCTCAAAATCTAGTACAAAATCCCCAACCAATGATGGCTGCTGTGCAATCGGATAAAAATCTTTCGGAAAAAAATTCACTGAAATTAGATAACCAAATCAATAACTGACTCCAAAACTGCAGATTTAAAATAGTAGATTTAAAACTAATGAATACTTCAAGAACAACAGAATAAACTTAACCTCAATTGAAGTATTGACAACGAAGATGCCCTTAGAAAATTTTCGAGAGGCGATGGTACGATATGCCCGAGGTTGAAAGCTCTGCCTCTAGGATTCAAGATCATTGTCTACGTCATCCTTTTCTGAGATACCCATCTCCAATTACCAACCCTAAAATTTTCAAAACCAATAAAAATGAGCAAACTTTCCGCAAGAAATCATCATCCAAACAAAAACCCATTTCACAAAAACCACTAAAACCCTAAATTAAGCAATATTGAAACAAAATTACTTAACGCCAAACAAAAATCTCACCTTGCTTCGAGAATTGAAAGAGAGCCATGACTGGGCTTTGGGGGCTATAATGACAGATGCTTGGTTTTGGCTCTGGGGGGAGATGGGGATCGGATGAGTTTTGAGTTTTGGGGACAAAAAGCGTGCTTTGGGGACAAAAAAATGCAAGTGGTGAGTTTTGAACGGCGGATATTTTTGGGCTGAGCTTTTTCCCCACAATCTCAGCCTACCACGTCATTGATCCACAACCTCATTCTTTGCTTTTAGTGTTTGTTCATTAAATGAGGTCAGCACTAACACTTTGTGGGCCCCAAAGTTAATTCGCCCCAATGCCTATAGTGCATTGTCAGCTGATTTCAATGGATTGATTTTCAAATTTTCAAAATTCTAATTCACTTCCCCCCTAAAATTCAAACATTCTCTCAAAATTTCCCCCCCCAAATTTCAAAATTACAATTCATTTCGTTTGTCCTAGTCAGCATATTTTGTTTGTCCCAGTCAGCATTTCTTTGTCCACGTAGGACAAACCCCTGCCACGTAGGACAAAATTCAAATTCTTCATGCTTTATAGAATAGATATATCGTGTACTTCATTTCGCATGTGTCAGGATTTCACAATTAAGGACTAGGATAACCCATTTAGCCTATGCTCTATTTAGCGAGAATAGTTTCCTTTACCCAAATGTTTAGATTCCGACTTCTTTTTTGTTTTACTTGGTGCAAATCCCCTCGTCGTGTACCGTTCTCCCACTTGGGAGAGTACACATGTGTATAGCCAAAAACCCAAAAATCCAAAAAAAAAGAGAAAAGAAAAGAAAAACCCAAAAAGAAAAGAAAAGAAAAATTTTGTATAGCCAAAAAGCCAAAAAAAAAATACAAATGCCCAAAACCAAAAAAAAAAATTTCCAGTGTGAATATTTTTTCCCTCTTACCGAGAATAAAGGGAAGGTGAGAATTTGCACAGAGTGTTCTACTCCACATCATCTCAACCCCCATCGTTTTCGAAAACACGTGGCTTAGGAACTTTTTAGCTAGTATCTAGGCTATAGTGGTGTGATTTCCTTAACCCTAGTTGTGGAATCCCTGATGCATGATACGCTTCTATTCTTATACTCATCTCATGCATGCTTGAACTAATATTCACCGCAATTTCAAATTCGAATCGGTATTTGGGTCATTTCCTGGATCAGTGTATATCGAGCTTTATTGCACTTCGTAGATAGCGACACCGACTGCTAGCGCACGACCACGCTCACTCGTGCTTCACCGCGTGGGCCCACGGCACTTATTTGGACTCGTTTTCCTAGGTTTAGTGATGTGATTTGACGTTTGCTTGCTTGGTGGGTCGTTTTTGATTTTGTTGGCTCTGACGGACGATCTAGGATATAGAGTTTTCTTTTTCTTTCTTCCTCTCTATTTTCTCCCTCCGAGCTCCTACTCTCACTCGTCTTCCTCGAGGACGAGGAAGAGTTCAGCTTGGGGGATTTTGACGTGCGTATATATTTCATATATTCACGCACGTTTTCTTTCGTATTTCTCCGTATTTTCCGCCGTCTTTTATTCGTTTTCTCGTATTTTCTCGTTTTCATTCACTTTTCTTTGTTTCTCCATGTTTGCAGGAGATTGCCCGCGTAGGGGACGTTTAACGACGATATCTCAAGTCCCCGGAGCAACGGGAGGAGTCACGCGTGATCCAGGGGGTCAAACGACGAAGATTACATCTTTCAGCCCCTCACCCGGTCGGTTGGTCATCTACAACCGATCGGGTGATGCACGCATGCACCACCCGGTCTCAGCCGGAGCTCTAGTGAATGTCACCCGACCGGTTCACAGGCCGGTTCAACGGGGCCAACTCTCTGTCTTTTCAAGCCAAATTCCAACCGATCGGGTGACTCTCACCCGATCGGTTCATCTGTAGCTGATGCTGAGGAGCCGAGACACGGGCACCCAACCGACCCCTTCACCCGATGGCGCCAAGATCCAACCGGTCACCCCAAGAACTCAACCGACCGGTTCATATGACCAGGTGAAACTCCGTCGTTTTCTGTTTATTATTTGGAACGAATCACCCGATCGGTTGACTTGTCAACCGATCGGGTGATACGAGATCCTATAAATAGGACCCCTAGGGTTCCAGAAACGGGGGAGCTGTTAGTTTTTACTGTTTTCTCCTATTTGTGACGGCTGTAATTACTCTTCTATTGTAAGTTTTCGGATCTTTCTTAAACTTTAGTATTGTCTTAATTGCTCTATTACCTTCGCATTCCAATCGTCTGATTATGATTTTAACGGTTCATTTTCGTTTAGATCGCTTTTTAATGAATATTTGTGAGTAGTTCCCAAATCTGGGATTTTGACGGAAACCCCTTCGGGGGCTCTTCCCGATGCATCCATAGGGTTAGGAAATCGATAGGGATTAGGAATCTAACGGTTACGCGGGGTGTTTCATTGTCATCGGCGGGAAAAAGACCGCCTTTGACCGTTGGGCTAAGGGGGAATAAACTTGGCGGTTGACTCCCTAGCCATAGCTCACGCCCTTAGCGTAGACGCCGAATCCTAGCGCACGGGAGCGGCAGGATGAGACGTTGGGAGTTATCGTTGCGAGCTTAGTGCTCCCGGGATCGATCAGTGTTAATGGACACGAGAGTGCCCACTGATCGAACCCGGGAAGTCCGGTGTATCATCCTGGGCACCGACCGGAATATCGGGCCCATGGGATGCCGGTACCACTTTCAGAGGCAACGTCTCACCATTAGACCCTAATTCCGATCGCCATCCTACCCGTAGGCCGTATCGGCGAGAGTCGCTCGTTGGAGTGGAAACCAAGGTCCCGGGTTTATTTTCTTATTGTTCATACCTTGCATTCCTATACCGTGACAACTCATTTACCGAACCGGGCTAGCTCGCCCACGGGGTGATTTCGGTCCTCCTTGACACAAGCACATCCTAGCCTCCCTGTGTTCGACCCCCAAGCCGCACTACAACACCGTGCGCTTGCAGTTACAAATATCTAAACCCTCACGCGGGTCCCCCGGCCATTTGCGGCTAGCAAACCGGGGGCAACGTCATCACCCTAAGCTTGACGGGGGATAGTGATCCTGGTCTGTCAAATCCCTGGCCGCATTCCGCTGGACTGCAACGATGCAAATCATGATTATGTGACACCATCAACAATATCTCTAATACATTAAAAGTCTTCTTCAAGATTAATTGTAGCCCGCCTTATTTTTGGATTAGGGGACTAATAGACACCTGTCATAGTTGTTAAGTCTGCTCAAGCTATGGCATGGTCTCTTTTAGAAACCGACTCCATAATACTTATGATGTAGTCGAGTCTTAACCCAAACCGATGCGTCGGGTCTCCTCGAGTGCCGATATAAGTTAAGTTTAGACATGAAAATAAGGGATCGACTAGACTAGTCATTATGATTTATTGAGTCTCCTCAAGATCATAAGTGACTACGGGCAAAAACCTATAGGAAGTCACATGTGATGTGATCGATGAAGAGTTCATCTACCAATTGCAGAGCCGATCAACTTGTTGAGTCTCCTCAAGGTTGTGAAGCTCAAGGTGGTTGGATCCATCTGATGGAAATTGAATTCCACCCCAAGAGATCTTGACGATGAGCATACCAAATGAATGCTTAGTGTACTAACTACACTACACTTTAAGTATGCAGATTTCGTGAAGCTCTACTAATACTCCAAGAAGCACGCATCAATACTCCACGACAAAGACGAACATGGCTAAACTCAAGTGATGAAGCTCAAGCTCAAACAGAACAAGAAGCTCAAAGAGAAGCTCACCTTCACTTCATCAAGTTGACTAAACTTCCGAAGACATGTTCAGAGTCTAGTGTGAGTGTGTCGTGTCTTTTAGGGTATTTGTCAAAGCCATATCAAATAGACAACACACACACAAATGATTTCGAAATAATTTTAACTATCTTCAAAATAGTTTTTCAAAGAGCTTTTCTAGTCACTTCATAATTCTCGTAGTGAAACTCCACGCACCCTGGAGCTAACTACCCTTTTGACTAGAACAACAGGAAAAACTCCTCTGGGAGTCGACTACCAAAAGTAGGGAGTCGACTACTTCTCAGGGATGAAAATTTCCTAGATCTCTCTGGGAGTCGACTACCTATAGGAGGGAGTCGACTACCTGCTGGAAATTTTCAGACGTTTTGAATTTGAATTTTAAAATCTTTTGAGCAATTTACTCCGAAATTTTTGGGACAAAAGTCAAACGAAATTTGAAATTCAAATCTCAGTTTTTCCCTATAAATAGAGCTTAATTCTTTTGTGAAAAATAACAACACAATTGAAAATCAAAATTCGTGAAAGCTCTCGTGAATCAAAGCTCTCTAATTTTCTCTCTAGCCAGTTTAATTTCAGTTTTTGATCTTGCAATATTTTCTCATCTTTTTGAAGATCATATTATTATTTTCTATTGGCTAAATTGTTTTTCAAAATCCCTTCTATTATTTCTCTCTAATTTTATTTGAAGGATTTTTTGAAAAAGCTCTAGATCACAAAGAACTTATCTCGTATCTTTGTGTGATCTAGACTATCATTCTATTAAGCCACTACACAAATTGTCTATCTTTTGATTGGCTATAGAATCGGGTTTATTTACCAATCTCTATCATTTATTGTAGAGTATTGGAAAAATCTCTTATTGTGTTGATTGTTGGAACACTAGACAAGTCTAGTTGTTGCCAGTTGGAACGTCCTCGGTTTGTGAGGCAAGGGTAAAACCCTAGACAAGTCTAGGTGTTGTGTTCGGAAATCCTGGTTGATCACTCCATATTTTACACCTTTTTTCTGCATATTTGCATACCATTTTGATCGCCCATATCACGCTTTTCACGATTATTCGACAATATTGCGATACTTTTCACTATTTCTTGTTTTTGTCGTATTTCAGGAAATATGGAGCGATTTGGATCGATTGTGAGATCAAGAGGATTTGCACCCACTCCGGAGTGTCAACCATGGCCCTTTTGAGGGGTATTCTGCAATGGAAGAGGGGTGGAAGATGAAAGAACGTCGTAGGAGCGACGGGGGAGCGAAAAGATGAAGATTGGGCATTTTCAGCATGCCACTCGGCCGAGTGAAGGAGTCACTCGGCCGAGCATTGAGACCCCGCTCGGCCGGCCCAGATCGGACACGCAACATGGATGTATCAGCGTGCACTCGGCCGAGCATCGCATGCCCACTCGGCCGAGTGCGGAGACTCCGTCCGCCCGAGTGGCACCCAGACGACGGCAAGCCAAAATGTCCAACTTACTGTAATCCGTCAGTCTGCCCCAGAAGCCCGACTCGGCCGAGTGACGAAAGCCGTCCGCCTGAGTACCAAAAGCCCCTCGGCCGAGTGACATTTGCCGCTCGGCCGAGTGATGCCGAGGACACGAAGCGCCCAGATTTTCAGACATCCTCCTATTCTTTTGAAATCTGCTATCATTCCAGTGGGTAAAGTATTTTTCTCATATTTTTTATGGATAGTAGGCTTCATGACGATTCTAACGCCGCCAAGAACGCGTCAATCGGAGGTCGGATGAAATCTGGAGAATTTCTGCAAGTCGATGCTGCAGTGCTGGAATTTGCATGTCAGTGTCACTCGGCCGAGTGACATTTCCACTCGGCCGAGTGACCAGTTTTTGACAGTTTTGACAGAGTGTTGTTTTCTGGAGTTTCTGCAGGAAAGCTCACTCGACCGAGTGAGATTTCCACTCGACCGAGTGAGCTGTCCACTCGACCGAGTGAGATTTCCACTCGACCGAGTGAGATTCCCACTCGGCCGAGTCGTAACTGGCACAGATTTCTGGGCACGCGCAGATTCAGTTTTGGGCCCGATTTTCAGGGGCTTTTTAGGCAGTTTTGCTAGGGTTTTTGGGAGAGTATTTAAGGGGTTTGTAGCCACCATTAGAGAGGATCCCCATTATGTTTTCTTAGCCCCCATATGTTTTTCTTAGGATTATTTTAGAGGTTAGGACATGCCCTAGGCCCCCTCTTGGATCAAAAAGCTTGTATTTGGATTGGAATTCTTCATCAAAGCTAAGTATTTCTATTCTTATTATTTGAATCTTTGATTTGCTATCTTTTTACATGCAAGCAATTGTTTTTATTGATTCCTATATCGTTGTTGCTATGCTTGAGTAGATTTGATGTTCTAGGGTTTGGGGATGAACCCTATGGATCTAATTTCATATTTGTGATGAATGAATTTCTAAATTGCTAGAATTGCTAGGAGGTTAGGTTGTGATTGATTTATTACGGATAGCTAGGGATTTCCATCGATTTGGGGTTTGTAAGAGATTGGATTCCAATCGATGGGAAGCCCTAGAAATTCGATTTAGATTGACAATTGAATTTCTCTAGATTTGGTTTGCAAGAGATTGGGCCAAAGCTAGGATTTTTAATTGTGATTCTATACCCATATTCGTTTGCAAGAGATTGGACGAATACGAACTATCACAACCTAGATCGTAACTCGAGTTTGCACGAGAGTGGGCCCGAGGGGCGATTGAACGATGATGTCGATCCTAATGCTAGTGGCTTAGGCTAGGGTTTGCAAGAGATTGGGCCCTATCCTAGGTTCGCTATAGACCGGCAATAGCGCGACGACGTGAGCTTGGTTCTCTATTCAGTTACGACTAGTTCACCTCAACGTAAGTCTAGTAATATTGAGATTCACTATTCACAATGATGTATGACGATCCGTAGTGGGAATTCCCTAGCCCTAGATGTCTTTATTTGGTTTTATATCCCCATACTTTGCCTGACGATTGTGACAGGATCACCGCAAGGCAAATTCCCTCTTTTATTATATTGTATTTGAATCGATATTTGACCGATTTCTTTATCATCGACACCGACATCCACCACCATTTCCATTATATCATACCATAGCCATCTCCACCAATAAAACATTCATAGTCAAACCAACCTAGGATAGATTGGAACCAACACCACCTCCTCGTGTTCGATACCCGCTCGCCACTTTGCCGTGCGCTTGCGGTAAAACTACAACCGTCGCTCCGGGACGTGTATCCGGGGCGCGATCAAGTTTTTGGCGCCGTTGCCGGGGAGGTGTTTCCCGTTGGGTGCCAATTTGTCACAATTAGGTTGATTAGACTACGAAAAAAAAATATTCAAAAAAAAGGGAAATTTTCACCCCGCCACCATTACTACCATTTCTATATTCTTTTGTGCCACTGATATTTTTCTCCAGGTATTTATCTTTGTTTATCAGGTGTTATGGATGGTATTATGTGGACCACAGATTTTGAGGAGAAAGCATTTCAGAACTTATTGGAGGGCCTCTTGGAGTCAGTGAGGTTCACCGGTTCAGAGAGCATTACAGCAGATGATGCATTTGATCTACGATTTGTAGATTTTGTTATGAACCGTGTTTCAGCTGCAGGAATAATTGAGGAGGACATCCATGTCAGTCTTGAGGGGGATAGACTATATTTTCGGATTGCTTGCGGGCATTCCCCTCCACATGATACATCCTCACAAGTTGACATACCTGAGCAGCCAGCATCACCATTCCAGAGAGAGCCTACATTGATAGTTGATGAGAAGGCAAATGAGCACACTATCGAGCCAGAGCATGCTTTTGAGGAGGCCTTACACACAGAGCCAGAGCTTATCACCGAGGAGGTCATGCATCAGGACGAGGACACAGCCATTCATGAGGTTCCCGAGCACTATACTCCTCCATTAGAGCTTCCACAGCCACCTCATCCTTCCACTAACGTCGAGGACTATCCCACAGAGCTTTTGGCCCCCATTCAGGGAGATCTCTTTACTCCCTCGCCCTTTATCTTTGATTTCCCTCCAGTGTATGATGTTTTTTATGATTCATCGTGCCTTTTGCAGGATTCATGTACATACGATCAAGAGGTACGATGGGACGTATATGAGGAGGAGAGCGAGGAGTTAGCACCCATGGACACATATGAATATGATCGAGAGGTGCGCTGGGATGAGTCTGATGATGATGATGAGCATCTTGATGAGGTCCACACCTATGATCCAGATTTACCTGAGCAGCTGAGAGAGCACACCACAGAGATAGCTATCACAGCACAAGAGGATGTTGAATTATTTCCAGGGAAGTATCGTCCACCACTATTTATTTCATATATTTCTATTGACGATCCTCTTTGGAATACTTTTATTATGAGGGTGAAATTTTTGCAGCGAACTGATGCATCCTATTCTCTGCAGGGTACAGGTGGAGTCCTTGTGGGAATGTTGGAGGATGCATTGCTAGAGTTCGTTGGTGTCCGTGGACATGTGCGCCTGGCAGAGCCACAGAAGGAGCAGTTGGAGCAATTGCCTGCACCAGCAAAGATACTGGATCCGCCTTTTGCTATAGGTGATATCAATCCAGTAGTGTAGAAATTTTTATGCTTTAAATAAACACGAATTCTCTCGACAGCAAGAGGACCGTATAGATTTGCTTGAATAAATATCACCTCATATGACGGCAACAAAAATTTTTACACCCCAAACCCATTATATATATTAATTTCCCTCTCCATATTTTGATGTGTCACATCCTTTTGCTCACCACATTCGAGCATTTCTTTCAAGTGAAACCTTACTTTCTTATTCGTTTGACTTGATCACGCTTTGCAAAGCCATGACATTTTTGGTCAAGTCATTTGAATAGGATTGTTTGGTATAAGCTTGGGGGAAGGCGCTCTCATGCATCATTGTATGTGCATGTAGTTGCATTAGGATTTCATGTCATTCATAACATCATTTTTCATTCACCCCCTTATTATTATCGTTGTTCCTCATATTCATTCATTATGATCACATTGAGGACAATGTGAAGTTTAAGCTTGGGGGAGTGCATTTCCATGCCATTTAGATGCATTAGTTGCATTTTTACTTTATTTTAGGATTTTTAAAATTTTTCAAAATTTTTGCATCATCTTTTTGATTTTTCCATCTTATTTTCCTTTTATGAGTGTTCATGCATCATATTGTGTGCTTGTTTTTCTTTTCTTTCCTCTCTTTTATTTTATATCTTTATTTTCTTTTCCTCCTTTCGCTAGATTTGTTCCTTATGATGATGTCTCTTATTGCTTTAGCAACCATCACGATGCTTATTATTCCTTGCCATGCTACTTAGAGTATTTCATAGTCCTACTATCCATGTGCTTGCTTATATATTCTTTTGATGATTCCTCTATATGAATGCATGATATTAATTGAAGCTGAATGTATGGATTAGTGTTTTGTATGCTTTTGTTGGAAGTGCTCCAAGATTCACGCATCAATTGTATAACGGAAGCATCTGCCTTATTATCTTATTCACCTTCTGTTGCATGCTTGATATGAAAGTACTCTTTACCGCTTGACTTCGCTTTTTATTGAGATGATTGAGAATATCCATACTTACATATGAGTTTTAGTTGAAGTATTATTTTATTGAACCGTTCTTACACATCTTAGAGTGAACCGAGTGTTACATTATTTCTTTCTCCACATATATCTTTTTATTCTCTACATGTCACTTGAGTTCACCTCCTAAAGCTACTTATATCGCATCTATTTCCCAAAAATCCCCACAAAAGAAAAGTTAGCTTAAAAAAAAGTCCAAAAAGCCAAAAAGGAGCCAAAAACCAAAAATACAAATCATATAGCTCCTACAAAAAGCCAAAACGAAAAATGAGAAACAAAGTCCAAAAGAAAAAAAAATATTTCTCTATCTCAATATTGGAGCCACAAAATACTTGAGAAAACCAAGGCAAGAATCCCATTTTCCACTATCATATTCCTTTAGATGTGATGCCCCAAGCTAAGCTTGGGGGTGAATTCATTTGACCAAATGAGTGAGTATGACCTTAGAGTGGAGACGTGCATGAATGGGGATATTCGATAATGCTTAGACTTTGCAAAATATATTAGATATGGAGATTTTTCATGATTTGAAATAAATATGTGAATGCCATGACTCTTATTCTATTCTCTATTGCATGCTTGATGTGTATCTTATATGCTTCATTTATAACTTTTGATTGAAAAGTGCATCGCCAACATTTGTATATTAAACTCTATGAAATGCGTGATGTGGATATGAATTGATTGTATGAATTTGGAGAGTCCCTCTTATTGTTCTTAAAAGCTTGCTAGTGCCATGTTTAAGTAAGATATGAAATCCTTATAGCATGTGATTCGTATTTTCCAAGTTATCGTGATGTGTAGCTTATGGCTTGAGACCTGAGAGAAGAATCTAGCCACCCCTTCCACTTCGTATTCTTTTATTTCATTTCCCTTATTTTTCATCTCCCGAGTTCGTCTCTTTACTTATCTTCCTCGAGGACGAGTAAGAGGTAAGCTTGGGGGATTTTGATCACTCCATATTTTACACCTTTTTTCTGCATATTTGCATACCATTTTGATCGCCCATATCACGCTTTTCACGATTATTCGACAATATTGCGATACTTTTCACTATTTCTTGTTTTTGTCGTATTTCAGGAAATATGGAGCGATTTGGATCGATTGTGAGATCAAGAGGATTTGCACCCACTCCGGAGTGTCAACCATGGCCCTTTTGAGGGGTATTCTGCAATGGAAGAGGGGTGGAAGATGAAAGAACGTCGTAGGAGCGACGGGGGAGCGAAAAGATGATGATTGGGCATTTTCAGCATGCCACTCGGCCGAGTGAAGGAGTCACTCGGCCGAGCATTGAGACCCCGCTCGGCCGGCCAGATCGGACACGCAACATGGATGTATCAGCGTGCACTCGGCCGAGCATCGCATGCCCACTCGGCCGAGTGCGGAGACTCCGTCCGCCCGAGTGGCACCCAGACGACGGCAAGCCAAAATGTCCAACTTACTGTAATCCGTCAGTCTGCCCCAGAAGACCGACTCGGCCGAGTGATGAAAGCCGTCCGCCTGAGTACCAAAAGCCCCTCGGCCGAGTGACATTTGCCGCTCGGCCGAGTGATGCCGAGGACACGAAGCGCCCAGATTTTCAGACATCCTCCTATTCTTTTGAAATCTGCTATCATTCCAGTGGGTAAAGTATTTTTCTCATATTTTTTTATGGATAGTAGGCTTCATGACGATTCCAACGCCGCCAAGAACACGTCAATCAGAGGTCGGATGAAATCTGGAGAATTTCTGCAAGTCGATGCTGCAGTGCTGGAATTTGCATGTCAGTGTCACTCGGCTGAGTGACATTTCCACTCGGCCGAGTGACCAGTTTTTGACAGTTTTGACAGAGTGTTGTTTTCTGGAGTTTCTGCAGGAAAGCTCACTCGACCGAGTGAGATTTCCACTCGACCGAGTGAGCTGTCCACTCGACCGAGTGAGCTGTCCACTCGACCGAGTGAGATTCCCACTCGGCCGAGTCGTAACTGGCGCAGATTTCTGGGCACGCGCAGATTCAGTTTTGGGCCCGATTTTCAGGGGCTTTTTAGGCAGTTTTGTTAGGGTTTTTGGGAGAGTATTTAAGGGGTTTGTATCCACCATTAGAGAGGATCCCCATTATGTTTTCTTAGCCCCCATATGTTTTTCTTAGGATTATTTTAGAGGTTAGGCCATGCCCTAGGCCCCCTCTTGGATCAAAAAGCTTGTATTTGGATTGGAATTCTTCATCAAAGCTAAGTATTTCTATTCTTATTATTTGAATCTGTGATTTGCTATCTTTTTACATGCAAGCAATTGTTTTTATTGATTCCTATATCGTTGTTGCTATGCTTGAGTAGATTTGATGTTCTAGGGTTTGGGGATGAACCATATGGATCTAATTTCATATTTGTGATGAATGAATTTCTAAATTGCTAGAATTGCTAGGAGGTTAGGTTGTGATTGATTTATTACGGATAGCTAGGGATTTCCATCGATTTGGGGTTTGCAAGAGATTGGATTCCAATCGATGGGAAGCCCTAGAAATTCGATTTAGATTGACAATTGAATTTCTCTAGATTTGGTTTGCAAGAGATTGGGCCAAAGCTAGGATTTTTAATTGTGATTCTATACCCATATTCGTTTGCAAGAGATTGGACGAATACGAACTATCACAACCTAGATCGTAACTCGAGTTTGCACGAGAGTGGGCCCGAGGGGCGATTGAACGATGATGTCGATCCTAATGCTAGTGGCTTAGGCTAGGGTTTGCAAGAGATTGGGCCCTATCCTAGGTTCGCTATAGACCGGCAATAGCGCGACGGCGTGAGCTTGGTTCTCTATTCAGTTACGACTAGTTCACCTCAACGCAAGTCTAGTAATATTGAGATTCACTATTCACAATGATGTATGACGATCCGTAGTGGGAATTCCCTAGCCCTAGACGTCTTTATTTGGTTTTATATCCCCATACTTTGCCTGACGATTGTGACAGGATCGCCGCAAGGCAAATTCCCTCTTTTATTATATTGTATTTGAATCGATATTTGACCGATTTCTTTATCATCGACACCGACATCCACCACCATTTCCATTATATCATACCATAGCCATCTCCACCAATAAAACATTCGTAGTCAAACCAACCTAGGATAGATTGGAACCAACACCACCTCCTCGTGTTCGATACCCGCTCGCCACTTTGCCGTGCGCTTGCGGTAAAACTACAACCGTCGCTCCGGGACGTGTATCCGGGGCGCGATCACTGGTCAAGGCTAGGTCGTTGGAAATCCTAACGAGTGAAGTTAGGTGCTTGTATTTGCCAAGGCAGATAGTGGAAATCTCGTACCGGATTGGTCGGGGACTGGACGTACCCGGGTTGCGGGGAACCAGGATAAAAATCCTTGTCTTTGCGTTTGCATTTTCTGTGTTTGATTATCTTTACATTTATATCTTCTATCTACAGCAAAGATCAATTCTATTTCTATACGCTGAAATTCATACTTGTAATCTTATTTGTTCTAACATATTCTCTGGGAGTCGACTACTGCTCATAAGGAGTCGACTACCTGCTGTGAAATTTCGCTGTGCACTTTAAAATTATATTGTTGATTAAGAACCAAGCGTAGATCACTCTACTTGGTTTCTTAGGCAACGTTAGAAGGAATTTATTTGTGTTAATATCGTTGAGCGAAAAAGTTTTAGTATTTGATCAACACTATTCAACCCCCCTTCTAGTGTTGCTTGCCATCCACAGGATCCAACACTTGGTATTAGAGCGAGGTTACCATAGTGATGGCGTCAACATCTTTTCACTCCGAAGGACTGAACACTATGCGACCACCTCTATTCAACGGAACCAACTACGCCAGCTGGAAGATCCGAATGAAGACTCACCTAGAGTCATTGGACATTGAAGCCTGGACTATCACCAAAGTCCCGTACATCGCACCCACCGACGTTGAGTTTGGAAAATGGTCTATCGATGACAAGAAGAGAGCTAATCTCAATGCAAAAGCAATGAATGCCTTGTTTTGCGCTGTTATAGGAAATGAGTTCAATCGAGTCTCCCAATGTGAGACAGCACATCAAATTTGGCACACTCTTCAGGTAAGTCACGAAGGTACAGAAAAGGTAAAAGAATCTCGTATAAATGTATTACATTCAAAATTCGAAACTTTTAAAATGGAAGAAGGAGAGAGTATCACCGATGTGAATACTCGTTTTACTAACATTACAAATGAGCTTGCAGGACTAGGAAAGAAACTTTCCGAGTATGAACAGGTAATGAAGATACTAGGATCCCTCCGACCCGAATGGAAGGGAAAGACTACGGCCATTCGAGAAGCTCATAATGTAAAGGACCTCACCATCGAAGAACTGATGGGAAATCTCATGGCATATGAGATCGAGCTTGAAGAAGACAAGAAAATCGAAGAAAAACCAAAGAAGAAAAATCTTGCATTCAAAGCTCAAGAAGAAGATTCCGATTACACGGACAAAGAAGATCACATCACGTTCATCTCAAAGAACTTTAAAGAGTTCATCACAAGTAAGTATGGAAAACGATCTTTTAGACCCACTAACGGTATTATTTGTTTTGGTTGCAATAAACCAGGGCATGTCAAAAGAGATTGTCCATTGGAAAGAAACAACCGTGATACCAGAGATCGTGGGAAGAACAAAGAGAATAATGAAAGACGAACCAATACAAGAAACAAGTTTCGACGACCAAAGAAAGAAGCCTATGCAGCCTTTGACCAGAGCGACGATTCTTCATCTGACGAATCCTCAGACGAAGATAATGATGAAAGAAGAGAGACGGCACACATGTGCTTCATGGCATCTACATCCTCCAAGGTAAGCTCGCATCATGATTCATCTAGCGAAAATGAGTCATCGTCAAGCGATGATGAAGACTTGGACTATAGGGGAGCATATAAAGAGCTATGCAAGATGCATGAAAAGCTCATTAAAGAACATAGAAAAACATCTAGAATTGCTAAAAGAGAGACTAAGGAAAAAGAAGAAGTCATTAAAGAAAATAGTCTTCTTAAAGAGAAAAATGATCTTCTACAAAAAGATATTTTGCTAGTAAATGAAAAGGTTGAAAGTCTGAATAATCTTCTCGTATCCGTCAAAGATAAATACGACGCTACGATGAAAATTATTGAGAATTTCAATAAAGGAAAAGGGAAGCTAGATAATATAATAGATAATCAAAAAGCTTCATCTAGCAAAACCGGACTTGGCTATGATTCACATCATACCAAGAAACGGGTTAAGCACACTAGGATGCATCATGCTAACGATAATGTTTTAAGCATCTGGGTACCAAAGAAATTATCTGATCAGCAAAAAGAAAGGTACGCAACTAACTTTGTTCAACAGATTCACTTTAACAAAAATTATAAATATATTGTTCATGAAGGAACTAAACCATATTGGGTTTGGTTTCCTAAAGACTAACTCCTCGGACTCAAAACCAAAGAGTACCATAAAACGCTTATTTTTCAGGTGCTCTAAAAAGGAGGAAAACAATGAAGAAAATTCAGGGAGTCAAAACGGCTGAATCGGAACAAATGCTTTTATTTATTTTTTTATATACATTTATATATAATTATTTTTTAAATGGGTTGAAATAAGTTAATTTGTATGTATGGTTATGTTTTATTGCTAAAAATATTTTTTGTTAAAAAGAGCACGCTCAACCTGGACCAAACTTTCTCCGGGATGAGAAAACGACTCAACCCAGTAGGGAGTCGACTACCTACAGGAGGGAGTCGACTACCAGTGCGTAAATTTCTGGGTTGCTCTTTTTTTTGACTATCTCCTATTGGGTTCTATTTGAGTGGATGGGTCAAGATCCGTTAAGACAACTTACCCACTAAGCCTAAAACTCATCCTAGCCACCCAAATCTAGATCTAATGGCTCTTACTTCTCTTCATATCTTCACTTCTTCAAACAAAACCCCAAGAAAACCCTTGAGGTAGTCGACTACCTCCTTTTCCCCTCTCCTCTCTTGAGTTTTCATCTTGAAGCTTGGATTTTTGGAGCAATTTTTCATCTTCCTTCAAATTTACTCAAGGTAAAATTTTTTTTACTACCATGAACTTTAGTATTTCACCTCTCTTGGTTATCTAGTAGTGTAAATATATAGTTTTTTGTTGTTGTTTTTACTCTATCTAGATGCCTTTCAAAGGAGCTTTCTCTAAAAAGAGAAAAACTGCAACTGCTGATGTTGATTCTGAGAAAGAAATCATCCTACCCTATCTCTTCAAATCAACTACCTATGAACATTTTGTTAAAGTTTCTAAGAAACCAATCTTGCATGAAAGATTTGTCAAACTTCATGATGTCATCAATTACGGTATTGACAGTCTGCTAGATTTCCAAAACTTAGCAAATTTGTTCTCCTCTGAAAATGTGTATCTATGTTATCCTAGGCTTGTTCATCTCTTTTATGCAAACATGGATTATGATCTCGTGAAAAGTCGTTTCATTACTAAGGTTCTGGATACCAAACTTGCAATAACTGTAAAATCCCTAGGTGAAGCCCTAGGAATCCCATACTCCAGTATGATCCTTGACAAAATTGAGATGACTGACGAGAATATCCTAGAGAGAATGCACACTTTCAGACCAAACTTCCTTGTAGCCATCTTCGATATCCGGCGAGAATCTTAGCTAATATTCTGTCGTATAACATAACTCAAAAATCTGGGAGTCATGCTATTCTTTCTGAAAAACAAGCAAAATGCATCTATGCCATTCTTGGTAACATTCGTGTGAATTGGGCCAAAGTCATCATGGATTCCATCCTACTTTCAGCTTCATCTGACAGACCTTCCTCCACTCTTTATCATGGGCACTATCTGACCATTCTATTCATTAGCTTTAACGTACCATTGGATCATGAAACAACCATTCTAGAACCTGCCCGTGTCTTTGATGTTCATGCTCTTGGGAGAATGAATCACCATCATGACCTTGATGAGAATGTCCCTGAAGAGCAAATCGCTACCGAAGGAGGATCATCATCCTCAAGGCGAGGTAAGAAGGTTGTCATTTCAGATTCAGATGAAGAAAGTGAAGAAGAAGAAAAGGGAAGCGGCGAGGAAGAAGAAGAAGTTCCTGCTTACATCCTTGAACTTCAGGAGATGCTCCTGAAAAGATTGGAAAATTGAAGATCTCACAGGAGAAAGGATTTGAAGATCTCAATCAAAAGGTGGACGACCTCAAGGAGATCGTAGTGAAAAGCAACAAGATGACTGAGGAGACGCTTGTTATGATCCTTGAAGAGATCAAGGAACTGAAAAAGAACAGCGGTCATCCTTAGCTTCATGAACTTCTCTTTCAAAACAATGGCTCTTTTTTTAAAACAATGATTCTCTAAACTATGGTTTGTAATAACTCTTATTGTGTGATGCTAGCTACTATGAAGTTATCTACTATGCCATACTCAGTTGTTCCTATGAACTAACATCTCCATTGCAGGCATATGGAATTGAATTCCTCTTATTTTAATGTTCCGTAAAAATTACTTTTGTTTTTTTTGTTGATGACAAGGGGGAGAAAAATATATGAAATGCAAAAATATGAATTGTATTTCTAATAGCTTCGATGCAGGGGGAGAACCGCATCAAAGCAGGGGGAAAAAGTATACTTGAAATGTTATTCATATTCATGTCTTACTTCAAATTTTTCATTTGGGTGTCATCATCAAAAAGGGGGAGAGTGATGGAAATTGAATTCCACCCCAAGAGATCTTGATGATGAGCATACCAAATGAATGCTTAGTGTACTTACTACACTACACTTTAAGTATGCAGATTTCGTGAAGCTCTACTAATACTCCAAGAAGCACGCATCAATACTCCACGACAAAGACGAACATGGCTAAACTCAAGTGATGAAGCTCAAGCTCAAACAGAACAAGAAGCTCAAAGAGAAGCTCACCTTCACTTCATCAAGTTGACTAAACTTCCGAAGACATGTTCAGAGTCTAGTGTGAGTGTGTCGTGTCTTTTAGGGTATTTGTCAAAGCCATATCAAATAGACAACACACACACAAATGATTTCGAAATAATTTTAACTATCTTCAAAATAGTTTTTCAAAGAGCTTTTCTAGTCACTTCATAATTCTCGTAGTGAAACTCCACGCACCCTGGAGCTAACTACCCTTTTGACTAGAACAACAGGAAAAACTCCCTAATTCTCTCCATGCACCCTGGAGCTTAATTCTTTTGTGAAAAATAACAACACAATTGAAAATCAAAATTCGTGAAAGCTCTCATGAATCAAAGCTCTCTAATTTTCTCTCTAGCCAGTTTAATTTCAGTTTTTGATCTTGCAATATTTTCTCATCTTTTTGAAGATCATATTATTATTTTCTATTGGCTAAATTGTTTTTCAAAATCCCTTCTATTATTTCTCTCTAATTTTATTTGAAGGATTTTTTGAAAAAGCTCTAGATCACAAAGAACTTATCTCGTATCTTTGTGTGATCTAGACTATCATTCTATTAAGCCACTACACAAATTGTCTATCTTTTGATTGGCTATAGAATCGGGTGTATTTACCAATCTCTATCATTTATTGTAGAGTATTGGACAAATCTCTTATTGTGTTGATTGTTGGAAGACTAGACAAGTCTAGTTGTTGCCAGTTGGAACGTCCTCGGTTTGTGAGGCAAGGGTAAAACCCTAGACAAGTCTAGGTGTTGTGTTCATAAATCCTGGTCAAGGCTAGGTCGTTGGAAATCCTAACGAGTGAAGTTAGGTGCTTGTATTTTCCAAGGCAGATATTGGAAATCTCGTACCGGATTGGTCGGGGACTGGACGTACCCGGGTTGCGGGGAACCAGGATAAAAATCCTTGTCTTTGCGTTTGCATTTTCTGTGTTTGATTATCTTTACATTTATATCTTCTATCTACAGCAAAGATCAATTCTATTTCTATACGCTGAAATTCATACTTGTAATCTTATTTGTTCTAACATATTCTCTGGGAGTCGACTACTGCTTATAAGAAGTCGACTACCTGCTGTGAAATTTCGCTGTGCACTTTAAAATTATATTGTTGATTAAGAACCAAGCGTAGATCACTCTACTTGGTTTCTTAGGCAACGTTAGAAGGAATTTATTTGTGTTAATATCGTTGAGCGAAAAAGTTTTAGTATTTGATCAACACTATTCAACCCCCCTTCTAGTGTTGCTTGCCATCCACAGGATCCAACACCATCTCCCACAAATTTTAACTATAATAAATCATTTATTATTATGGCTTAAATATTCATTAAAATAGTGGGAGAATATAGTTTACTAAAAACCTCTTAAACTATGTAAGAACATATGTTAATTCAACTTCTATTAAAATGAAGTATGGAGTCTGAACTTAAGTTCATCATTAAGAAGAATGTGTTGAACATGACGAATTACAAGGACTGGTGGAGGAACATCTAGCTAGTTCTCTCGTTAGCTGGAATATGTTATGTACTGACGAAAACTGCTTCGGAGAAGCCCAATGAAGATGCCACCAATGAAGAGAAGGAGACGTACAAGCAGTGTCAAAGGGATGCAGAGAAGGCCAGGTGCCTTACTCTGGCCTCAATGAACAATGATCTGCAGAGAAAGCATGAACATATGGATGTTCAGAGTATGATTTTGAACATAGAAGAATTGTATGGCAAGCGTTCTAGGGCTGCCAGATTTGAGGCCACCTGCAACCTTTGGGAGACAAAGATGACGATGGGCATTGTCCAGGATCATATGATTAAGATGATCGGGTTTGTAGAGGACGCAACCCAGCAAGGATTTGTCCTTGAAAATGAGATGAGCACGGACATATCTCACAGTCTTTGACCCTTGACTTCAACCAGTTCATTACAAGTTTTATAATGAACAATATAGAGGTGGAACTTCCAGGTTTCCTGAACATGCTCCGGCAGCTCGATGAGAGAATCGAGAAAAAACCACCAGTGTTGGTTGTCGGCTCTGCTTCTTCTCACCAGCCTAAGGGCAAGGGTAAGAAGAGGCAGATCCCTCAACCTACCAAAGGGAAGAAGGGGAAAAAGAAGAAAGGGGCATCGTCAGAGACTTAGTGTTTCCATTTCCACAAGCCGGGACATTGGAAGAGGAACTGCAAAGCCTACCTTGTAGAGAAAAAGGGGCATGGTGATGCCTCAACCTCAAGTACGAATCTTGTTTAAAGAGTATATTAATTTCCATACGACTTAATACATGGTATGCGATACCAGTACGATTACTAAAACATCTATATATTGTCTACATGTGCTTGAAGCGATGGATGTATGAAGTTCCCAAGTTCGGTCGGCAATCAGAGTAATTGTTGCTGTTGGGGCCGTCAAGGGACTTCGGAGATATCGAGGATGCATTCATATTTTTATTTTGAATAAATGTAACGATGGGTTTTTATGAACAATGATTGAGTGAGTGTCATTCGAGATATATGTTGGGAACAATTTTCCATTCAGTAATGTCTTTGTTTCTGATATCTTGATGAATATGCTGTAGTGGCTATCTGAGTTGTTGTGTATGGTTTTCTGAGTTGTTGTGAATGCTTCTGAGTTGATGTGATTGATTGGAGCTGTCAGTAATTTTAACAAATCTAAAGTAACGTGTAAATTCTAGGCGCATGTAATTTAGATGTAATCTTGATTATGCGCATAATATGAAAAGTTCTTGTTGGGCCTGCATCTAATACTTCAAGTTAGAAGATTAATGCAGATAAAGGAATTGATAGTGTAAGTAGTTTTGATTGAGTGAGTCATCATTAAAACTTCCATAAACGAATTTTGATGTAACTGATTCGTCAGAACGACCTGACACAAATTCATTCCATTTTAATTCATTCAGCACAAATGGGCTGGTTATACTTAATAATCAACATTCTAAATGAGATTTAGAAAGTCAAGTTGGAGTAATAAAACCAGTCAGTTCTCAAAGTCAGTGCGAGCTAGCATATTACTTGGTTTTGATTTTTGGAACCAAGTAAAAGTTCTAATTATAAAAATCTATATGTGACATACAATCAAAAGTGTTTTGATTATGTCAGAGATATAGAATACTTGGTTCCAATTTTTGGAGCTAAGTTATAGTTCTAAGACATCTATATGTGACATACAATCAAAAGAGTTTTGATTATATCAGAGATATAGAATACTTGGTGTCATAAATGTGCTAGACATAAATGACACACGTATATTGGAATATGCTATGATATGACTGACTAGTATGTAATGATAAACATTAAATTAAGTCGTATATGCTAATCGTTAGCTATACAGAAAAAGAAAAATCGTTGGATGAGATCCAAAGATGGTTTTGGGAAATCACCCTTGTGTGATTAATAGTGTATTAGTAATAAGACTCCGTAATACTGCATAATAGATCCGTTTTAGCAGATCCTTTTTTTGGGCTTTGACATACGATTGATATGTTATAGCGGTATGAGATACTGAGATAAATAGCCTGAGTGCAAGTGGAGATGTAGGAAGATATATGCCCTCGAGGCAATTTATCCTAGAATACGTCTTGTTCAAATGTAAATGGTACTAATTATCCTAGTATGGTTAATATTATTTATTATATACTTGGATAATTTCCTTAGACGTAAAGTAATGTCATACACGTATCTAGATGGAGATCTCGATTGTGGGAAGTGAATGACCGATATATAGGAACTTGAGTTTTAAAATGTTCATGGTTATAAATGTGTCGAGAAATAAATATCGGCACATCGGACAGACCATTGTGTCTTTGTCTTATCCTAAAGGATAATGATGATCTCATAATCATTCGACCTGGCAAAGTCGAAGACGAGACACATGTTCTCATTGGAGAATGAGTTCACCGAACGACCCAATAAAGAGTTATCAAATGGTTAACTTAAATAAACAGTCATTGATAACTCTCTAGTGATGATAGACTAGTTGGTCCTTTAGACTTGAGGTCATTGTACGAACCTGTGTGTGAACGATGTCACTTAGATCTATGATTAGTCTTGAGTCTTCACTCGTTGAAAGGTCTTAGGTTGAGTGACACTTGAAGCGTATGAGGTAAGTAGTGACAAAGATATGATTTGTCTCTTCCATTTAGGGAAGTCACTGTCACAGGCTCAGTACGGTTCTTTATCCTAAACCTCGGTCGGGGTATGCTATAGGAAGTACAACATGGACATACCAAATACTGATGTATACTAACTAATGCTAGCTAGTAGGGTTGAGGTTTTACCATACCCTTGGCTAAGCAGTGACATAATTATGACGAAGGGACTAAAACTACGGTATTCATCACTGACACAGTCAGAGTGATCCTGACGACATTTTTTTTGTCAATGGGCCAATCACGTAATTATGATGTCGTAAGATGGGCAACACCTGCTGCTCATGGTCACTATCGTCTATGGGTTTCGAGTCCCAACCTGTAGCAGGGTCAGGCTATAGGGTCTCACATCGAGTGTGATTTGCGTCTTAGTAATGGGAAGGGTTCAGAAGGAGTGCACTCGGGTGCATGGGAATAATTGAAGTCACAAAGAGTTTGTGACGATAAGTCTTGATTAAATGGGATTTAATAATGTCACAAAAGGTTTGCGATTTTAGCATTAGTAGAATGCTATAAAGGGATTATTGCATGTGATGCAAAATGGTTGAAAATATATTGTAAAAGGTTTACAAGAATATTTTGCATAATACAAGCATAGAAATAGGTTACAATGGTTCTTGGGATAGTCCCATTCGAACCATTCTGTCCAACGATTCAAAAATCAGCTCAATCGGAGCTGTGGAGCTCAAGAACCAGCCCAGCTTGGGCGGGCGGGTCCAGACCTGCTAGGCGGGCTGAACCTGCCCGTAAAGTGGGGGTCCAGATCGCTTAGCAGGCTGGACATGCCTGCCAAGCAGGCGGGTCTGACACACCCGCTGATGCGGGCGGGTCAAGCCCGCTTGGGTGGGCTCGACCTAGAGCCAGCCCACCCAGCGGGCGGGGCTCGAGCCAGCCCGCACAGCAGGCGGGTCAGACCTGCCTGCCTAGTGCGGGCAGGCGGAATTGAGGGGCTGGGCGTGCCAATTGGGCGCACCCAGTAAGCTGGTGGGCCCCATCAACAGGGCCCACAGTCATAAAACCCTAAGTGGTTGTGACAGCTGCGATTTTAGCCAAATTTGTGATTTTTGCTCAACTTTGAGCAATTGTTTGAAGGGTCAAACGAAGTCGGAATTCGTCTTCGTTTATTTCTATGCGTTCACCATTCATAGCTCTTCGAATTAATATATTGTATCACTTTCGAAGCTCAACGGTGAGGGAAAGAAAATTGGTTGAAGTTGGGCCTTAGTGTAAGGCAAAACTAATCCCAATTTTGCTCCCCTAATTAAATAATCACACATTGCTTGTGAGATGAGCAAGGGGTCTGGCCTCCTATATAAATAGGGGTCGACACCCCTTGAAAAAATTGCACCAAGTCTGTCACGGTCGCTTTTCGATCATACGTTTTTCGTGCGCGTAGTTTTGTTTGTACGTGTATTTATTTTGACCTCACCTTGAATTCCAAACGTACGATGTGATATGTCGTTGTGACCCTCTGGAAGAGTAATTATTTGTGGAATTATTTGTGAACGTTATTTCATGGGTCGTTCTCCCACAAAACAACTTTGTTTGAAGAGGTGTCGTAACTCTTACCTTCGTCGTTTGCTCGTTTTATTTTTAGTTCCGTTCTACGTTACCCTAGCCAGTGACCGACCATCTTAGTCTCGACCCTCTCGTCGACACGGCCGTTCCGGTATTTTTCTTATAATTATCGGACATCGCTAGATCCACTTTTTCCCCTAATCATTTTCTAACCCACTTAGCCCTAATTAATTTGAAATTCGAATAACCCTAATTAAAACTATAGGTTAATACGGATGACATGAAATATTCGTCTAGGCTATTCACCATCCTATTTTAGACTAATCTATACCCATATATGTTGGATATTGGACTCCCCGGATTTGGTTTTGGATGATGAACAAACATAAATATATCGTGGACTAACACTTTGTGGGCGCAGTTATGGAGATCGTCGCCAAATTCATATGAATATCAATTATGACGTCTCAAGACTTCTCAAAGCACATGATCGTATGCCTAAAGCTTCGATGAAGCTTATGGACCATTTTAGAAGTCATGAAGATTCGTTTGAAGCTATTGAAGACGGTATCGTCAAGTTTTATTTATAGTCTTTAAGCTTCTTTCGTAGAATGTTAAGCCTTGAGTAGGTCTTACGGTTTAAATCTTCATGACGCTCATATCTTAGCTCTAGGATCTTAGTAGAAGTCCATACAATCTTTCCCGAAGCTTCGCGCTTCGATTCGCGACTTCTTGTGCATGTTAGTTGGTTCAAGAAGAAGAACAGACCGACTAGATGGTGATCTAGTCGGTCGGTAAAGCTTCTTGGACCGACTAGTTTTTGTCAGTCATTTCCAAGCTCTTTACTGTTTACAGTTAGTCGGTCTAAGTTGACTCACCGACCGACTAGTTTGTGAACTAGTCGGTCAGTGATGCTTCTGTGACCGACTAGTTGAGCTTTCCATGTACATGCACATTTGAGCCTGAGCTACTGTTTATCATTAGTCGGTCTGTGTTCATTGCTAGACCGACTAGTTGATGAACTAGTCGGTCAACTTTCCTTCTTGGACCGACTAGTTTAGCTTTACTGTACATGCCATTTTTCACCTAACTTACTGTTTATCGTTAGTCGGTCTATGCTCATTTGACGACCGACTAGTTGGTGAATTAGTCAGTCAACATTTGTTCTTGGACCGACTAAGTCAATTTGTGCTCAGACTTCAGTTTTATCTGTTAGTCGGTCTCAGTTGAGTAACCGACCGACTAGTTGTGAAACTAGTCGGTCAGCTACTCTTCTTGGACCGACTAGTTCCTTTTGTCTATGCTTCAACCTTTTGGTTGTTCCTCCTTTAGTCGGTATACGTTAATTGACCGACTGACTAGTTGATGAACTAGTCGGTCGGTGGTTGTTCTTTGACCGACTAGTTTGGTTCAGAAAAGAGCCGTTGGAGCATTAATTGAAATGTTTTTCTTTCTCTCTCTCCTCTATCCTATAAATACTTGATGGGCTGCATTCATTGCAGTCAAGGCTGATATTATTGCAAGTTTAGAGATCAAGAGAAATCTTTCCAAGCTCATTCAAAGCTCATTCATTCCATTCAATAATCTCTCCTCACTCTTACTTCCAAAGAGAGATTCATTGAGTGTGAAGCCTTCCAAGCCAAGTGCTTGATTCTAGGTCACCAACATCCCCATAGCTCTCCATCGCTGATCTACATCTTGGAGTTAGGGTTTGGTGCCACCTCTTCTTCCTCAAAATCATCTTTGCCCTAATTCGTAAGCATTACTCAAGGCATAGGTATTTTGTCGGTAAGAAGTTTCTTATTTCATTTACTTTCATATTGTAAGTTTCACTCTCGGTTGTGAGAGTGTGGTTGTGATCCGGGGTTGTGGGAGTCACAAATTACTTTGTGTATGATTTGACTTGTGAAGGTTTTTCACAAGTATTTCATAGTGGAAATCTTGAGTTAGGGTTTCTAACTCAAGTATCCGGAGGGGATCCGGGTGATTGGGATGTAGGATCACCGGGAACAAGTCGGGGAGACTTGGGTGGATCCGAACCCAGTAATATCGTTGTTTGCGAGTGTTTCTTTGTTGTCTAACATTTTCATTTCCGCATTTTCCGCATTGTTTGGTAGAGTTTGCAAGTAATTAGGAATTAGCCTCTTAATTATTTTAAAGTACTATTCACCCCCCCTCTAGTACTTGTGCAGTAGCTTAGCAGGGCATTACATTTGGTATCAAAGCCAGATACTTAGCTATGTCTGCCAACGACAACAAGACCGTGCGTCCACCTTCCGACTATGGCACCTTCAGGAACCGTGAAGGAGCATCTTCGGTGATGGAAGGACATTCCTCAACGAGGCCTCCATTCTTCAACGGTACCAACTACGGGTACTGGAAATGCCGGATGGAAACTTTCCTCCGGAGTGCATCTCTATGGAGGGCCACGATGAAGGAATACGTCGAGCCCGCCGAAGAAGACTTTGAGAAATGGACAACCGCGGAGGTCGACGTGGAGGTAAGCAATGCCAAGGCAATGAACGCCTTGCAATGCGCATTGGAGCCCGATGACTTCAATAAGATATGCACATGTAAGAGTGCATATCAAATTTGGAACTCCCTCCTCATACTACATTAAGGGACGAGTAGGGTAAGAGACTCTAAACTCGTAGTTGTTAACAAAGATTACGAAATGTTTCATATGCAACAGGGTGAGAAGTTGATGGAGTATTATGCTCGCTTCGTCGACATCATAAACGAGTTGGAGGTTCTTGGCAAAACCTACACCCAAAAGGAGAAGTGTTCGAAGCTTATCGAAGGACTTCCTTCTTCTTGGGAAAAGCGTACCTTCGCCATCGAGGAAGGTAATGATATGAATAAGTACACCGTAGTTCAACTAATGGGTACTTTAATGTCATACAAGGTACGCAAGGATAGCAAGTTAAAATTGCAGGAAAAGATGAAGTCATACCTAAAGCAAGACGAGCCAAAGAAGAAGGCTATTGCTTTCAAGGCCGCTCCATCCACATCCACATCCACATCAACCGATGATGAAGACTCGGAAAACGAGTTGGACTTGGAGTCCATGGCACTCATGGCCAAGAAGTTCAACCGTTTCTTCCGAAAAGGTAACTATAAGAACAAAGCTAAATTTGGTTCTTCTAACACCTCCTCATCTCCTTTGTGTTTCAAGTGCAATAAGCCAGCACACATGAAAGCGGAGTGTCCTCTAAATAAGCAAAAGGAGAAGTGGAAGGCGCCGAAATTCGATAAGTCCAAGAAGTACCAGAAAGGGAACAAAAAGGGGCTTGTCGGGGCAACATTCACTGACTCCAAGGATTCCTCAAGCGGAGAGACGGACGATGAGCAAGTGGAGCAAGCACACATGTGCTTCATGGCAAGAGAGGAGAATGATCAAGGATCTTCCTCTTCCGATGATAGCGACAACGAAGGCGATGAGGTAACTACGGATGACCTTAGGAATGCTAATTCTCAATTATGGTCTAAGTATACTAAATTAGTAAATAGGTATACTAAAGTAAAAGATGACCTAGCTAGCATTCAAACCTCGCCTAAAACTATTATCACCAACAACGACACCGTTGTTGAAGGGTTGAGGAATGAGATTGTTAATCTCAAGACTCAACTTGAACATGTTAGCATTGAAGATCTGGAGGAGCACAAGATAGCGGATTTGACTTCTCAAAACTCGACTTTGAGTATTGAGAATGAGAGTCTTAAATCTCGTGTTTATGTGCTCACATCGCAAGTATCCAATTTGGATACTTCTATGCGTTCTCTCACAGAGAAATATGAGAACACATTAGGCCGAATTAATAAATTCAATAAGGGTAAGGACCATTTGGATAAAATCCTAAGTGACTTACTTCCGGCCAATCACCACATTGGCTTGGGGGATACGATGGGAAGTTCATCCAAATCGGCCACTACTTTTGTTAGGCAAACTTCCGGTGACTCAACGAGTGGTAGCAAACACTCTATTGGTAGTTCTTCTACCAATGGTGCTTCCACCTTGTCCACACCCTCTTTCGGAAAGAAACCCACTTTGGGTGGACCTCCAAAGAAGGGGCATGCTTATATGTACACCAATACTATGCCACATAGGAACACACGTCCTACTCCACCGGCTCACACATATGATGATTTTATGCAACACATTCACGGGCACGTGCACACCATGTGAGACACCCTCACGCACGTGTTCCCTCACATGCATATGTTCACCCACATCATAGTATGAATAACTATCCACATGCACCATTCCATCATGTTCCTTATGCCTATCCACAACATGCATCACGTAGAAATCAACGTCGCATGCATGCACCCAATAGGATGAGGGCTCCCAAGATTTTCACTATTTGGAGCCCAAAGGACACAAGCATGGATGAAAAACAAGTTTACATGAATGCTTATTTTTCGGATGTTGTGCATATTAGAAATTATGTGGGGAAGTCTAAGTCCAATTGGACTTGGCTTCCAAAGGTTTAATCTTTTGGACCCAATGACCTTGGGTACCATGATATGAAATTTTATATCTTTAGGTACTCAAGGAAAAGAAAAAGAAAAGGAGCAACAAATTTAAATTTAGCTCCAAGGGGAATTGGATACTCGATAGCGGGTGTTCAAAACACATGACGGGTGACGCTCAATTGCTCTCCGGAGTGGTTCCCATTGCAAATGGAAACCGCGTCGTATTTGGAGGCAACGAGAGCGGAACCATCATAGGTGTTGGTAAAGTGGGTAATCCTTCTAAACCCATTATATGTGATGTTTACCTTATTAAAGGATTAAACCATAATCTCATTTCAATAAGTCAACTTTGTGACAAAGGTTACAAAGTTAACTTTGCGAAAGGAATGTGCCATATTTTAAGAAAAGATAATAATGAATTATTATTTTCCGGCACATGCCATAAGGATATATATATCCTAGATCTTCCAAGATCACATGAACAATGTGTTATTGCCAACACAAGTGAACAACACTTATGGCATCGACGTTTTGGTCATGTGAACTTTGGAACACTTTTTAAGCTTTCCAAGTTAAATTCTATTAGAGGCTTCCCTAAGCTTGTCTTTCAAAAGAAAAGCTTTTGTGACTCGTGTCAACGAGGCAAGCTTCCAAAATCTTCATTTAAACCTAAGAAAAGCATTTCTTCTAAGCGGCCTCTAGAGCTATTACATCTAGATTTATTTGGGCCAACTAGAGTTGCTTCATTAGGTAATGCTAGATATGGACTTGTCATCGTTGATGACTTTTCTAGGTTTACTTGGGTATTTTCATTGTGTAATAAAAATGAAGCTTTTGAAAACTTCACAATTTTTGTTAAGAAAGTACAAAATCTCTTAGGAACCACCATTGTCACTATTCGTAGTGATCATGGAGGTGAATTTGAGAATGAGTCTTTTGAGACATTTTATGATGAAATTGGTATTACACACTCCTTTTCATTCCCTCGTGCACCTCCTCAAAATGGTGTTGTTGAGAGAAAGAATAGGACGCTAGTGGAATGTGCTCGCACTATGCTTGACGATAGCCAACTTGGCCATCAATTTTGGGCGGAAGCGGTACACACCGCTTGCTATGTGTTTAATAGAATACTTTTGAGGCCCGGCACTAAACAAACTTGTTATGAATTGTTGTTTGGTAGGTTGCCTCAAGTTAAACATTTTCGTGTTTTTGGTTCAAAATGTTTTATTAAGAACACGTATGGTAGTTTGGACAAATTCGATCCAAGATCCGATGAGGGGATTTTTGTTGGATATTCTTCGCGTAGCAAAGCCTACCGGATATTCAACAAACGAACCTCAACGATCGAGAAATCGCTTCATGTGTCATTTAATGAAGGATTTGTTCCAACTAGAATTACTAATGATGATGACTCTATGGATGTCTTATGTGATTCAATTGGTAATTCTAACTCTAATGATTCTATTGATTCTATTGAGACTAACCCGTCTAATGAAGTTGTTGAGAATGTTCCTAGTGATCAAGGTATTCCCAAACGGCTTCATACCGTTCGTGACCATCCTCATGAGCAAGTCATTGGCAATATCCATGATAGTGTCAAGACGAGATCGCAAGTGAACTACTTCGCTCATTGTGCCTTTACCTCCTCAATAGAGCCAAAGAATGTTAATGAAGAATGCGAAGATAGCGCTTGGATCTTAGCCATGGAGGAGGAACTCATTCAATTCGAGAGGAATGAAGTTTGGGAGCTTGTTCCATTGCCATCGAAGAACCACACCGTCATAGGGACAAAGTGGATCTTCAAGAACAAAACCGATGAAAACCAAGTCGTCGTCCGGAACAAAGCTCGGTTAGTTGCTCAAGGCTACCGTCAAGAGGAAGGTATTGATTTCGAAGAATCCTTCGCTCCGGTAGCTAGATTAGAATCAATTAGATTATTATTGTCTTTTGCATGCCATAAGGATTTTAAATTATTTCAAATGGATGTTAAAAGTGCATTTTTAAATGGAGATGTTATTGAGGAAGTTTACGTTTCTCAACCTCCGGGTTTTATTAATGAAAAATTTCCAAATCATGTTTTTAAACTAAAGAAAGCGCTTTACGGTTTGAGACAAGCTCCTCGAGCTTGGTATGTGTAACGACCACTGTCCGGTTGTACGTATTTTAGCGCGTATGTTATTTGTGGTGCGTATTTTCGTATTTGTTTGTATTATTTTGTTCCGTAGCTCGGACGCGTGACCGGACCCCGTATTTACGTCCCTCCCGGAGGCGCGATCGCCCCGGTACTTACCGTTTGATTTTTGGACGTCGGTGCATAAATAAAAAAAATCAGTTATTATTATTACTTATATTTATTTATACATAATGCTTGTCCCATTTCATTTGCAACGAAATGGATGTTAAAGTTTTAACAATTATTTATAAAGAAGAGTAGTGGACTATTTGAATTAATTCATTAAAAAAACTTGACTTAAGGGAAATTCTGTACGTTGTTAGAACAAACTTAATATTATTGGTTGTGTTAAGTCCAACTTTAATTAACCAATACTTAAACTTCTTAACACTACAAGTCTTTTTAAAGGATCAAATCAAAACCCCTAAATATCAAATCCTAACTATTTTTCCTTGATCTCACCCCACGTCATCCCAACTGCTCCCATTATTTTCTCCCCACTTCCCACGTTACCGTACCTCCTCTCGCCACGTTCACCTCTCTCTTCACCCGCATGATGGCTTCCCCTTTTATTCTTTTTATAATAACCCTAATAATAAACCCAAGAGGCAAGTTCACGTGCTGCTCCCCAACTTTCCCCACACACAGCCTCTATCAAACTCTTAAGGTCATTTTCATTCCTCACCCTACAGCCCAACGTCGCCCGTCATTTCTTCTTCTTCATCTTCTTCTTCGTACCACTCCCGAGCGCCGCACAACAACATCCGCCGGCAGCTCCCTTGTCCATGCTGCACGGCGTCTCCCAAGCATCGCACGTCGTCCAACACCTCTTCTCCGCCGCACCCGGGAGCTGCTGCTCCTCCCCTCGTGCAGAGCTCCCTCCGGCCATACGCCCACACCCGAGCCACCTGCAAGAGGCCGTCGACAAGCCCTTCCCCATACGCCAACGCACGCCACGGTGCCGTCCACCCCGGCCAGAGCCCTTCCTCGTCTCCTCTCTGCCATTCGAAAACCCCTGACGGAGCCGCTGCCACATCGTTCGCGTAAGTGTGCATACATGAGTTTGTGTATTTATATGTTGTTAAGTGGAATGCATGTTAATTACTTAGAAATATATATAGTAAGCTTATAATCTCTCAGTTAGTTACCTATATTAGTTTAACCATAAGCTACATGTTTAATTTAGATGTTAATTATTTATTCTCAAGTAGCTTATAATCTCTCAGTTAGTTAATTATTTATTCTCAAGCTACATATTTATTCTCAAGTATGTCTAATTATTTAACTTACATGTTAACCATAAGCTACCCTATTTTAAAAAAAATTAAACAACCACTCTACCATTAAATACTGAGAGATATACATTATTTCCCCAAGGCGCATTCACGTGTTTCCTTTTTGAAACCCAATCAACACAAAATCCAGGTCTGAACAGAACCGCCTTCCTCCATCCTCTCGCCCACACCTCGCAACGCAGCCGCCAAGCCCCGCCTCTCTCCTCTCTACAAAACCCAAACACAGACCAGACTCCCCTTTAACCAAAGAGGAATGAGACTTTAAGCCTTCGTCATCTCCTGCCCATTAAACAAATCAACCAAGAATAGAAGAGAGTCTGCCACCTTTAAATTTATTCCATCTGCAACACAACAACCCATCTCAACATGCCCTCTACCTCAACATTTCCGCCATCAACCCGCCAAGCCTCCTGAACTCCGAGCAGGATCCCGTCGCCTCGCTTCCCTCGGTGGACTCGCTTCCTTCCGTCATGTGCCCTATCACCGCCGACCAAACCCAGGCACCCCCTCCGATCTCCGACCTTCCGCCGAATTCGCCGCTGCTCCTTTACCGTCCTCGCAATTACTCCCCTCTCGAGCTCCCCTGCAAATGAAAGAAGGATATGATGTTAGAAGTGTCAGATAGATGTGAGGTAAGGGTTTTTAAATTATTTTATAAAGTTAGTTTTATTAATAATACTTTATAATACCACTTGCATGCTGATGATAAATATTGCTATGTCAGTGGTTAATGCTAGTCAGTATGTCAATTCTCGGAGTATGCGATGTCAGTTGTTATAAAGTTTAGTCGTACGGAAATTCTAATATCAGCACCTTAACACTTATAAGTTATCATAATTAAAAGTTACTAGGGATCCTAAGGTTACGCATACCCATTAATGATTTGTTCATATTAAATAGTGAACAGTGCGTGTAGTATGTGTACTGAGTAAGATTTGATGTTGATTGGTAACATCTAGCTTAATAACTCGATTTCAACCAACTCGATTTCAACCTCGCAGATAGGCACGCCCCTTGTTGTGTCCGCTCGAACTCCCGATATCGACTATATCAGGCAAGTGTGCATTTTATAACTTTTTAAATATCGTTACATTTAACCGCTATGTCAAGAAATGCTTTGTTTTGATTCATGTCATGTTACACATCATGCTTGCACACTTTTGATTGAACGGTTATTGTTGGAATGTATAATGATGGAATACGTGAAATCGTGAAATTATGAATTCGTGCGCCCAAGAGGCGAAATAGTGAAATCGTGATGTCATGTGAGTTGACAACTTCGTGCTTGTAATACGACTAGGCTGGCTCGTGTTCCGGCAAACTTTTGGGTGGGGTTAGGGTTGAACGACCACTAAGCGTATGTAGAGGTCATGTCTTCAAGAACACCACCTATACGGTGGGTTAGTATCAATCACGATTATACACCCATGAGAAGAATGACTTACTCATCACGTCTTAAAGGTGGGAACCCTAGGAGTGAATAGAAAACGCGAACATGAAAGTTACAATTTGCTATGCTAATGAAATAAATGTCATCACTTTACCTGCTTAGAACTGCCATGCTAGGAATGTTTAATTTTTACTTTGCTTTTAAATTCGTCATCATTTAAAATGCTGTTGTGGACACCTTAATTATATGCAAATAACGGTCAATTTTAAATTCATATTATATACACACCTTGCCTTGGTTTCTGACCTTGCTTGCAGACCTTGCTGACATTCATTCATGTCTCTTTGAATGTATGTCAGATTTTGAGCCGGAGTCGCAGGAGGATCCTTTGGAGACATCTGACCTAGCGAGCCAGGAGTTCGCCGTTGACGCCGAGCCCTTCCCTACGGGGGACTAGTCCTGCCTGTTGCTGTTTCATTAGTTTACTTTCAGTACTTTGCTTATGTACGTTCTGTTCGTTGTACTCTGGCCCAGCTGTGGCTTTCGTTTTATTTTCTTGTTGGACACTTTTCTGGATGTGGCTTTACTTTTCGAATGTTTCTTATTATTCTGAAATGCAATGCAAGAACCTGACTTATTGTTATTACCATGCTTATTGGACTCGAGCGTCACCGCTCCAGTTCAAGCGGACCGCGTAACGTTCTCGTTTCCGGTGTCTTTTGGGAAGCGGGGCGTTACAGGTTTTAGTGGTGGCCCATGCAGGTCACGCATTTGCGAAAATTCAGAACAATAAGGACGATATCATAGCCAAACATCTAGAATAATTGTGTACATGATAATAACTCGAAGTTTTCTTGTCTCAGAATGGCAGGAAGATGTATCACCCGTCCTGGACCCGGAGCTGCTGGAGGTGGAGGAGATGACATCTGCGAGATGCTTGGAGTTATGCGAGAGATGCTTGAGGTTCAACATCATCTGGTCCAGCAGGGACGCCAGGCTGCACTGGCCGCACCAGTTCCACCACCGCCGGGGGCCAAGCAGTTCTGAGAGATGCGTCCGAAGAGCTTCTCCGGACGAGAGGGCCCGCTAGCGGCCGAAGAGTGGCGTCGTAGCACTGAGGACGATTTGGGCCTTGCCCGAATCAATCCAGATGATTGGGTGGGATTAGCCCGGATGCAGCTGACAGATAATGCCCGCATCTGGTGGGATACCGAGGAAGCCAGGCTGACCAAGCCGATTTCATGGGATACTTTCTGCAAGAGGTTCGATGCCCAGTATTTTCCGAAGTTTGCGAAGCGACTGATGGAGAGTCGTTTCATCAACCTGGAGCAGGGCACTATGACAGTTGACGAGTACGAGGCCGAGTTCACTATGCTGAGCCGATATGCTCCTACTATGGTGGAGGACCCTGAGGATTGTGCACATCGTTTCCTACAGGGCTTGGACCTAGATATCCAGAGTGTTCTGTCCGGGAACACATTCACTACTCATGAGCAAGTCCTGGTAGCTGCGAAAAATCAGGAACAGATAGCTAATCTGAAGAAGGCTTGTCAGGCGAGCAAGCGCCCGATGGAGATGCTGAGGAGTGCACCTAGGCCTGGTGTTCGTCCCGTTCAGACCACCCAGTTCAAGAGGCCAGCTGCACCTGTCCCCAACCGAGCTGAGCAGACTTGCCATTTCTGCGGCAAGCTTGGTCATGTGAAGAAAGACTGCCGGAGGATGCTGAATCAATGTTTGATATGTGGATCGTCTGCTCACACTCCTAGAGACTGCTCCCGCATCAGCCGACCTATGCCTGCTGGAGCACCTGGACCTGTTCAGCGGACAGTGCCTGCACCTGGACCCGCTCAGAGACCAGTGCCTGCACCTGGACAGCGAGGACCACCTCTGGAACCGCAGGAGCGAGCCTTTCAGCAGGCCAAACCCCCGGTGCGTCGAGCTTACACCATGACAGTCGTTGAGGCTGAAGCTGATGACGACGTGATCGCAGGTAACCCTCGACCTAGTCTTTACTTTTCTGCATTTATATTTGATTAGTTAGTTTCCTTGTTTGATATAGTTGCTTGTTACCCCTTAGGTGTTATCCTAGTTTCTTCCCACCCAGCCTTGACTCTGTTCGACTCTGGAGCTTCCATGTGCATCCTGTCACGGAAGTTCGTAGTCGAACACTCGATACCCACCTACACACTTCCCAAGTGTTGGAACATCACGACTGGGAATGGTGTAGTGAAGGTTGCCCTTGGTTGTCGACCTTGCCCGTTGGTGGTTAGTGGACACGAATTGTATGCTAACTTCATCGTCCACGACCTACCCAATTTCGATGCGATTCTCGGCATTGATTGGTTAGGAGCTTTTTACGCCACGATCGACTGTCACCGGAAGAAAGTGGTGTTTGAAATTCCTGGCCATCCAGTGTTTGAGTTCGTCAGCGGAGGACGTTCGCTTGGACCTGTCAAGTTCCGGGCCCAGTCGTACAGTTTGACAGTTGCATCTATGATAGCAGAGCCGGAGAAGCCAGCAGTAGTACGAGACTTCGAGGATGTCTTCTTCGAGGACATTTCTGGTTTGCTGCCTGATCGAGCATTGGAGTTCGGCATTGATCTGATGCCAGGAGCTCAACCGATTTCCAAGGCACCGTACCGTATGGCTCCTGCTGAGCTAGAGGAGCTGAGGAAGCAGTTAGATGAGCTACTGCAGAAAGGTTTTATTCATCCCAGTGTGTCTCCCTGGGGTGCACCCGTTTTACTAGTGAAGAAGAAAGACGGGTCGAGGAGGATGTGTATCGATTATCGGGAGCTAAATCAGATCACTGTGAAGAACAAGTACCCGCTGCCCCGTATTGACGATATCTTCGATCAGCTTGGTGGATCAAAGGTGTTCTCGAAGCTGGATCTTCGGAGCAGATACCATCAAGTCAGAGTCAAGAAGGATGACGTGCCCAAGATAGCTTTCCGGAACAAGTACGGGCACTATGAGTTCGTTGTCATGCCATTCGGTGTGACCAACGCTCCTACTGTGTTCATGAATCTTATGAACCTCATCTTTTACGACTTCCTCGACAAGTTCGTGGTGATCTTTATATATGACATCCTGGTGTACTCGAGGAGCGAGGAAGAGCATGCAGAGCACTTGAGATTAGTATTGGAGGCGCTCCGCCATCATCGACTATATGCCAAGTATAGCAAATGAGAATTCTGGCTGGGCAGAGTTGCATTTCTTGGACATGTAGTATCAGGAGCCGACATCTCAGTGGATCCGGAGAAGGTCAGAGCAGTCAGTGAATGGCTTACACCGAGATCGGCTTCGGACATCAGGAGTTTCCTCGGATTGGCTGGCTACTACCGCAGATTTATCAAGGACTTCTCGAAGATAGCTGAGCCGATGAAGAGATTGACTCGGAAGGATGTCAAGTTCAGTTGGTCAGAATCTTGTGAGCAGGCTTTTTCCACCTTGAAGGAGAGACTGACGACTGCACCGATCTTAGCTATTCCGGACAGAAGCGGAGGCTTTGAGATTTTCTGCGACGCCTTTGGGAAGGGACTTGGTTGTGTTCTGCACCAGCACAGCCATGTAGTCGCTTATGCTTCGCGACAGCTGAAAGTTCATGAGAAGAACTATCCGACCCACGATTTGGAGCTCGCCGCTGTCATATTTGCGTTGAAGATTTGGCGTCACTTCTTACTGAGTGAGAAAGTGAAAATATTCACCGATCACAAAAGTTTGAAGTACATATTTACTCAGAAGGAACTGAATATGAGACAACGCAGATGGTTGGAGTTGATGGCAGACTACGACATTGACCTTCAGTATCACCCAGGGAAGGTGAATGTCGTACCGGACGCCTTGAGCCGACTGCCAGAAGTAATGATTCTCACCACTCAGTGGAGATTGCAGCAGGATCTGCGAGAGATGAATGTTGAAGCTATTCTTCTGGGAGTCACTTCGTCGTTGATGTACATGCAGATTCAGTCGACGATTGTTGATCGGATCAAGAGTGCTCAAGCTGGTGATGCTAAGTTGATGAAGATCAGAGAGCAAGTCGAAGCCGGACTCCAGACAGATTTTCTGATTCACAAGGATAGATCTTTGAGGTATGGCAGTAGGATCTGCGTGCCTGCAGGAGATATCAGAGAAGAATTGATGAATGAGGCTCACAGTTCGCCTTATTCCATTCACCCTGGAGGTACGAAGATGTACAAGGATCTTCGTCAGAATTTCTGGTGGCACGGGATGAAGAGAAGTGTGGCACGGAGCGTTGCCAAATGCCTGGTGTGTCAACAAGTGAAGGCTGAACATCATCGCACCGCCGGACTACTGCAGCCTCTGCCGATCCCGGAGTGGAAATGGCAGCACATCACGATGGACTTCGTGACTGGCTTACCTCGGAGCGCCAAGCAGAATGACGCAATCTGGGTCATCGTTGATCGATTGACCAGTCTGCGCATTTCATACAGTTTCGAGTAGGACAATCCACAGAGATACTGGCAAGGAAGTACATGGAGGTAATGATCTGACTCATACCTTTATAATTCTCTTTCTAGTGCCAATAGTGATGTGAAATATGTCGTGTAGGAGATCGTGCGCTTGCATGGAGTCCATGTGAGCATTGTATCCGATCATGATACGAGGTTCACATCTCAGTTCTGGAAGAGTCTGCAGACTAATCTGGGTACCAGTTTGAAGTTCAGAACTACGTATCACCCGCAGACGGATGGCCAGTCAGAACGGACCATTCAGATTTTGGAGGATATGCTGAGAGCCTGCATGCTAGATTTCAAGGGCTCGTGGGAGGATCATCTACACCTGGTGGAGTTCTCCTACAACAATAGCTACCAGGAAAGCATTGGCATGGCGCCATTTACTGCTCTTTACGGGAGGAAGTGTCGATCGCCACTGAGTTGGGATGACATTGGCGACAGAGAGCTTTTGGGACCGGAGATGATCGTCGAAGCAGTAGACGTTGTCTGAGATATCATGGACAAGCTTCGGATTGCTCAGGACCGTTATAAGCATTGGGCTGATGCTAAACGACGTCCTCTGGAGTTTCAACCGGGAGACCACGTATTCCTGAAGATCTCCCCGAATTGAGGAGTGATTCGTTTTGGGAAACGTGGTAAACTCAGCCCGAGATACATCGGACCCTTCGATGTTCTAGAGAGAGTTGGTGAGGTGGCCTACCGCTTAGCCTTACCACCATCTTTGGAGGGGGTGCACGATGTCTTCCCTGTGCCTCAGCTTCGTCGGTATATCAACGACCCATCCCACGCTGTGGACTACTCTGAGATTACCGTCCGTTTGGATCTGACGTATGACCAGCAGCCAGTGCAGATTCTTGACAGGCGTCAGAAGACACTTCGGAACAAGACTGTCGATCTTGTTAGAGTGATGTGGAGGCACGACTCGCCAGGAGAGTCCACCTGGGAAAGAGAAGAAGAGATGAGAGAGCGATACCCCTATTTGTTTCCTGACCAGTAGGTGTTAGAAATTCCGAGGACGGAATTTTCTGTAAGGTGGGTAGGATGTAACGACCACTGTCCGGTTGTACGTATTTTAGCGCGTATGTTATTTGTGGTGCATATTTTCGTATTTGTTTGTATTATTTTGTTCCGTAGCTCGGACGCGTGACCGGACCCCGTATTTACGTCCCTCTCGGAGGCGCGATCGCCCCGGTACTTACCGTTTGATTTTTGGACGTCGGTGCATAAATAAATAAAAAATCAATTATTATTATTACTTATATTTATTTATACATAATGCTTGTCCCATTTCATTTGCAACGAAATGGATGTTAAAGTTTTAACAATTATTTATAAAGAAGAGTAGTGGACTATTTGAATTAATTCATTAAAAAAACTTGACTTAAGGGAAATTCTGTACGTTGTTAGAACAAACTTAATATTATTGGTTGTGTTAAGTCCAACTTTAATTAACCAATACTTAAACTTCTTAACACTGCAAGTCTTTTTAAAGGATCAAATCAAAACCCCTAAATATCAAATCCTAACTATTTTTCCTTGATCTCACCCCACGTCATCCCAACTGCTCCCATTATTTTCTCCCCACTTCCCACGTTACCGTACCTCCTCTCGCCACGTTCACCTCTCTCTTCACCCGCATGATGGCTTCCCCTTTTATTCTTTTTATAATAACCCTAATAATAAACCCAAGAGGCAAGTTCACGTGCTGCTCCCCAACTTTCCCCACACACAGCCTCTATCAAACTCTTAAGGTCATTTTCATTCCTCACCCTACAGCCCAACGTCGCCCGTCATTTCTTCTTCTTCATCTTCTTCTTCGTACCACTCCCGAGCGCCGCACAACAACATCCGCCGGCAGCTCCCTTGTCCATGCTCCACGGCGTCTCCCAAGCGTCGCACGTCGTCCAACACCTCTTCTCCGCCGTGCCCAGGAGCTGCTGCTCCTCCCCTCGTGCAGAGCTCCCTCCGGCCATACGCCCACACCCGAGCCACCTACAAGAGGCCGTCGACAAGCCCTTCCCCATACGCCAACGCACGCCACGGTGCCGTCTGTTGGATATGGAAGACATTAGTACACCCTTGTAGGGGATGTACGAGGGAATACGGACCTCGAACGTCGCGTACACGAAGTCGTACGCAAAGGGAATCTGTTCCCTTGCGGAGAGGATCTCTGGATGAGTAGGAAAGTCGCATTATATATGCATAAGTGCATGCGACATATGGCTAATAAAGGGGGAATATCTTAAGCTTATGTTGTACCATGCATATGGTACAACTTAAGCTTATAATGTGCCATGTACCATGGTACACCTTAGTTAAATTGTTCCAAAGGAACAATTTACCCTAAAATAACTACCTTGGGGGCTATAAATAAGACCCAAGGGTAAGCCATTTCTTACATCTTTTTGCATTGTATTCATGCATGCATCTTCATCCTAGCGAAGCTCTGCCGAAATACTTCCTCTCCCTCTATCCAAGTTCTTAATCTAAAGTAGAGATTTAGATTGTGGATTTAGTAGCCTTACTCCGCTCGTGAGAAGACTCGATCCGTCGTGGCGAATCCGAAGGCAAAGTTCAGAGACTACCGTGCCGCATACGCAAGCGTAAGTCTCAACTTTATTTATCGATCCTAACTCTGTTTTGGCAGGGTACTACATTGGTATTAGAGCCATATGGGTTCGCCCCGGTCAAACCTCCGTCCCGTCGAAACTATGAACGAGTCGTTGTCTTTTTCACGAATGGGTCTCCTACCATTACGGATATGGTAGGAACGCTTCGTGACGAAGAGAACGCAGCGGTTGTTTTTTTCACGTTAGGGTCTTCTATCATTACGGATATGGTGGAAACTCTCTGTGACGGGAAGAACCGACCGTTCACGTAGTATGTTATTTTTCATTTTTGGCACACGGCCATTAGGAAATAACTAATTTCTCGACGAACGGGTGCTTCATCGACGAACGGGTGCTTCATCGACGAAGATGATGGTAGTTATCTCCATCGGAGAAGATGAATTTTAGTGCATGTGCGCTATGGCCAAATGGGCTATGAAGGCCATGCACCCCCCTCCCCATGCGGAGGGGGTTGGCTACGGCCAATAACCACCGGCGACCACCCCATCAAGGGGGAGGAGTACATGCGGCCACCCCATGAAAGGGGGAGACCGGCCATGGCTAAAGGGCCATGGCCGGTCAAGGCCATTAGGCCATGGCCGGGCCATGGCCGGCCGGCCCTGGCCGGCCACGGCCAGGGCCAGGGAGCCCTGGCCGCGGCCAGGCCAGGCCAGGCCAGGGCCTGGCCTCCCTGGCCGGGGCCAGGGCAGAGGCCCTGGCCCCAGCCAGGGGCCTGGCCGCCCTGGCAGAGGCCAGGGCAGCGCCCTGGCCTCAGGCCAGGGCCTGGCCGAGGCCAGGGCAGGGGCCCTGGCCCCGGCCAGGGGCCAGGCCGCCCTGGCAGGGGCCAGGGCAGCGCCCTGGCCTCAGGCCAGGGCCTGGCCGAGGCCAGGTCAGGGGCCCTGGCCCCGGCCAGGGGCCAGGCCGCCCTGGCCTCAGGCCAAGGCCTGGCCGCCCTGGCCGAGGCCAGGGCAGGGGCCCTGGCCGCCGGCCAGGGCCTGGCCGGCCCCGGCCCTGGCAGAGGCCAGGGCCTGGCCGCTGCCAGTGCCACGGTCGGCCCTGGCAGCGGTTGTTCTTTGGCCAAGGGCCGGTCTGATCGGCACTGGCCGAGAGTGATGAAGACAAATAATTGGTCGACCAATTTGGTCGTTTTGGTCGACCAATCAGACAGAGGGTCTTGGTCGATCGCGAACTTACCGAATGACCCATACGAGGTGACAAAAGGCCTTGGTCAAACTCGATTGTGTCGATTAGCCCATACGGGGCTAACCACAGTGCCGACTAGCCCATACGGGGTTAACGTTTTAATGAAGTTTTTCATTGGGCTTTACTCCTTGAAGATTAGCCATAGTGCTCTACTTCATGCGAGATTAGCCATGTCATTGTGCTCTACTTTACGGAGATTAGCTAATGTACACATGACGTTATGCTCTACTCTACGGAGATTAGCCAACGTGCTTTCAAATTTTTGAAAAAGGTGTTTTCAAATAGGTTATGTCCCGTCCTTAATCGGGATAGCGCAATTTAGAATTCCAAGTCCTACCACGATCCGGCCATGGTTATATAACCCATGGGTGTGTAGAACAGGTCTCGTGGCTTGGCAATTGTTGCGCTAAAATTCTTTGCGCAAACTCTCACCTATTCCATTTTGAAAGATATGTTTTTCAAAAGGTAATTTTCCGCTGCGAAGTACTATAAGAGTACGATTGTTTGATAAGTGATGGGGGAATATTGAAGGTTGTTCTAGATGGTGATTGGAATCATAGAGACCTTTTCGATTCTAGAACAACATCTTCAATATTTTTCGAAAGTAACTTATCAAATATAATATAATTCCAAGTGGGATTTGAATTTTTAGAACTATCCAAATGAGATATTCTATTATCATTTCAAGTGGGAGTTATATTTTAAGAATTTTTATGCAATGTTTTGATCAAACCTTCGGTTTTGTGTTTTTTGCAGCATTTTAAAAGTAAAATGTCTTTCGCTTCAAAGAATATCGTCGCTGAGTTAAACAAAGGTGAAAAACTCAACGGCGATAATGACAAACTTTGGTCCATTAAGATACAATACGTTTTGGAGGAGCAAGAAGTGCTCGAAACTCTAAAGAACGTAATGATTGAACCCGAGTTGGGCACTACGGCCCAACACCGACGAGACAAGGAAGCTTTTGATGCTTGGTCTCGGAAGAACAAGATAGCGCGCATTACGTTATTAAGCAGTATGGCTGATGACATAATGCGCATCTTCCGAGAACATGACCTAGCCATGGACATATGGTCCAAGCTAGAGGATAAGTTCGGTGGCACATCGGTGTCCAAACTTCGCTCCTTAACTATAAGGTTCGATTCATATAAGAAATGTCCAGATCATTCCATGGGGAAACATCTGCGTCATATGGCGAACCTTATCTCGGAGTTAAAGGATGCAGGTCATGTGCTCACAGATGAGCAAAAAATCCAAGCAGTCATACGTTCCCTACCAAATGGGTGGGATCAGATGAAGATGCATCTCACTCATAATGAATGCATCAAGACCTTCAACGATGTTTCCAAGCACCTCGAATTAGAGGAAGAGCGGCTTGCGGCTGCCAAGCCAAGTGCAGAAGTGCACATGGTTGCTAGTTCCTCACACGGGGGAAAGAAACGTAAAGATCGTTCGAAGTCTTCTAATGAACGTAATAAGCAATCTGAGTCTACCAAGGAACCCAAACATAAGGGTGGGCATAAGAAATGGCACAAGAAGAAAGACTTGAAAATGATCAAGTGCTTCAAGTGCAACAAGCTCGGTCACTATGCTCGTTCGTGTACGAGTAGAAGTGACGAGGTAACTTGTAATACTAGTTACATATGTGTTTCTAGTTCAATATTTCTTGTGGAATCTAATCCATTTTGGGATAATTGATTCAGGTGCCACCGACCACATAGCAAAGGACAGACGGTCCTTCGTGGAGTATCACCGGATACCCCAAGGAATGAAGTGGATCAATGTAGGAAACAACACACGTGTTGAAGTGAAAGGCGTTGGGACTCGCAAGCTAGTCTTGGACAACGGCCGCACTCTCCTACTTCATGATGTTCTCTTCATTCCATATATTCAAAGGAATATTAAAACTGTGGTCAATTTAATGGGTCTTGGTTATAGTTGGTTCCTTCATGATTGTAATATGGACCTATTTTGTAATAATTCCTTTATTGGTACTGGGTTTGTATTTCAAAGGATTTATTGTAATAAGTACAATGTATGGTTCCTCATGTAATGAAAATTTCCTTGTGACAAATTCTTTGACTAATGAGTCTAATATAATTTGTTGGCACACAAGGCTTGGTCATATTGGACCAACGCGTATGGATAGACTTGCCAAACGTGGCCTTCTATCCAATGTTTCAAAGGTTGAAATGTCGACCTGTGAACATTACCTTGTGGGGAAATCTTGTCGCAAGCTGTTTGGAACCGGCACAAGGGCCGAGTTTCCATTACAGCTTATCCATTCGGACATATGTGGTCCGATGAATGTCAAGACAAGACGCGGAAAGTCCTATTTCATCACTTTTATTGATGATTTCACCCGATTCGGACATATCTATTTGATATCCCACAAAAGTGACGCTTTGGCTTGCTTTAAAAACTATATGAGTTTAGTGGAGAATCAATTAGATCGCAAGATTAAGGTCTTGCAAACCGATAGGGGTGGTGAATATCAATCAACAAGTTTTAAGAAATAGGACTTTAATGGAAATGTTCCGTTCAATGATGGCGCAAGCTAATTTGCCAATCACCTTTTTGGGGTGATGCATTATTGACGGCCGTTTTCATTTTAAACCGCGTACCCTCGAAAAAAGTTAGCTCCACTCCTTATGAGTTGTGGAACCAAAGGTCTCCTGACTTAAACATTTTTGAAACCTTGGGGTTGTGCATTCAACGCACATATTTCCTCCCATAAATATGGCAAACTTGGGCCAAGGGGAAGGAAATGTATCTTTAAACGATACGCAGAAAACTCCAAAGGTTATGTTTTTTAGTCAGGAAGACAATGGTGGGCTAATTGAGTTTGAGTCGAGGGATGTCGCTTTCTTGGAAAACGAGTTTCCAAGACAGGGCGAGATAAGTCAGGACTTATCTCTGTTTGAGATTTATGATCAAGAAGGATTACCTCATTCGAGTGGGAGAATTCTTGGTGAAAACGAAGATACGTTTCAACCTTCACCAATGGATTATACGAATGACGATTATCCTATTCCATACGGGAATAATGATCCAAGTGGGAACAATTCTAACGACATTTCAAGTGGGAGTGATATTAGAATTGATCTAACTTCGAGTCAACAAGGACTTGAAGAATCTCAAATATGACGTAGTAGTCATACAAGGCCGTATTTTGCCCTGCAAAAGACAAATGGATGGAAGCGATGAAGGAGGAATTGAAATCCATGAAAGTTAACCAAGTCTGGGACTTAGTTAACTTACCCAGAGGACATAGAGCAATTGGGAACAAATGGGTTCTCAAGATCAAGCATAAGGCTAATGGCTCTATAAGATAGATATAAAGCTCGCCTTGTCGCGAAAGGTTTTACGCAACAGGAAGGGATAGACTACGATGAGACCTTCTCACCTGTTGTGCGTTTTACCTCGATTCGCCTGATTCTGGCAATGGTAGCTTGCTTAGACCTCAAATTACATTAGATGGATGTAAAGACTGCCTTTCTCAATGGAGAATTGAACGAGGAGATCTATATGGAACAACCAACAGGGTTTGTAAAAGAAGGAAACGAACATAAGGTTTGTAAACTTCATAAGTCCATATATGATCTTAAACAATCCTCGAGGCAATGGTATATACGATTTCATAAAGTTATCAAATGGTTTTACCATGCTTGATGAAGATAACTGCGTATATATCAAGAGGATTAAAAGCAAGCATGTTATTATGTCTCTATATGTAGATGACATTTTTAATAGCCAGAAATGACAAGGGCTTTGTGATGAGTATCAAGGCTTGGCCTGAATCAGTATTTGAGATGAAAGGCATAGGAAAAGCCGCATATATCCTTGGAGTTAAGATTTCAAGGAATCGTTCGAAGAAACTTCTTTCTCCTTCACAGGAGACTAATATAAAGAAGGTTCTAGAACGATTCAATATGCAGGACTGCAAGTCCATTGATATTCATATAAGCATATGCGATAATTTATATCTGGAATCGTGTCCAAAGAACCAAAAGGAAAAAGAAATTATGGAAAAAGTTCCATATTCCAGTGCAGTTGATAGTCTTATGTACGCTATGATGCATACACGACCGGACATCTGTTTTGCCGTTGGAATGGTAAGTCGTTACCAATCCAACCCAGGGCAAGAACACTGGAAAGCGGTTAAGAGGATAATGCAGTATCTTAAAGGAACTGCAGATTTGCAAAAGACTATGATAAAACCAAGAAGGTAGACATAAGGTACATATCTACGCATGAGATGATAGAGGATCAGCTTACGAAAGCGATCCCCATAAATGTGTTTTATAAACACTTATCATCCCAAGGATTGCGTAAGAGCTGAGTTGTACCAATATATATTCCCATGTCTGAGAAAGATCAAATTTAATAAAAGAATAAGTTCTTTTTCAAACATTGCATATGAATTTCTTAAGAAATGTTTGTGTACATTTTTGAAATCTCAGCTAAATTATGTGTATGTCGGACAGATTAAGGTTGGCTCTCTCACATGAGCAACCGCCTTATCTTATCAGATGGATAAGATAGAGATGAGACTAGTTTAAAGTCAAAATCATTAGACGAATGATTTAGAGTCATGACTTTAACAAGATAGTCGAATGAAAGATCTGCATCATATGGATGCTTACAAAAGATCTGAGATCTGTATCACAAGGATATAAAGATCTCATTGGATTTTTTAAATCCTATCTGTCTTATGCAGGATGAGAGTCCGGGAATATTTCATGGGTAGTAAGGGGACTCAAAAGATAGGCACTGTGGTGTCTGATCTTTCATCCGTACAACATCATTAAGACATACTCTCCCTGGGAAAGGAGTGATGTTGTAATACGTGTTCATACCACGTATGCATTTCGACCACTGAGTTAGTAACAATAGTGTTTGCTATTATGTGAGACTCAAAGGCCATATGGGTCTTAACTCTTACCCTCAAGGACTCCAATTGGTTCCTTTAGATTTGACGAGATGATCGCTATCTTAGCGTGTTGCTAATGGGCTATGGTAATTCGGCTCGGCGGGACACGTTAGAAAAGCGAATCAAATCAAGATCAGAAGGTTCGCAAGAAGAGGAAGATTGATTTCATATTCACATTTGGACTTTAAATGATTCAAAGCTGGCCAGCCAATTGTAATCCAGATGGGATTCAATTGTTGAATATAAAGTACAAGAAAATGTGAAGAAATAATCTAGGGTAAAGCATGCGTTGAACTACTCAACTTTGCACCTTCGAGGTCGTTGTGTATCTCTAACAAGTACACAACAACAGACTCTACGCGCATGACGGTCGCACGGTCTATTTCTCGGTATGATAGATGAAAGAACTAAGAGAAAGACGTTCTCTTACAATCCCCTCAAGTGTGAGTGGGAGATGTTGGATATGGAAGACGTTAGTACACCCTTGTAGGGGATGTACGAGGGAATACGGACCTTGAACGTCGCGTACACGAAGTCGTACGCAAAGGGAATCTGTTCCCTTGCGGAGAGGATCTCTGGATGAGTAGGAAAGTCGCATTATATATGCATAAGTGCATGCGACATATGGCTAATAAAGGGGGAATATCTTAAGCTTATGTTGTACCATGCATATGGTACAACTTAAGCTTATAATGTGCCATGTACCATGGTACACCTTAGTTAAATTGTTCCAAAGGAACAATTTACCCTAAAATAACTACCTTCGGGGCTATAAATAAGACCCAAGGGTAAGCCATTTCTTACATCTTTTTGCATGGTATTCATGCATGCATCTTCATCCTAGTGAAGCTCTGCCGAAATACTTCCTCTCCCTCTATCCAAGTTCTTAATCTAAAGTAGAGATTTAGATTGTGGATTTAGTAGCCTTACTCCGCTCGTGAGAAGACTCGATCCGTCGTGGCGAATCCGAAGGCAAAGTTCAGAGACTACCGTGCCGCATACGCAAGCGTAAGTCTCAACTTTATTTATCGATCCTAACTCTGTTTTGGCAGGGTACTACACCGTCCACCCCGGCCAGAGCCCTTCCTCGTCTCCTCTCTGCCATTCGAAAACCCCTGACGGAGCCGCTGCCACATCGTTCGCGTAAGTGTGCATACATGAGTTTGTGTATTTATATGTTGTTAAGTGGAATGCATGTTAATTACTTAGAAATATATATAGTAAGCTTATAATCTCTCAGTTAGTTACCTATATTAGTTTAACTATAAGCTACATGTTTAATTTAGATGTTAATTATTTATTCTCAAGTAGCTTATAATCTCTCAGTTAGTTAATTATTTATTCTCAAGCTACATATTTTTTCTCAAGTATGTCTAATTATTTAACTTACATGTTAACCATAAGCTACCCTATTTTAAAAAAAATTAAACAACCACTCTACCATTAAATACTGAGAGATATACATTATTTCCCCAAGGCGCATTCACGTGTTTCCATTTTGAAACCCAATCAACACAAAATCCAGGCCTGAACACAACCGCCTTCCTCCATCCTCTCGCCCACACCTCGCAACGCAGCCGCCAAGCCCCGCCTCTCTCCTCTCTACAAAACACAAACACAGACCAGACTCCCCTTCAACCAAAGAGGAATGAGACTTTAAGCCTTCGTCATCTCCTGCCCATTAAACAAATCAACCAAGAATAGAAGAGAGTCTGCCACCTTTAAATTGATTCCATCTGCAACACAACAACCCATCTCAACATGCCCTCTACCTCAACATTTCCGCCATCAACCCGCCAAGCCTCCTGAACTCCGAGCAGGATCCCGTCGCCTCGCTTCCCTCGGTGGACTCGCTTCCTTCCGTCATGTGCCCTATCACCGCCGACCAAACCCAGGCACCCCCTCCGATCTCCGACCTTCCGCCGAATTCGCCGCTGCTCCTGTGCCGTCCTCGCAATTACTCCCCTCTCGAGCTCCCCTACAAATGAAAGAAGGATATGATGTTAGAAGTGTCAGATAGATGTGAGGTAAGGGTTTTTAAATTATTTTATAAAGTTAGTTTTTATTAATAATACTTTATAATACCACTTGCATGCTGATGATAAATATTGCTATGTCAGTGGTTAATGCTAAGTCAGTATGTCAATTCTCGGAGTATGCGACGTCAGTTGTTATAAAGTTTAGTCGTACGGAAATTCTAATATCAGCACCTTAACACTTATAAGTTATCATAATTAAAAGTTACTAGGGATCCTAAGGTTACGCATACCCATTAATGATTTGTTCATATTAAATAGTGAACAGTGCGTGTAGTATGTGTACTGAGTAAGATTTGATGTTGATTGGGAACAGCTAGCTTAATAACTCGATTTCAACCAACTCGATTTCAACCTCGCAGATAGGCACGCCCCTTGTTGTGTCCGCTCGAACTCCCAATATCGACTATATCAGGCAAGTGTGCATTTTATAACTTTTTAAATATCGTTACATTTAACCGCTATGTCAAGAAATGCTTTGTTTTGATTCATGTCATGTTACACATCATGCTTGCACACTTTTGATTGAACGGTTATTGTTGGAATGTATAATGATGGAATACGTGAAATCGTGAAATTATGAATTCGTGCGCCCAAGAGGCGAAATAGTGAAATCGTGATGTCATGTGAGTTGACAACTTCGTGCTTGTAATACGACTAGGCTGGCTCGTGTTCCGGCAAACTTTTGGGTGGGGTTAGGGTTGAACGGCCACTAAGCGTATGTAGAGGTCATGTCTTCAAGAACACCACCTATACGGTGGGTTAGTATCAATCACGATTATACACCCATGAGAAGAATGACTTACTCATCACGTCTTAAAGGTGGGAACCCTAGGAGTGAATAGAAAACGCGAACATGAAAGTTACAATTTGCTATGCTAATGAAATAAATGTCATCACTTTACCTGCTTAGAACTGCCATGCTAGGAATGTTTAATTTTTACTTTGCTTTTAAATTCGTCATCATTTAAAATGCTGTTGTGGACACCTTAATTATATGCAAATAACGGTCAATTTTAAATTCATATTATATACACACCTTGCCTTGGTTTCTGACCTTGCTTGCAGACCTTGCTGACATTCATTCATGTCTCTTTGAATGTATGTCAGATTTTGAGCCGGAGTCACAGGAGGATCCTTTGGAGACATCTGACCTAGCGAGCCAGGAGTTCGCCGTTGACGCCGAGCCCTTCCCTACGGGGGACTAGTCCTGCCTGTTGCTGTTTCATTAGTTTACTTTCAGTACTTTGCTTATGTACGTTCTGTTCGTTGAACTCTGGCCCAGCTGTGGCTTTCGTTTTATTTTCTTGTTGGACACTTTTCTGGATGTGGCTTTACTTTTCGAATGTTTCTTATTATTCTGAAATGCAATGCAAGTACCTGCCTTATTGTTATTACCACGCTTATTGGACTCGAGCGTCACCGCTCCAGTTCAAGCGGACCGCGTAACGTTCTCATTTCCGGTGTCTTTTGGGAAGCGGGGCGTTACAGTATGATCGCTTAAAGAATTTTCTTTTGGATTTGAATTTTAAAATGGGAGAAGCCGATTCTACACTTTTTGTTAAGCATTCGAATAATGATATAATTTTAGTTCAAATATATGTTGATGATATCATTTTCGGTGCTACTAACTTTGCTCTTTGCGAAGAGTTTTCTAATGTGATGAGGAACAATTTGCGATGAGCCACATGGGTGAGCTCAAATATTTCTTAGGTCTCCAAATTCGCCAAATGGACGATGCAATCTTCATCCACCAAACGAAGTACACGGTGGAGTTGCTAAAGCGATTTGGAATGGAGAATACCTCCGGAAAGAAGACTCCAATGAGCACGACTACGCATCTTGATAAGGATACGGGCGGTAAGGATGTAGACATTCGTCTATATCGAGGTATGATAGGTAGTTTACTTTATCTTACCGCAAGTAGGCCCGATATTATGTTTGCCGTATGCGTATGTGCTCGTTATCAGTCTCAACCTAAGGAGTCTCACTTAGTAGCTGTAAAACGTATTTTCCGTTATCTAAGTTATACACTTGATTTTGGATTACTTTATCCAAAATCTAGCACGTATGAGTTAATCTCATATAGTGATGCCGATTATGCGGGATGCAAATCCGACAGGAAAAGTACTAGTGGCACTTGCCATTTTATAGGAAATTCCCTTGTCTCTTGGTTTTCCAAGAAGCAAAATGTAACGACCACTTTTCGTCGTACGTTGTTCGTGCACGTGCTTTTGGCCGTGCACGTGTTTGCTTTAGACTTTATTTGTTTGTGAACACTTTTGTGTGATATGCTGTTGCGAACGTCTCTGAGAGTATTAAATGGTGGCACTATATTGGAACGACGTTCTCGAGTCGTTTTTCCACAATTTGATCTTACCCGATGAGACGTGACGATTCTCACTCTTGACGGGAGACGTTTCTATTTTTAGTTCCGTCGTCCGACGTCGAAACTGAGATCCGTCTTCTTAGTTAGCTCACATTCGTCGCCACGATCACCCCGATATTTATTTTATAATTTTTGGAGTTCATTTGACCACTTTTATAATTTTTACAAGTTTTATAATATTTTTAATAATTTATTTTTAAATTAATTTCGGCCAAATAAAATTTATTTGAGTTTTAAACGTTTTAAAGAATTTTTGAGCCAATTTCCAGCTCATTTGGACCAGGTCAAATCCTAGAATGGGTTGGAGAAGTTTAAATTCAAATTTTAAATCTTTTTGAATTCTAATCCTATTAGATTTAGCCCTAGACCAAGTCAACCCACCTATACTATATAAGCAACCCCTAGCAAGTCCTATTTTCCAAAGAAACTAGCCCTAGCCTCTTCCAAACTCATTTTGGACGTTGCGACGATTCGTCGCAACGTTGCGACGAACGGCGGCCGCACGACCGAAGAAACGAGGCCAAAACCCCCGCTCCGACCGCTGGCCGCCCCCGCACCAAGCTTGGCCCGCATCGCTGCACAGCCGCTCCGCTCAATTCCTCCGCACCGACCGAAGGGAGCTCTCGGTCAGACCGAGAGCTCAAGCGCCCGCCCCGCACCGCAGCTGTCGCCCGCTTCGTCCCCCGCTCCGCTCCGTGCCCGACCGAAGGCCCCGCCCGCTGTGACCGAGCGCCCAAGCGCTGCAGCGTTGCATCGTCGCCCGCCCGCAATCCAAGCGCCTGACCGACCCGTTCTCTCGACCTGACCGACGGAAGCTCTCGCACCCAGCCACCCCGCAGCCGCTGCACGCCCCCAAATCGTCGCAGCCCGCATTCTCAGCGCACGACCGAGGGTTTCTCCCGCATTGGAGGGGTACGACCGAGGGTCACTTGTCGCAACCCCGCACCCGTCGCACCGCTTGCCACCGTGGGCCCCCCCAAGTTCTCCAGAGTTATTGTGGGTCCCCCAAAGGCCCCTAGGAGTACTGTGGGCCCCACCAAGGTGCTTGCTCTTCGAGGATTCGTCGCGTACGATGTCGTCGCACGTCGTAGCCCGTCGTCGCACGTGCGAGCTTTGGAATCTGGAACCGTCGCCCCGGTTGAAGCTCTGAGTTTTCCAGCGAGGAATATATTTTGGAATCAGGACTTGGAGCGCGTTCTATTATTCCAACCCCCGGCGTCGCTACCCGACGCCGGTGTAGCTTTCGCGTCGTGTTGAGGTAACGTTTTGCACCCCTAGGACCCCCAACCCAATTGCATGCTAATCAAGACTAAAATCAGTATTTTTAAAGTATTTTAAATGTTTTAGAAATCACTAATCAAGATTAATAAAACGGATGTAGGCCGGTGGACTTGTGCACGTAGGAATCGTGACTTTGGACTCGTTGGACGGTGTTTTCTTGACATGATAATTTCAGGCAAGTGAAACTTGCCAACTCTTGTGTAGGGCCATGTTTTTAGGCCACTTCCTTGCTTTTAGCGTAAAAGAGACTAGTCAGTGAAATGATAGCTGGCTAGACGCCTACTTGATCTAGTTTGACAACGAAACTAGATCCGTCACCTAATTGATCTAGCTTGACAACGAAGCTAGATCCAACCCTTAAACTTGTTGTTCATGCATACTAAACTGTCACGTTTACTTTCCTTATCTGTACGCACTTTTAACTTCCATGCATTGCATCTTACATGTCATCCATGCATTGATTGTTGCATCGTAGCACACGCTACATTACTTGTACTCCTTGAAAACTACTTCCGGGGGAAACGGGCCTCATGTGTTGGTCAAAAGCCAATGCCCGGGTTCCCTGGACCGGCTAGGTGCACCCCTACGCCATACTTGTTTACACACTTCCTGGCTCGTGGACCAGAAGCGGGCCTCATGGGTTGGCCAGAAACCAATGCCCGATACACGTGGAGGGGTAGGGATAAACGGTTACTTGAGCTAGGAGCTGGCCGTGCAGCCACTCTAGCCAAAAGGCGGAATCTCTGTGCACGAGGTGCTTACTTTCCTTGCCTTGTACTTGTCTTGTGAATGTCATGCCATGCTCGTACTGTACTTTACTTTACTTTACCTGTTGCACTCATACTTTAAACTGCCGTGTCATCGCATTCATACTAGAACTGCTAGGTTGCTTTACTTTTACCCACTTGTAGTTTCCTTGCACAAGTCTCCCAGACTTGCTGACATGTGTCCCTTGCTCTTTTGGGTGTCACATGTTAGACCTGAGCCAGAGATCGTTGCTGTGTACGTGATGAGTTGCTGACGCTGAGTCTGAGTCCATGATTGCCCAGGAGGATTTTGGTGGACACCGGTGACCATGCTTTGAGTTTTGTTGAGCTTTAGGCCTTTTGTTAGTTGTTGGTGCGTAGCACCGTTGTTTTGTACTTTATACCTTGTTGGCCATGTTTGGGCCTTTAAACTCTTTTCTTTTCAGCCTGGTGGCTTTTTCTGTGATGTTGAAACTTATTTTATGGATATTCTGAGATATCTCTTTTGTCTCATTTAAATATTATTATCTTTGTTTCGTTCGCGTTGCAAGGACCTGCAGTTTAAATTTGATCGACGCTTATCGGACTTGCAGCTTTGTAGCTTCAAGTCTGAGCGGACCTTCTCACGCTTCGCCTCCATATTTTTGGGAAGCGGGGCGTGACAGGTTTTGTTGGTGGCCCATGCAGGTCCAGTCTTGCAATTGCGAATTAACGGAACAACGATAATAACGGAATGTCCATTAAATAAATTGCAACATCCGAGTCAGAAGCCCTGAGTTTAGTCGTTTTTAGGACACTAGGTGATAAGAAGACTTAGTTAGACGTCTGTGCTTGCTATTTAGAGGCCCCTGATTGATAGTTAGACCCCTTCTAGCAATTGATTTAATCGTCGTAGGAGTTACCTTAGTTGTTCATGTCTACCCCTGACCATATTAGACTTCTAGAATTTCCTTTAGTCGTTCGCTCTTGGGTTCATCGATTTCGGACCAAGCTGAACGCATTTCTTTACCGTCTAACCTTTAGAGGTCTTAGCGCCTAGTTCCTAATCTTTAGTTGGTCGACCGTAGGAGTTTCCCCGTAGCCTCTTCTGATTCATATCCTAGGCGTATGAATGTTTTGATCATCTGACCAATTTCCTTCCCTCGATTCACGAGATCGCCTCATGACGATCGTCGTCAATTTTCGACCCTCTCCGTTACAAACCTGAATCTTCTGAAAGTATTCTTCGAGTTCCTCTTTCCCATACTACTTCGTTGATTTAAATTTTTTAAAACGTTTGTCGGAATTTTGAACTCTAGCTGATAATATTTTTCCTAGCTTATGTTTTCGTACTCATGTCGTCTTTTCATATATTAAGTTTTATTCTGAACCGTACTTTTATTTTGCTCAGTTCGATTTATAATTTTCCCTCTTATTTATGCCATTTGAATAATACTTCGTGTTTACTTTTAATATACTTTCCAAGTCACATGGAATTTCAGATTTCAGCAAGTTGGTTTTTGACTCGTCGTTTTCGCTACTTCAGACTTTTGCAAAAGTACTATTTTCATAACCACTTCCTGATTTAGACCCTCCCTGATTTGATTTTAAAGATTTGCTATTCAATCCTGATAATTCTTATGCTAAGTTACTACTATTTTCTTTCCGCTCACCATACACGCTTTTAGAAGAAATTTCTAAACCAAATTGAATTTCAAATATTTTTATATCCTTGTCAGACTTGTTGTGCTCGTATATTAAGAACCTTTTGTAAATCAGTTTCTCATTTTTGGCAAACCATGGTTTTCTAAAGAAGTTTCAAAATTAATTATTTTAAATCTTCCATAACCTAAAAGTTTTGAAAGAATTTAATATGAGTTTAAATTCTTCCGTTACTTGATTTCATTCTCGACCTTCCAAAACTTTTGACAACATATTATATTAAATTACTGACTTATAGATTTTCCAAACCATGTCCCTAATATTCGTGTAAATGATTTTACTTCCTTTTAAAATGATTTTTAAAACCAATAGGCCATTTTCTATTATTTTAAATATTCGACTCAGATTTATTTTGAACAACTCGTTTTATCGATCCCCAAACATTTCTTCTCAGATGAGGATTTTAAAGTACAACCGTTTTCAATTTTGCGTATTTTAGCTTATGCTATTCACCCTACTTGCTTTTCTGTATCCTATTTAAGCATCTCCACATCCCCTTTTTCCCTCAACCTAAACATCACCAATGAGTCAATGTTTCGTCTAACCAAGCCGTCTCCTTGTATTCGTCCTATCTGGACTCGTGCTTACCGATCCTTCCCTCGTCACACTTTGACCTTGACCTCTCTCTAAGTTGTTTAGGCTGTAGTGCCCGTCAATGTCTATGTCCACCCTAAGTTTTTAGTAGGACCTTGGACCCCTGTGAGGTGTCGTAGTGCACGTGCCTAAGTTGGGTACGTGAGCTTGAATGAGAATTCCCATAGTATATTGGTGCTTGCCTATTGTGTGGTACATATATATATACTCGGAGTTATTCGTGATAGTATGAAGTTGTTGTGTGTTAGTAATTATAGATTTTTGTGTGGATAGCTATACTATACTAGGGATGCCGGTGTATATTAGAGCTAGCGTTGAAATATCTAATGGAATGTATGTAATTAGAGATACTTATAATGGTTGAAATAAAATGATTGGTAAAGCTAGGTATATGCTAGGTGTGATGATAATGTGTGAACCTATAGATAAGTAAGTAGGCCTATTGAGTGATCTATATATTATTACGTGTGAGTATGTGCTCGTAGGTAAATATATATAGTGTTTAGACGTAAGTAGTTATGTTTTGTTGCCTGAGTATATATGTGATATACATATAGTATTAGGGTTATAATTTTGATTGGTATTGTTGCTTTTACGGGATGTTGCATGCGTGCATACCGTGAGGTATACACGACTATTGCACATCTTAATTATGTACGTGTGGATGTGTTAGAATACTAATTATAGGTAGTAGGCTATGGTGTGAATATATAAATATATATGTTACATGTGGGAGACTATACGATGAATACGTATGCATGTATTAGGGAGCGTATTATAATTATACGTATGTTGATGTCTGTATTATTATTATGGTATATAGAATGATTGAACTATGTAAGTATTACCGGACTAAATATTAAGTGTGATTGATCTATGGAATGTATATGGTTATATTGGTAGACATATATATAAATATTAGAGTGGTATTGGTGTATGTATGAATGTCATGCTACGTATATGGGATATTCTGATATGTGTATTGAGTCTCACTCAAGCTTGAGTGAGTATACTCTAAGTATATTGAATGTATGTTGTAGTTTGAATATAGCAATGCTTGATGTATGTATAGTGATAGGAGTGTTTGTGCCTGGTTGTGCTACGCACATGATGGTGGGTCGCTACGCCAGTATATAGTTATAGGTGTTGGTCTTGTGGTATAGCTAATTACTAAGGACTTGCTTGTGCGCTAGCTAAAACTAGGTGTGTATGTGTGCTAGTTATACAATGGCATGATTGGTGTATGTAAATGAAATGTTAGCGTGTATGGGTGTGCACCATGCACGGGTAAGTATGTGCTTAGTTATAGGTAATGATGACTATGGTATATGTGGCGTGCCGTAAATATAGTTATAGGACCGTACGTGATGTGAATATATGGTGAACTATTTGCATGTATTGAATGACTATATATTGTGAAATTATAGTAGTGGTGAATGTATATTAGATATAGTGAACTTGATTTAATAATGGTCTGGTGTGACTATATGTGCTGAGATGTTTGGTATTGGATGAATATTAGAGGGTAGTGTACCCTTGATGGTTGTGCATAGGTAGCTACATATAGGAAGAGCGATGATTGTAATGGCTAAGCGTGAAACTATCATTATATGAGTATCTGAAATATTGTTTTGTGATTAGGTAGGTAGTAGCTATATAAGGGATGCATGCTTATATATATGATTGAAATACGTGTATGAGTCTGACTGACTATAATAGGTATAAGTGTATACGTACGTGAATGTGTGTATATATATATATATACGTGTTGGTAGTAATAATGTTTGACTACCTAGTGCATATATGAGCATTTGTAATGACTATACTTGGTTTGAAATATAATGTGACTTGATTTGGGGTAGTTACTAGAGCGACTAGCTATATTAGAAAGTCCGAGGACGGACTTTATTCCAAGGTGGGGAGGATGTAACGACCACTTTTCGTCGTACGTTGTTCGTGCACGTGCTTTTGGCCGTGCACGTGTTTGCTTTAGACTTTATTTGTTTGTGAACACTTTTGTGTGATATGCCGTTGCGAACGTCTCTGAGAGTATTAAATGGTGGCACTATATTGGAACGACGTTCTCGAGTCGTTTTTCCACAATTTGATCTTACCCGATGAGACGTGACGATTCTCACTCTTGACGGGAGACGTTTCTATTTTTAGTTCCGTCGTCCGACGTCGAAACTGAGATCCGTCTTCTTAGTTAGCTCACATTCGTCGCCACGATCACCCCGATATTTATTTTATAATTTTTGGAGTTCATTTGACCACTTTTATAATTTTTACAAGTTTTATAATATTTTTAATAATTTATTTTTAAATTAATTTCGGCCAAATAAAATTTATTTGAGTTTTAAACGTTTTAAAGAATTTTTGAGCCAATTTCCAGCTCATTTGGACCAGGTCAAATCCTAGAATGAGTTGGAGAAGTTTAAATTCAAATTTTAAATCTTTTTGAATTCTAATCCTATTAGATTTAGCCCTAGACCAAGTCAACCCACCTATACTATATAAGCAACCCCTATCAAGTCCTATTTTCCAAAGAAATTAGCCCTAGCCTCTTCCAAACTCATTTTGGACGTTGCGACGATTCGTCGCAACGTTGCGACGAACGGCGGCCGCACGACCGAAGAAACGAGGCCAAAACCCCCGCTCCGACCGCTGGCCGCCCCCGCACCAAGCTTGGCCCGCATCGCTGCACAGCCGCTCCGCTCAATTCCTCCGCACCGACCGAAGGGAGCTCTCGGTCAGACCGAGAGCTCAAGCGCCCGCCCCGCACCGCAGCTGTCGCCCGCTTCGTCCCCCGCTCCGCTCCGTGCCCGACCGAAGGCCCCGCCCGCTGTGACCGAGCGCCCAAGCGCTGCAGCGTTGCATCGTCGCCCGCCCGCAATCCAAGCGCCTGACCGACCCGTTCTCTCGACCTGACCGACGGAAGCTCTCGCACCCAGCCACCCCGCAGCCGCTGCACGCCCCCAAATCGTCGCATCCCGCATTCTCAGCGCACGACCGAGGGTTTCTCCCGCATTGGAGGGGTACGACCGAGGGTCACTTGTCGCAACCCCGCACCCGTCGCACCGCTTGCCACCGTGGGCCCCCCAAGTTCTCCAGAGTTATTGTGGGTCCCCCAAAGGCCCCTAGGAGTACTGTGGGCCCCACCAAGGTGCTTGCTCTTCGAGGATTCGTCGCGTACGATGTCGTCGCCCGTCGTCACACGTGCGAGCTTTGGAATCTGGAACCGTCGCCCCGGTTGAAGCTCTGAGTTTTCCAGCGAGGAATATATTTTGGAATCAGGACTTGGAGCGCGTTCTATTATTCCAACCCCCGGCGTCGCTACCCGACGCCGGTGTAGCTTTCGCGTCGTGTTGAGGTAACGTTTTGCACCCCTAGGACCCCCAACCCAATTGCATGCTAATCAAGACTAAAATCAGTATTTTTAAAGTATTTTAAATGTTTTAGAAATCACTAATCAAGATTAATAAAACGGATGTAGGCCGGTGGACTTGTGCACGTAGGAATCGTGACTTTGGACTCGTTGGACGGTGTTTTCTTGACGTGATAATTTCAGGCAAGTGAAACTTGCCAACTCTTGTGTAGGGCCATGTTTTTAGGCCACTTCCTTGCTTTTAGCGTAAAAGAGACTAGTCAGTGAAATGATAGCTGGCTAGACGCCTACTTGATCTAGTTTGACAACGAAACTAGATCTGTCACCTAATTGATCTAGCTTGACAACGAAGCTAGATCCAACCCTTAAACTTGTTGTTCATGCATACTAAACTGTCACGTTTACTTTCCTTATCTGTACGCACTTTTAACTTCCATGCATTGCATCTTACATGTCATCCATGCATTGATTGTTGCATCGTAGCACACGCTACATTACTTGTACTCCTTGAAAACTACTTCCGGGGGAAACAGGCCTCATGTTTTGGTCAAAAGCCAATGCCCGGGTTCCCTGGACCGGCTAGGTGCACCCCTACGCCATACTTGTTTACACACTTCCTGGCTCGTGGACCAGAAGCGGGCCTCATGGGTTGGCCAGAAACCAATGCCCGATACACGTGGAGGGGTAGGGATAAACGGTTACTTGAGCTAGGAGCTGGCCGTGCAGCCACTCTAGCCAAAAGGCGGAATCTCTGTGCACGAGGTGCTTACTTTCCTTGCCTTGTACTTGTCTTGTGAATGTCATGCCATGCTCGTACTGTACTTTACTTTACTTTACCTGTTGCACTCATACTTTAAACTGCCGTGTCATCGCATTCATACTAGAACTGCTAGGTTGCTTTACTTTTACCCACTTGTAGTTTCCTTGCACAAGTCTCCCAGACTTGCTGACATGTGCCCCTTGCTCTTTTGGGTGTCACATGTTAGACCTGAGCCAGAGATCGTTGCTGTGTACGTGATGAGTTGCTGACGCTGAGTCTGAGTCCATGATTGCCCAGGAGGATTTTGGTGGACACCGGTGACCATGCTTTGAGTTTTGTTGAGCTTTAGGCCTTTTGTTAGTTGTTGGTGCGTAGCACCGTTGTTTTGTACTTTATACCTTGTTGGCCATGTTTGGGCCTTTAAACTCTTTTCTTTTCAGCCTGGTGGCTTTTTCTGTGATGTTGAAACTTATTTTATGGATATTCTGAGATATCTCTTTTGTCTCATTTAAATATTATTATCTTTGTTTCGTTCGCGTTGCAAGGACTTGCAGTTTAAATTTGATCGACGCTTATCGGACTTGCAGCTTTGTAGCTTCAAGTCTGAGCGGACCTTCTCACGCTTCGCCTCCATATTTTTGGGAAGCGGGGCGTGACACAAAATTTCGTATCACTTTCAACCACCGAGGTGGAATACATTTCCGCTGGTGCCGCGTGTGTTCAAGTTCCTTGGATGAGACACACACTTAAAGACTTTGGTATAAACTGTGATACTTGCCCTATCATGGTTGACAACCAAAGTGCAATATGTCTTTCCAAGAACCCGGTACACCATTCCTGTTCGAAACACATAGATGTCTGACACCATTTTTTAGATGATCATGTTGCTAAAAAGGACATCATATTAGTGTACGTTGAAACCCAGAAGCAAATCGCCGATATTTTCACGAAACCACTAAAGGAGGACTCCTTTGTGCGGTTGCGTCGAGAATTGGGGATTATGGGCGAATCCGAGATATAGGATTCATTTTTATTCAATATTCTTGCATGCTATTCTATTCGTTATATATGCTCATGCTTGAAGTATTGAAATTTTCTGGATTTTTGTTGAATTTTCGGAATTTTCGCTCGATTTGTGCGTAATCGTCAAATTTCATATTTTCGATGTTTAATGGGGTAGTATAATGATTAATGAGAGTATTTTGATGTTTCATCCAAGAGTGATTAGGAGAGAAATCAAAGTTCATAGATTTTCAATTTTTGGACCTCTTTAGTCGATTAATGTTCAGTGACCGACCGACTAGATTGAGATCTAGTCGGTCAGTAAATGAACACAGACCGACTAATTCTTGTCAGTTAACTTGGGTTCAGTCACTGTTTACAACTAGTCGGTTCAAGCTCATTGACCGACCGACTAGATCGTGATCTAGTCGGTCAGTGCTTGAACTGAGACCGACTAGTTGTGACGGGGGAAATTGCGTCTTTTGGCTTCTAATCGACTTATTTAGTCATCTCGACCGACTATTTTCTCTTTTAGTCGATCGAAAACCCCTTCTCAGCTCAAAACCCCCCCCGACCCTTCGTCTTCCTCCCTCTCCCGTCGCCGTTTTCCGACCGCATCTCCGGCCGTTTTTCGTCGACCACCTCCTAGGGTAAACCCCCCCTCTCTCCCATCTCCTGTCTAGGGTTAGGGTTAGATCATTTCAGTTAGGGTTTCTATTGATTTCGATTCCTAGGGTTTGCTAGGGTTCAGGCTATCTAGGGTTTTTCCGATCTCTTGCGTCGTGTCGTGCCGTGAATATGGCTCGTTCACGTATCCCGATCACTCCCTCTGGCCCTTCGCCCATGACCGTCGATTCACCACCCTCGGACCCTACCCCTCCTAGAGGTCGTTCGAAAACCACCCAACCCTCTTCGTCTGCGCCTCCTCTTAAGCGTAAGAGGACGGCGACTGCGAAACCCCGTGCCTGATCTCAGCCCAAGCCAAAGCCAGTAATTTTTCGTGCTCCCACTCCACCCGGTGCTTTGGATTCCGACACCGAGTATAGACCCGAGCCTGAGACTCATAGGGAACCCACTCCTCCTACCCATCCTGAGTCTACCTCCCGACCACGTACGTCTACCCGTAAGCCTAAGGGAAAGGCTCCGATGCCGGTAGGCGGTGTCGATATCTCGTTGTGTCGCGACGACCCTATGTGTCTCGCGGCTTACAACCGTATCGAACATTGCCCGCTGCTTCTGGAGCATTTCGTCTAGATTAGTGACTTCATAGGGCTAGCTGATCTTCTGTCGTCTTCGGGTCTTATCGATTACCTTCGATATGATCCTAAGGCTAATCCTCACCCCTACCCTCGTTTAGTAAAACTATTCTATGCCAATAGGATCCGGGGTCAGTACGATGCGACCCACTCTGTTGAGACGACTGTTTTGGGGACTCCTATAGTCCTCATAGCAGAAATCTTAGGAGAGATTTTGGGTATCTCCTCGTCTGGCCTCCTCCCCTCAGACATTTCTGTTGATGATATTTCTTCCCTAGATCAGACCATCCTTTCTGAGATTTTCCATCAGATTCCTCCCGCCATGATTGGCGTTCCCTCCAAATCCTTCAAGCCTAATGCATGGGTCCTCAATTTGATTCTGAAGTCGTGCTTGCTTCCCAAGTACGGCTCCTCATCTCTACCGTCCCAGCCTTTTCTGAAGTTGATCTACGCTATTTTCATGGGGAGCTCGATTAACTGGGCTCGCATTATACTCGATAAGATGGACTCTTTCGAGTGTATTCGCAAGTCCACGAAATCAGCTCATATCCCCTTCCCGTGCTTGTTGACTCTGGTATTCCGTCACTTCCGTGTCACATTGCCTCCTGACGATGAGCGTCCTCTTGGTCCTCCCCTGAACGCGACGGCCGTCAAGAAGTCTCTTGCGGCGCTCCGTCACGTTCAGAGGACGACACCTTCAGCGTCTGCCTCTGCCTCTGCCTCTGTTGCTCCCTCTACCACTCTTACAGATGTCGTTCGTTCGATCCGTCGTTTGGAGTCTCGTCAGGCTCGTTCTGAGGAGATTCTCTGCCGTATTGCTCGACACCTTGATATTGAGGTCCCTCCGTTTTTCTCTGACGAGGATGAGTTGGATGAGGAGGACATTGAGGAGCTTACTCGTGCTGCTGCTGCTTCGTCTGCTGGTGCCCCCAAGAGCACACCTGTTGCCACCGCTTCTGCTGTGGATGCTCCGACTGGTGCTCCCGAGGCCACTACTGTTGCTGCTCCACAGATTGCCACTTCTGCCGTCGCTCCCGCTGACATTCCAGATGTTCCTGTGACCACCACTTCTCCTACAGAGCCTGCTGCTGCTGCAGATCCTGCCGCTTCCTCTTGAGCTTCCTTGAGGACTCTCCGATGCTCCTTGGATGATACATCTAGTGTGAGAGAGTTTGGTTAGGATAGAGTGGGGTTATGGATCATTTTGATGTATTTTGATACTTTTGATGATGTATCTTTATGTATTTTGATGATGTTGTATGTTTTGTGTCACTCCGATATCTGTGTGATATGCTGCTATATTTTGTGCCTCGATCGTTGGATCGATGTCTTGTTTGTCAGTGATGTATACTTTTGATGTACTCTGGTTCCTATTATATATATATATACATCGCAGTTGACATTTCATTCTATTGTGCACAATTTATAATTTTTTTTGTCTCTGATGTTGGATTTCTTCGCTCGACGATATTAACTTGGTTTAATAGAAATTCTTCTATGGAAACATAGAATTGTTTTCCATGCACTAAATTAACCAAGAATGTTGATATTGGAGAGTATTTTCCATAACTCAATCCGTAAAGATGATTTGAGTTTTGATGAGTTCGTTTTACGATTGTCGACTATGGTTTCTTTGACACGCCTTGATTTTATTCGTATTTTTTCTTTCGTGTCACTTGAACCGTCGTCGTATTCTACGACTCCCGTGATTTTTATTTGAAGCCATTGTTGTTGTCATTGTTATCCTCCCGCTCTTTTTGCTTATGCCAAAGGGGGAGAGATATAATAATAACGATGTGCTAAATGATAATTTAAAGAATTATTCTAAGAATCTAACTTGATATGTTAGATTTAGGGGGAGTTAAGATATATAAAAGGATTTTCAAATCCGATATTTCAATAACCTACATTTGGTATTCGATATTTCAATAATCGATTCTCACTTTATATACTTCACTCGTCTGCTTGATGCGTATTATTATTGTTTAAATTGGAATTAACGTGTCATCAATGCAGGGGGAGTAAGTAAATTTCATTTGAATTATTATTTTTGATTATTATTATGTTGGTTTGTCATCACCAAAAAGGGGGAGAATGTTGGATATTGGACTCCCCGGATTTGGTTTTAGATGATGAACAAACATAAATATATCGTGAACTAACACTTTGTGAGCGCAGTTATGGAGATCGTCGCCAAATTCATATGAATATCAATTACGACGTCTCAAGACTTCTCAAAGCACATGATCGTATGCCTAAAGCTTCGATGAAGCTTATGGACCATTTTAGAAGTCATGAAGATTCGTTTGAAGCTATTGAAGACGGTATCGTCAAGTTTTATTTATAGTCTTTAAGCTTCTTTCGTAGAATGTTAAGCCTTGAGTAGGTCTTACGGTTTAAATCTTCATGACACTCATATCTTAGCTCTAGGATTTTAGTAGAAGTCCATACAATCTTTCCCGAAGCTTCGCGCTTCGATTCGCGACTTCTTGTGCATGTTAGTTGGTTCAAGAAGAAGAACTGACCGACTAGATGGTGATCTAGTCGGTCGGCAAAGCTTCTTGGACCGACTAGTTTTTGTCAGTCATTTCCAAGCTCTTTACTGTTTACAGTTAGTCGGTCTAAGTTGACTCACCGACCGACTAGTTTGTGAACTAGTCGGTCAGTGATGCTTCTGTGACCGACTAGTTGAGCTTTCCCTGTACATGCACATTTGAGCCTGAGCTACTGTTTATCATTAGTCGGTCTGTGTTCATTGCTAGACCGACTAGTTGATGAACTAGTCGGTCAACTTTCCTTCTTGGACCGACTAGTTTAGCTTTACTGTACATGCCATTTTTCACCCAACTTATTGTTTATCGTTAGTCAGCCTATGCTCATTTGGCGACCGACTAGTTGGTGAATTAGTCGGTCAACATTTGTTCTTGGACCGACTAAGTCAATTTGTGCTCAGACTTCAGTTTTATCTGTTAGTCGGTCTCAGTTGAGTAACCGACCGACTAGTTTAAAACTAGTCGGTCAGCTACTCTTCTTGGACCGACTAGTTCCTTTTGTCTGTGCTTCAACCTTTTGGTTGTTCCTCCTTTAGTCGGTATACGTTAATTGACCGACCGACTAGTTGATGAACTAGTCGGTCGGTGGTTGTTCTTTGACCGACTAGTTGGGTTCAGAAAAGAGCCGTTGGAGCATTAATTGAAACGTTTTTCTTTCTCTCTCTCCTCTATCCTATAAATACTTGATGGGCTGCATTCATTGCAGTCAAGGCTGATATTATTGCAAGTTTACAGATCAAGAGAAATCTTTCCAAGCTCATTCAAAGCTCTTTCATTCCATTCAATAATCTCTCCTCACTCTTACTTCCAAAGAGAGATTCATTGAGTGTGAAGCCTTCCAAGCCAAGTGCTTGATTCTAGGTCACCAACATCCCCATAGCTCTCCATCGCTGATCTACATCTTGGAGCTAGGGTTTGGTGCCACCTCTTCTTCCTCAAAATCATCTTTGCCCTAATTCGTAAGCATTACTTAAGGCATTGGTATTTTGTCGGTAAGAAGTTTCTTATTTCATTTACTTTCATATTGTAAGTTTCACTCTCAGTTGTGACAGTGTGGTTGTGATCCCGGGTTGTGGGAGTCACAAATTACTTTGTGTATGATTTGACTTGTGAAGGTTTTTCACAAGTATTTCATAGTGGAAATCTTGAGTTAGGGTTTCTAACTCAAGTATCCGGAGGGGATCTGGGTGATTGGGACGTAGGATCACCGTGAACAAGTCGGGGAGACTTGGGTGGATCCGAACCCAGTAATATCGTTGTTTGCGATTGTTTCTTTGTTGTCTAACATTTTCATTTCCGCATTTTCCGCATTGTTTGGTAGAGTTTGCAAGTAATTAGGAATTAGCCTCTTAATTATTTTAAAGTACTATTCACCCCCCCTCTAGTACTTGTGCAGTAGCTTAGCAGGGCATTACACTATATCTCTCCCTCTCTCCTCCCAAAACCCTTAAAATCACTCTATTCTAAATCTATATAGCATTTGACCTCCTATTAGAACAAACGCAGCTAGGGTTTGAGAACTCACGCAAACATTCGCCCAGCCGTCGTATAACCCACGCACATCTTCCCCCATCGCCGGCCTAGCCTCCCGCTGGCGTCCCCACTCCGCCCAACCTCCTCCCCCTCGACAACCCTTCTTCCTCCTCCCAAAAACCCCGCGCAACACCCCTCCTAGCCGAAAAACTGTCCTCCCCCTACTGAAATCTCACGGCCAGCACATCAGGCCACCGCCGGCCGTTTCCCCCTGTCGCCAGCCGCACCTCAGGCGACCCCCAGGTCGTGCAGGTGATCACTCCATATTTTACACCCTTTTTCTGCATGTTTGCATGCCACTTTGATCGCTCATATCGCGTTTTTCATGATTATTCGACAATATTGCGATGCTTTTCACGATTTCTTGTTTTTGTTGTATTTCAGGAAATATAGAGCGATTCGGAGTGATTCTGAGATCAAGAGGATTTGCACCCACTCTGGAGTGTCACCCAAGGCTCTTCTGAGGACTATTCGGCGATGGAAGACGAGTGGAAGAGGAAGGAACTTTGTAGGAGCGACGAGGAAGCGAAACGATGAAGATCGGGCATCTGCAGCATCTCACTCGGCCGAGTGAAGCACTCACTCGGCCGAGCTAGAAGACCGCTCGGCCGACCAGACCGGACACGCACCACATAAGGAAATCAGCGTGCACTCGGCCGAGTGACGATAGTCCACTCGGCCGAGTATGAAGATCCCCTCGCCCGAGTGGCATGGGAAAATCCACCATCAAAAGAGGCCGACTTATTGGAATCCGTCAGGCGATTGAGGGTTTCGACTCGGCCGAGCACTGAATGCCCCTCGGCCGAGTGAGTAAAGCCACTCGACCGAGTCACTTCCGAAGACAGACCCCCGAAAATCCCCGACTTACTGTAAATGTACATGGTTTTTCACTCGGCCAAGTGACATTTGTCACTCGGCCGAGTGAGCCGCCCCGCCTGCTGCGTAAAGTGCGATTTTTGGGCTGTGCAGGGGCATTTATGTCACGAATTTCTGGGTGATTTTGAGGGGTATTTAAACCCAGTTTTTGCCCTAGTTTAGAAGAACTTTATAGATATTTTTTGCAGCCTTTTTAGAGAGCTTTTTAGATAATTAGATTTAGGCTTTTTGGAGAGATTAGAAAGGCTACTTTTGTTGGATGCTATTGGATTCTCATTGGTTTGTCTCTCTTCTCATCAAAACCCCCATTTTTGTTGATAATTTCTCTATTGCAATGAATTGTGCTGATTTTTTTATTGATTTTCTCATGAATTGCATGATGATTAGTGAGTAGTTTTATCGTCTTAGGTCGTAGGGATGAACCCTATTGACCCTATTTCTAAATTGTGATGAATTGGTGAAATTCTTGCTAGAATTGATTAGGGTTAGGTTGGGATTGATAAATTACGGATAACTATGGATTCATATCGATTGGGATTTGCAAGAGATTGGGTCCCAATTGATAGGAAGCCCTAGATATTCGATTTAGATTTACGATTGGACTCCTTTAGGATTGGTTTGCAAGAGATTGGACCAATGCTAGGGTTTTCAATCGTGATTCTATACCAATACCCGTTTGCAAGAGATTGGACGGGTAGGAACTATCTCAACCTTGGTCATAGCTCGAGTTTGCACGAGAGTGGGCTCAAGATACGATTGAACGATGATGTCGATCCTAATGCTAGCGGCTTATGTTAGGGTTTGCACGAGAGTGGGCCCTAACCTAGGTTGGCTATAGACCGGCAATAGCGCAAGAGCGTGAGCTTGGTTCTACATCTAGTTGCGACTAGTTCACCTAGGATTCAAGTCTAGCAATGATGAAACCTACGAATCACAATGATGAGATACGGTCCGTAGCGGGGATTCCCTATCCCTAGGCATTTTATTTTATTGATATCTCCATAGACATTTTAACAATTGTGACAATTTCACCCCGAATCATTCTCGACCATTTCGATAGCTAGGTGATTGGAAAGAGACACTGTCATTGTTTCTCCCTGAGTTCGATACCCGCTCGCAGCTACACCGTGCGCTTGCGGTAAGACTACGAGTCGCTTGTCCCGGGTGCGTGTGCATCCCAGGGCGCGATCAAGTTTTTGGCGCCGTTGTCGGGGAGTCGAATTGCCGGTAGAGTTGGAGCACCGCGCATATTGGGCCATTAAGACATTCAATTATGATTACAAGAGTGCGGCGGTGAGACGACTCTTAGATATTAATGAACTTGATGAGATTAGACGTGATGCTTATGAGAGCTCAAGGATGTATAAGGAAAGGACTAGAATCCTCCACGACGCACGCATCACCGTTACGGATTTTAAGGTCGGAGATAAAGTCCTCCTATTCAATTCCCGGCTCCGACTCTTTCCCGAAAAATTGAGATCGTGATGGTCCGGACCATTCACTATTAAACACATACAACTGGGGGGAGCCTTTGAATTGGAAGGGAAAGACGGAGCCACATTCAAGGTGAATGGACAACGGCTCAAGCATTATTCCGAAGGAGTCCCCTCCGGTGAAATAGATCGCGTGTATCTACTCAAGGGACATCCCCACGATCTTTCATACCTCCTCGATGAAGTGATTGGCGAAGCTATCCCCCACTCTATTGGTGCTCTCCATGAGATGGCTTCGAAGAAGGCCAAGCTTCTAGCGATGAAGAGAAGTGGGAGGACCCTCCAGATAGCTCCACAGACGATGATGAAGGCGACGCTGATGTCGCAAGAATACGGGAGCTTTGCAAGCTCTCAACGGCCAAGAAACCAAAGAAAGCTCCACCGAACGAAAGATCGGTGTCACCGGCCAAGAAGAAGATAGGAACAAGCTCTAGCTTGGAGGACTTATCCCCCAACATTGTCTATGATGAGGAGGCACCAAGGAAGACCAATGATCATCACGACCCATATCCAAGTGGTCTTCCCGGCAAGTTTGATGGGCGCATCTCGTATGCGCCCAATATCGCGAGCTAAACGAATATTTGAAGGGGTCGAGCTCATGACCTTAAACGAGCGCTTGTCGGGAGGCAACCCAACGGTTTTTGCATTGTTTTTATTTGATTTTTATTTCTAGTTTAGATTTTTATTAGTGACTAAAGTTTAGAGTCTATGAAAATCGTGACAACGTCTCCTAATTTTCATGACAGGAGAAGGAGAAAGGGAGACCAATCATATGGAGGATGATCGAGGCAAGGAAGAGCGCTCCAGGAATGCGCTCAGGCTTGAGGAAGAAACTGACTGGAGGAAGAAAAACAAAGACGGGAGCGAAAACGAAGAGCCGTTGTAGAAAACAGCACATCACTCGGCCGAGTGGCTTATGCCACTCGGCAGAGCAAAGACTCCACTCGGCCGAGTGGAGCACCAATCAGGAAAGTTTCTGCAGACCAACTCTCTGTCAATTTCTGTAAGTTTTAGGTTTAATTGCCACTCGGGTGAGTGACTTGTCACTCGGCCGAGTGAAACAGATACCCTCCTAGCTCAAGAATTGCTGAGTGGCAGAGACACTCGGCCGAGTGGAGGTTCTCCCTTCGGCCGAGTGGACCACAGCCACTCGGTCGAGTCGTAAGTGGCGATGAGAATTTGAAATATCTTTTGGTTTATGCCACTCGGCCGAGTGACATCGTCACTCGGCCGAGTTGTAACAATTCCTATATATAGCGAAATCGCAGCGGGTGCGGTTTACGATACCAAAATTCCCAAATTCCGCCCGAGCCCGCTGCGATTCGACTCCTCGGCCGCTGCGATTCCCCCCTTGCCCGCTGCCGCCCGAGCCGACCCCCATCACCGGTGATAGACACCCAACGGACCGCCGACGACCGGCCACCCCCCCATCGACGGCGCCGGCCGCCACCACCCTCCGATCACCCGTTTTCACCCAAAAATGCCCATTTCTACCTATTTCTCTTGATTTGTACACCCGTGAACCCCAAATCCAAATTAATTTTCATATCTATCTATTATCCCCTATCTCCCCCATATATATTGAATATTATTCGCTGATTTGATCGTTTGATTTGCTGGCTCGCTTGGGGGAGCTTTGGGGAGTTTTTGGACGCGCTTTGAGCTTCGCGGCGGAGGCACACTGCTGATTGCTCTCGTAGCATGTTCAGGTACACTCGTTCCATCATTTAGCACGTCGCATTACTTATTTGGTTGGGACACGTCTCGCGACACACATGCCACCGCGCACTAGGCCATGTACTTCGAAGCGGAAGAGGACCGATGATCCTGGTCCCTCTTCCGCTAGGGAGGAATCTCCTCCACCTAGCCCACCACCACCACTTACACAGCCGATCCATGCTGATCCCATCCCTCCACCCGCTCCCGCCGTCGGGCCGATGGGGATTACGTTTGGAAATGACGCACACCACGCCAGATTCGAGCGTATCTACCATCGCTCGATAGTACCCTCTAGGTTTGCACACCTAGCTGACCTAGACCACCTAGGGGTACTTGAGGGGCTTCTCACGTTGTATGACAACGTGGGATGGCGTGATTTTCTGTCGGTGTCGGCGGATACCTACATCCGTCTGACACTAGAGGTCCTCAGTTCCATTGACCGGACCCCTGGAGGATGCACATTCCGTTTGATGGATCGAGAGTGCGAGATCACTCTCGACATGCTTAGAGCATTCTTCCAGTGGCCCGCCGTCCCGGTCCCTGACTGCGCCTACGCTCACACGCACATCCCACCCCCGTCGTTCAACACCCGCACCTTCTGGACGCGGATCACTGGATCCCTGACGTGCGTTTATATTTCATATATTCACGCACGTTTTCTTTTGTCTTTTTCCGTTGTTTTCCGCCATCTTGTATTCGTTTTCTTGTGTTTTCTTGTTTTCTTTCACTTTTCCGTGTTTTTTTGTATTTTGCAGGAGTTTACCGGTGTAGGGGACATATAACGATGATATCATGAGTCCCCGGAGCAATGGGAGGAGTTACATGTGATCCAGGGGGTCAAACGACGAAGATCGAATCTTTCAGCCCCTCACCCGACCGGTTGGTCACTTCCAACCGATCAGGTGATGCACGCGTGCACCACCCGGACACAAGCTGAAGCGGGCGGAACGTCAACCGGTTGGTTCAGAGGCCGGTTCACAATGCCCCAACTCTCTGGAATTTTGATGCTGAATGCCAACCGATCGGGTGACCTTCACCCGATCGGTTCACCTGTAGCCAATTCTCCGAAGCCAAGACACGGAGAGCTCAACCGACCGGTTCACCCGACGGCACGAAGATCCAACCGATCAGCTTCAACCCTCAACCGACCGTGCCATATGACCGGGTGAAGTCCCGTGCTGAACTGCCGAAGAAACGAAGCAGGTCACCCGATCGGTTGACTTCTCAACCGATCGGGTGATATCATATTCTATATATATGACCCCTAGGTTTTCCAGAAACGGGAGTTGTTATTTTTTGCTGTTTTTTCTCTCTCTTGACGGCTGTAATTTTTCAGATATTTGTAAGTTTTCCAATCTTTGTTGAACTTTAATATAGTGTTATTACCATTGCTCTTACTGCTTTTCAATCTCCTGATCATGTTTCTAACGGTCGATTTCTATTTAGATCGCTTTTTTAGTAAATATGTGTGAGTAGTTCCCAAATCTGGGATTTTGGTGTAAACCCCTTCGTGGGTTCTCCCCGATGCGTCCATAGGGCTTGGAAATCGATAGGGATTAGAAATCTACCAGTTACGCGGGGTGTTTTATTGTCATTGGCGGGAAAAAGACCGCCTTTGACCATTGGGCCAAGGGGGAATAAACTTGGCGGTTGACCCCCTAGCCATAGCTCACGCCCTTAGCGTAGACGTCGAATCCTAGCGCGCGGGAGCGGCAGGATGAGACGTTGGGAGTTATCATTGCGAGCTTAGTTCTCCCGGAGTCGGTCAGTGTTAATGGACATGGAAATGCCCACTGACCGAACCCGGGAAGTCCGGCGTATCATCCTGGGCACCGACCGGAATATCGGGCCCATGGGATGCTGGTACCACTCTTAGAGGCAAAGTCTCACCATTAGACCCTAATTCCGATCGCTATCCTACCCGTAGGCCGTATCGGCGAGAATCGCACGATAGGGTGGAAACCGAAGTCCCGGGGTTTCCCTTCATATTGTTTATCCTTCGCATTCATTTTCCGTGACAACCCATCATCCGATTCGGGCTAGCTCACCCATGGAGTGAATCCAATCCTTCTTGACACAAGCACAACCACGCCTCCCTGACGACCCCCAAGCCACACTACAACACCGTGCGCTTGCGGTTACAAATATTTAAATCTCACGCCCCCAAACACACATTGCACACACGCGCAAACACGCAAAACCCAGGGGACATCAAGCTTTATGGCGCCGTTGCCAGGGAGGCAACGTGCTTGTTATTTTAGGATTTCATGAACCCTTGAGTCTAGCTCACATCCCTATGTCACGATAACTTTCGCATTCTACACTTTTTGATTTTACTTGTACATATTGTAAATATTAGTTGTATAGAATTGATAAACCGAGTCGTCATGCTGCCATCGGTACTCCTCGCCCCTCCCCATTCATGCAACCGATGCTTTTGACGTGTTTGCTATCTGTGCAGATCATTTTCTCTCCTCTCTTATAGGTTGTCTGCTCCACGACGAAGATGTCGTGTGCAGTTTCGGGAGATATCTGGGATCATTCGCACCACATCCGCTGTTTGGCACAAAGTTTGACAGGATCCCTAAATGCCTCGAGTATTCTATCCTTTCTGTCCGCCGCTGTGGAAAATCAGAGAAGGTATCATGATGTGCAGCTGCATCCCGGGACGACAACTCTCCACTCTCCTGATGAAGTGGCGTGTATCGACCTACCTAGTTCCGAGTTCAGTGGGGGAGGATTGTTCACCTATGAGGAGTTTTGTCAGGAGAACTACAGGACAGAGCTTGTCGAGCACTTTGAACAGGAATCAACCCATCCCTTCGAAACTTCTATGGAGCCCCCAGACCCTGGGAAGATGAGGATGCCGGAGGCAGTGGTGGGGAGCCATCGATTATCGAAACCTGTTTCCACGTCGAAGCCTTCTTCCCAGATGATTATTACGAGCTTGAGAAAGACCCAGAGCCAATCTCCATTGGCCCCTCATTTCCTTGCGAGGCTTTGCCCTGTGAAATCACGGATGAGAGTGAAAGTCCGGATGCTAGCTTTCAAGAGACCCACGAAGAAGTCCTTTCGCTAGAGGATGCTCAGCTTGAGAAATATGCATCGGGACCTCATGAAGTTGAGATGAAAGAGTTGCCCCCGGGACTAAAGTATGAATATTTGGGAAAGGACTCGACCCTTCCAGTCATAGTGAACTCCTCGCTGCCTGAGGACCAGATGACCAAACTTCTTGGTGTTTTGAAAAGGTTTAAGGGTGTTTTTGGGTATGCAATCGAAGACTTGAAAGGAGTTAGCTTGGGCCTCTGCTCCCATAGAATACTGCTTGAGGATGAGCAGGCCTCCTTAATTGAGCCGCATCGGAGACTCAACCCTATAATGATTGAAGTGGTCAAAAAGGAGATTGTTAGGCTTCTACATGCCGGTATCATATACCCAATCTCCGACAGTCGCTGGGTTAGCCCGGTGCACGTCGTACCCAAGAAAGGAGGAATGACGGTGGTTCGCAACGAGAAAAACGAGCTCATACCTACTAGGACCGTCACAGGGTACCGGATGTGCATTGACTATATGAAGCTGAACAAGGCCACGAGGAAAGATCACTACCCTCTCCCATCCATTGATCAGATGCTAGAGAGGCTGGCGAAGCACAACTAATTCTGTTTCATGGACAGCTACTCTGGATTCCTTCAAATCCCTATCCATAGCGATGACCAGGAGAAGACTACTTTCACATGCCCATTTGGGACATATGCATACAGAAGGATGCCGTTTGGGCTATGCAACGCCCCAGCTACATTCCAAAGACTGATATCCGCTATCTTCTCCGACTACTCCCAGGACATCATGGAGGTCTTCATGGACGATTTTTCCGTCTATGGAACTGAGTTCGACTCATGCCTCAGCAATCTAACTAAAGTCCTGGAGAGGTGTCAAGACAAGGGTCTAGTCCTGAACTGGGAGAAATGCCATTTCATGGTCCAAGAAGGAGTTGTGCTGGGACATGTCATTTCTTTGAGGGGGATTGAGGTTGATAAGGCAAAAGTTGAGGTGATTGAAAAGCTTCCACCACCACTCAATCTTCGAGGAGTCCGTGGGTTTTTAGGGCATGCGGGATTTTACCGCCGCTTCATAAAAGACTTCTCAAAGATTTTCAGACCGGTGACCCAACTCCTCGTGAAGGATGCACCTTTCATGTTCAACGAGGAATGCATGGAAGCCTTCCGCCTTCTTAAGCAAGCCTTGATTTCCGCGCCCGTAATTCAGCCGTCGGACTGGAGTCTACCCTTCGAGCTAATGTGCGACGCTAGTGATTACATCGTAGGAGCCGTCTTGGGACAGAGGAAGGATAAAAATCTGCATGTGATATATTATACGAGCAAGACCCTTGACGTTGCCCAAAGAAATTACACAACCACGGAAAAGGAATTGCTAGCGGTCATCTACGCGATGGACAAGTTCTGGCAATATCTCGTTGGGGCGAAGGTGATCGTGCACACTGATCACGCGGCTCTCAAATACCTATTGAGCAAGAAAGAGGCCAAGCCGCGGCTCATTAGATGGATTCTCCTCCTCCAGGAATTCGACCTGGAAATCAAAGACAAGAAGGGGGCGGAGAATGTCGTTGCCGATCACCTGTCCAGAATGCCTACTCTCGATTTGAATGCTTCTCCGGTTGATGATTCGCTCCCTGACGAGCACTTCTTCTTTGTCTCTTCCACCTGGACCCCTTGGTATGCTGACATCGCAAACTATCTGACTTGTGCCATCGTCCCCCACAACGTGAGCTATCAACAGAAGAAGAAATTCTTCCATGAGGTCCGAAAATTTTATTGGGACGACCCCCATTTGTACAAGACCTGCAACGTTGGGGTGATACGAAGGTGCATTCCTGAGACTGAGGTGACCTCCATAATATCTCATTGCCATGATCAGTAATGTGGAGGGCATGCGAGCACCTATAAGACGACTACGAAAATTCTCCAAAGCGGATTCTACTGGCCAACCCTCTTCAAAGACACCCATGCTTATGTCCAAGCCTGCGACAAATGCCAAAGGATAGGGAATATCTCCAAGCGGAACGAGATGCCTCAGCACTACATCCTAGAGGTAGAGATCTTCGATGTGTGGGGAGTGGACTTCATGGGACCGTTCCCTTCCTCTTCTGGGAACCAGTATTTCTTGGTAGCCATGGACTACGTATCAAAGTGGGTTGAAGCGATAGCCAGTCCAACCAATGATTCCAGAGTGGTCGCCAAGTTCTTTAAAAACAACATCTTCCCGCGGTTCGGTGTACCTCTAGTCCTGATCAGTGACGGAGGGAGCCACTTTATAGAGAAGAAATTCGAGGCTCTCTTGAAAAAGTACGGGGTACAACACCGGGTGGGGCATGCCTACCACCCGCAGACTAGCGGCCAGGCAAAAATTTCTAACCAGGAAATCAAGAGCATACTAGAAAATACGATGGCCAACTCTAGGAAGGATTGGTCATCAAAACTTCCTGACGCGCTTTGGGCTTACGGGACGACATTTAAAACTCCGATCGGCACAACCCCCTATCGGCTTGTCTACGGGAAGGCGTGCCATCTGCCCGTGGAATTGGAACATAAGGCATTTCTGGCAATCAAGAACCTAAACTTCGACGCCAAGGAGGTTGGAGGGCACCGGCAGTTACAACTTAACGAGCTCGACGAGATCCGGCTCAATGCTTATGAAAATGCCCGGATCTACAAGGAGAAGCTGAAGTAGTGGCACGATAAGCGCATCCTGAAGAGGGAATTCAAGGAAGGAGACTTAGTTCTCCTGTTCAACTCAAAGCTGAAGCTCTTTCCTGAAAAGCTCAAGTCAAGGTAGTCGGGACCTTTCAGCGTCACCAAGGTCTTCCCGCATGGGGCTATCGAGATAATGGGAAGAGATGAGCCATTCAAAGTCAACGGACAACGCCTTAAACACTATGTGGTAGGAGAACCAGCATTCTCTCCGGTCGGAATCTCAACGACCAACAACTCTTCCTCAAACCCTCCGGATCCTAATTGACCACCGTATGAGGCGTCGAGCAAACGACGTTAAACAAAAGCGCTCCATGGGAGGCAACCCATGCTCTAAACTTTTGTCTTCATTTTTAGGATTTTTATCTCCTTTATTTTTTCTATTTTAACAATTAATTTTAGTCGCGAGATCATCCGTCAAGGAACTTAGGCCATTCGTGAATTTTTGCAGGAATCGTGCCCTCACCCGATCGGGTGACTACTCAATCGATCGGGTGAGACATATCAGACGATGGCCATATCTGCTCTCCTTGTAAACCGGTCGGGTGAAGCATCACATGACCGGGTGGCAGACCGTGTGAGAAGGGCCGAACTCTCGGGAAATTTAGGGGTTATACCAACTGATCGGTTGAGTGAAGCCGCTGTCGGGTGATCGACCGGGTGAAGAGTTACAGACTCGCGGGAAGAATTGAGAAGCGATCAATCGATCGGGTGAAAACTCACCCAATCGGTTCACCTGTAGCTGTTGGCCGACGGAAGATTTTCGATACTTATCCACCCGATCGGGTGAATCCTCACCCGATCGGTTCATTTTCGCCCCTATAAATATCCATGTCGCACGATTTCCGCCACCCGGCCCCCAAACTTCGATTCGCACGATCTCTCTCCCTCCAACTACCGAATCGACCTCCTCCATCCACCCCACTGCCCTAGATCTTCATCCCCACTTATTCCCATACTCCCCCACCATCGTCACCTCGCCATCAACAACATTCTCTCATCAAACATCCAAACCCTAACCCTAACACCCAAATTTTTGAAAATTTCGATTCTTGTCGGATCAACGAGCGGCGGCTTCCCAAATTGCTTCCTTATATTGCGTGGGGTCTTTTGGGTGGTTGATCTTACAACGTCGATGGGTAACCTCTTTCCACTCTTCACATTTATTTCATTTTATGTAATGTCTTGAATTTGTGTTCGCACACTTTATCTGCTTCTTCATCTTCATAGACACCATATCCCGCTCCATCATCTTTCCCCTCGCCGTCACCATGTCTGGGAAGGGAAAGGAAATAGCCTCGTCGTCACGCAGACATCCCCTTTACGGTCCCTTTTCCCCATCTTTCCTCGGTATAAACCCTTCGTCCGAAGAGCAATCCAATCGCTTGCAAGCCATCCTTCATCGCACAATGCGACCTACTCTTTTCGCCGAATTCCCCACCCTACAATGTCTTGGACTATTTAGGGGCGTCTGTGCACTTTTTCGCTTCATAGGTTGCGATTATCTTCTGCGGACCCATGCCAATACACACAGGAATCTCACACTTGACTTCCTTAGTTCTCTTGAAGTATCCGATCATGGTTTCACCTTCCGAGCCTTCAATTGTGATTTTTCCATGAGCTTCGACACGCTTAATGACATTCTATACTTTCCTCACCCCGATCTCCATGTTGAATGCTCAACTCTTGATCGATCTGACATCTTTTCTCGCTTTCGGGCCGATGGTGCTTGGCAAAGATTCACCCGATATACCACCTTTCCAGCGGTAGCCCTCGCCTCCTACATCATACACCCTTGCTACCGTTTCGCCCATTGCTTCCTTGCCAACACCATTTTCGCTCGCGTAGATGTATCCACGGTGTCTAGGGATGAGTTGCTCTTTCTCTATGCCATGTCCCATGACCGGATTCATGGCAATATCCCTTTACCCTTACACACCGCTCATTGGATCATCTGCGAGATCCTATCCGTTAGCTGCACAGCTTCCGGCTCTATCTGCTGTGGGGGGATGGTCACTCTTATTATCAGTTGTGTCTTGAGGATGCCGCCTGACCTCCCTATTGTCCCAGGACGTAGCCGTATCGATCGCGACTACTTGATCTCTATCGGTATGCTTACTCCTTTTGGGGAGGATCGTGCAGCCTACCTCTATAGTCCTGCATACACTCCTTTTGCCATCCTCCCACCCTCATCTTCGGAGCGTTTCCCCTTACGACTTACATACCTACCCTAGGAGTTCTACCCAGATCCTTGGTACGCTTCACTCGTTCACTTCCCACCCATGGATCCCCCCGATTGGCACCCGTGTGTCGGTCCACCCCGTCCCACAATCATTCACCACGATCCACCGATATATCCCGATCCTCCGGTAGTCCTGCCTGTTGCTCCTCCTTCTCCTATTCGCACACCCTCCCCTTCGTCCTCGGAGGATTCCTTCTACCATTATTCACCACCCTCATCGCCATCTCCTTACCATTCTATCGAAAGCGACTCCAATTGACCCCCCTTGCATATCTCTGCATATTCACGATCATATCATCTTGCTAGCATTGTCATGTATAGCTTGGGGGAAGTCAAATTTTTCTGTGTGTCGTCGTGTGCTGTTTTCTGTGTGTGCTTGTTTTATCTATTGAGTCGTGCCATTTTCTGTCTTCTTTTTTTTCTATTTTTATGTCGTGTCGTGTGATTTTCCTTTTTACTTCTTTTACTTTCTGTTTATATGTCGTGTGGTGTGATTTTTATTTTCTTTATTTTCAGTTCCGTCTGTGTGATTTTCTTGCCTTTCGCGTCTTTTTGTGTCGGTGCGTATTCCCCCCCCCATTTTCTTTGCCCTCCCGTATTCACTTTTATTGCATTAAGGGCAATGCAAACTTCAGCTTGGGGGAGTCGCACTTCGTGCGTCATTTGTCTCTTTTTCTTCGTTATTTGAGTCGTTTTTCTCCGTGTTTTTCTTTTTCTTTTTCTTTCTTTTCTTCTTCTTATCTCTTCCTCCTAGAGATGCACCCTATGATGAATTGCCACAAAATCACACACACCTAGGATGGCATCGATAATCACATTCACTAACCCTAGGAATATCGAGTCCTCTTGCATTTCATGCATCGTGGGTCCACTAATCTATTTTGTGAGTCATGTGTCGTGCCTAGCTGTTTGGTGTGCTTCTACTTTGTGATTTTATTTTATATACCTGTCCAGGAATGACCCCTAGATTATCATGTTTCGATTTGAATATGCGGTATTTGCTTCTCCTATCTGCTTTTGTATGCATGAATATATATATCGTATGCTTCATTTTGCATGTGTCGGGATTCCACAGTTAGGACTAGGATAACCCATTTAGCCTACGCTCTGATTAGTGAAATATCTCCCTTGCCCAAGTGTCTAGAATCCGATTTCTTTTTTGTTTTACTTGGTGCAAATCCCCTCGTCGTGTACCGTTCTCCCACTAGGGAGAGTACACATGTATATAGCCAAAAATCCAACAAAATTCAAAAAAAAGAAGAGAGAAAACCCCAAAAAGAAAAGAAAAGAGAAAATTGTATAGCCAAAAAGCCAAAAAAAATACATATATCCAAAACCCAAAAAAAATATATGAGTGTGAATATTTTCCTACTTACCGAGAATAAAGGGAAGGCGAGAATTTGCACCGAGTGTTCTACTCCACATCATCTCAACCCCCATCGCTTTTGAAAACACTTGGAATAGGGAATTCTAGCTATTATCTAGGTGATAGTGTGGTGATGTCCGAGCCCCTAGCTGTGGAGTCCAAGACGCATGATGCATTTCTATTCTCATACTCTTCTCTTGCATGCTCGAGCTATATATTCATCGCTATTTCTAAATCGAATTGATATTTGGGTCATTACTTGGATTTGTGTACATGGAGCTTATTGCACAATGTAGATAGTGACACTGATTGCTAGCACACGACCACACTCACTCGCGCTTCACGGCGTGGGCCCACGGCACTTGTCTGGACTCGTATTCCTCGGTTTAGTGGTGTGATTTGGCGTTTGTTAGCTTGGTGTGTGTTTTTGATTTTGCTGGCTCTAACAGGCGATTTAGGATTTTCTGTTTTCTCCTTTCCTCTCTTCCTCTCTATTTTCTCCCTCCGAGCTACTACTCTAACTCGTCTTCCTCGAGGACGAGGAAGGGTTCAGCTTGGGCGATTTTGACATGCGTTTATATTTCATATATTCCCGCACGTTTTCTTTTGTGTTTTTCCGTTGTTTTCTGCCGTCTTATATTCATTTTCTTGTGTTTTCTTGTTTTCTTTCACTTTTCCGTGTTTTTTTGTATTTTGCAGGAGTTTACCGACGTAGGGGACATATAACGATGATATCATGAGTCCCCGGAGCAACGGGAGGAGTTACGCGTGATCCAGTGGGTCAAACGACGAAGATCGCATCTTTCAGCCCCTCACCCGACCGGTTGGTCACTTCCAACCGATCAGGTGAGCACACATGCACCACCTGGACACAAGCTGAAGCGGGCAGAAAGTCAACCGGTCGGTTCAGAGGCCGGTTCAAACGCCCCAACTCTCTGGATTTATGATGCTGAATGCCAACCGATCGGGTGACCTTCACCCGATCGGTTCACCTGTAGCCAATTCTCCGAAGCCAAGACACGGAGAGCTCAACCGACCGGTTCACCTGACGGCACGAATATCCAACCGATCAGCTTCAACCCTCAACCGATCGTGCCATATGATCAGGTGAAGTCCCGTGCTGAACTGCCAAAGAAACGAAGCAGGTCACCCGATCGGTTGACTTCTCAACCGATCGGGTGATATCGTATTCTATATATAGGACCCCTAGGTTTTCCAGAAACGGGAGTTGTTATTTTTTGCTGTTTTTTCTCTCTTTTGACGGCTGTAATTTTTCAGATATTTGTAAGTTTTCTGATCTTTGTTAAACTTTAATATAGTGTTATCAGCATTGCTTTTACTGCTTTTCAACCGCCTGATCATGTTTCTAACGGTCGATTTCTATTTAGATCGCTTTTTAGTAAATATGTGTGAGTAGTTCCCAAATCTGGGATTTTGGTGGAAACCCCTTCGTGGGTCCTCCCCGATGCGTCCATAGGACTAGGAAATCGATAGGGATTAGGAATCTACCGTTTACGGAGGGTGTTTTATTGTCATCGGTGGGAAAAAGACCGCCTTTGACTGTTGGGCCAAGGGGGAATAAACTTGGCGGTTGACCCCCTGGCCATAGCTCACGCCCTTAGCGTAGACGTCGAATCCTAGCGCACGGGAGCGACATGATGAGACGTTGGGAGTTATCGTTGCAAGCTTAGTGCTCCCGGAGTCGGTCATTGTTAATGGACATTGGAATGCCCACTGACCGAACCCGGTAAGTTCGACGTATCATCCTGGGCACCGACCGGAATATCGGGCCCATGGGACGCTGGTACCACTCTTAGAGGCAACGTCTCACCATTAGACCCTAATTCCGATCGCTATCCTACCCGTAGGCCGTATCGGCGAGAATCGTACGATAGGGTGAAAACCGAAGTCCCGTGTTTTCCCTTCATATTGTTTATCCTTCGCAATCATTTTCCGTGACAACCCTTCATCTGATTCGGGCTAGCTCGCCCATGAGGTGAATCCAATCCTTCTTGACACAAGCACAACCACGCCTCCCTGAGTTCGACCCCCAAGCCACACTACAACACCGTGCGCTTGCGGTTACAAATATTTAAATCTCACGCCCCCAAACACACATTGCACTCACGCGAAAATGCGCAAAACCTAGGGGACGTCAATCCCCACTCGGCTTTGACCCTAGTAGGGCCAAGGCATCTTCTATCCTCCACCCCTACCTTCGCATTGTACAGCGCCTTATGGCGACTACTTTCCTTGCGAGGTACGAGCCCGGGACCATATCTACGCCAGAGCTCTACATGCTCTACGCGATGACTCGCCCTAGGGTTCTAGATAGGGGTAGTGACGATTTGGTCCCCGCCGTCGAGATCGACATTGCCAGTTGGTTTTTAGACCGCATTATCATTTCGGTGAGCGCTCACTCCCCTATCTGTTGCGGTGGTCTGATCACCCTTTTGGCCCTTATGACCGGCGTCGACCTTCTTGACGACTTGCGTCGAGCTCCGGGCCCCACTACGCTTTCGATAGATGTTATGGCCCGGATGAAGATGCTTCGTCCCCACGGTCGTCAGCACTGGGTGTGGTTGCACGGTCCCTTCAGTACTGATTACATGGTTCTCCTGAGCCCTGCTCGGACACACATTGGACCGGCTCACGGGGACTGGATTCCAGTGATGGACCTTCTTATCCTCGTCGCCTACGTTCTTGAGCCCGAGGGTGCTGAGCAGGCACCCCCTGCACCACCTGTCGACCCCGTGATCCCTCAGCCTGCGCCTTCACTGTCTGCACCTCCCGACACCTCTGTCCACACGTCTATTAATGTCGGGAGCACTTTAGCTGAGTTGTCCACCACCAACACCACTGCACCTATTTCCGTCGCGCCCATTGCCTCTCTGAGCCCCTAGCATCCACCCACCATTCTTGAGAGCGACGAGTCTTCCTTTACTACTGCCGTGGAGACCCTCTCCCGATTGCTGTCCACGACTCCTGAGGAGTCATCTTTTGTCCCCTTCACAGCCTCCCCGTCGTCGACCTTTCGGTCTCCACCGCCCCTGTCTTTACCGAGAGTGTCGTGACTTCTGTCCCCACATCTGCGTCACTGACCTCTCCCTCCTCCTCGTCGCCCATTTTGACTTCCACCTCTGCTGCTACTGCTGCTTCCGCTTCGACACAGCCTGCATCCCAGCCTCACACCGAGGCTGGACATCACGTTGTGAGCATAGCACCACTACCCCACTACCCTGCTGGACCCATCCTCTACACTGCCCGCGTGAGACAGCCCCGCACTTCACCTGTTAGACCTGTGCGTCCCTCTGCTCCACCACCTCCTGACACTCTAGTTCAGAGCATTCGTGCTCTTGAGGGGGCTGTTAGTGGACTCAGAGGGGAATATAGGGCTCTCTCTGCCACAGTCAGTTCCGTGCAGACCCGCGTCACCATGCTTCCCGATATTCAGGCTTGCCTGGTTCAGATTCTGGTGCGTCTACCCGCACCACCCACACCCACCCAGCAGCTACCATGCCCACCACCTCCACCACCACCTCCGCCACAGGACGGTTCTAGTGCAGCGCCACCACCAGCTTAGGCACACTCTTGATGCCTCTGATATTTTTTTCGTTTTGCTGCCCGTTTGTTCTTGGGCCTGGTGATTTTTGCCCCCCTCCTCCACGTACTACTTTGGTGCCTTCCTGATCATATCTTTTTATATCTTTTTGGGAGTGAGGGAGAGACTTTTTGGAGACACTTATATCTGCACCATATTGATCTTTGCATGCATCACATTCATTCACATCTTATTTTCTTTTTGGTTTTCTTTCTTTCTCATCACACATGCATCCTCACCCACCCCACCCACTTCACGTCTCTCGGTGTGCTACACTCCGTACATTGAGGACACTGTGCACTTCAGCTTGGGGGAGTGAGTTCTCACATTTTTATTTCTTTTGCCGCCCTTTTTTTGATTTCTCACATTTTCTTTCCACCTTTGCACTTATTTTCACCACTTTTTCATTTTTATCATGCATCACGTTTTCTTATATTTTTTGTACATATAGTTCTATTTTCTTTTATCTTTGTTTCTTTCATCTTTTGCTTGAGATGACTTTTTGTGATGATGATGACATGGTGTTAGCTTATCTCTATGTGCATGCTATTTTGCCATGTCCTAGCTTTTGTTTCAGATATCATATGCTATATTCTGCTTTGCATTTGAAATAGTGACCCACTCTTTTTCTGTATGAATATGGATGAAATTCTATATTAGCTGATGTCTGATGATTCATATGTATGCTTTTCATAGAAAACACACCAAGCTTCACGCATTGATTGCTTATATCTGGAGTACTGCTTTTCTTTCTTATATCACTTCTTATTGCATGAATTGTACGCTTCACTTTCAGGTTGATTGAATGTTTGCTAGGATGATATATCTGGACTAGTTTACTTTTTGAGATTAAACTGAGTAGATTATATTACTCTGCTGAAAGTTGTCGTGCACGTCCTATAGAGTGAACCGAGTGATACATTTATTTCTTTCTCCACATATCTTGAGCATTATTTCTCTACTTAAAATTCATTGGTGAATCCCCCACTTAGCAAGTCTATTATCGGCATTTCCCCCGCTATTAATTTTCATGCTCCAAATCCCCAAAAATCAAAAAGAAAATATATATATATACCTGTATATCCTTCTCTCTTTTGATTTGGGATCGCTTATGTATATATGTTTATTGAAAAAAAGAGAGAAAAATTGGGAAAAAGAAAAGAAAAGAGAAAAGAAGTTTATAACGATCCCATCTCATACTATTTCTCTCTTTCTTCCCTCTTTTGTTTTTTTATTTTTACTTTTTTGGAGCTTCAAAAGAAGTGGGGAATGTACATGTTGATTTGTTTATGCCACCACGCTTATGGATAAGCTTGGGGGAGAGGATCCAATGATGTGTGAGAGAGTGACTACCTGACAGTGCATGACAACCTAGGCTAAGTAATCTTCTGTACTCGACGAGATTGCTAAAGTTTCATGAAATCCAGAAATCGACACTTAGCATTCATTTCATGAAAAACATACTTTTCTATTCTTACTATTCCATATCGTGTGATATCTCTTATACTCCTTATAGAAAGCATTCAATTGAAAAGTGTGCGATCTATGGTTATGCATACCGCTTTAGATGCTTCAGATGATGCTAATCCTAGAATGATTCCATATTTTGTGCTATTTTGATATTTTGGGGTTTTCTATTTCGAATGCATTATTATACTATGATATCGAGATAAAAGTCTGTGACATGTGTTTTATATTCGATGTATGCTATATGAGTAAGCAAAACTCAAGTCCTGAGAAGAATGATCTAGCACCCCCCTTCTTCTCTTTCTATTCTATTTTTATTTTTATTTTCCTTCTTTTCCATTATTTTGCCCGTCGGGCTCGCTTTTTACTCATCTTCCTCGAGGATGAGTAAGAGGTAAGCTTGGGGGATTTTGACCACTCCATATTTTACACCCTTTTTCTGCATGTTTGCATGCCACTTTGATCGCTCATATCACGTTTTTCACGATTATTCGACAATATTGCGACGCTTTTCACGATTTCTTGTTTTTGTCGTATTTCAGGAGATATAGATCGATTTGGAGTGATTCTGAGATCAAGAGGGCTTGCACCCACTCCGGAGTGTCACCCAAGGCTCTTCTGAGGACTATTCGGCGATGGAAGACGAGTGGAAGAGGAAGGAACTTCGTAGGAGCGACGAGGAAGCGAAACGATGAAGATTGGGCATCTGCAGCATCTCACTCGGGCGAGTGAAGCACTCACTCGGCCGAGCTAGAAGACCGCTCGGCCGACCAGACCAGACACGCACCACAGAAGGAAATCAGCGTGTACTCGGCTGAGTGACGATAGTCCACTCGGCCGAGTATGAAGATCCCCTCGCCCGAGTGGCATGGGAAAATCCACCATCAAAAGAGGCCGACTTACTGGAATCCGTCAGGCAATTGAGGGTTTCGACTCGGCCAAGTACTGAATGCCCCTCGGCTGAGTGAGTAAAGCCACTCGGCTGAGTCACTTCCGAAGACAGACCCCCCGAAAATCCCCGACTTACTGTAAATGTACAGGGTTTGTCACTCGGCCGAGTGACATTTGTCACTCGGCCGAGTGAGCCGCCCCGCCTGCTGCGTATTTCTGGGCTGCGCAGGGGCATTTATGTCACGAATTTCTGGGCGATTTTGAGGGGTATTTAAACCCAGTTTTTGCCCTAGTTTAGAAGAACTTTATAGATACTTTTTGCAGCCTTTTTAGAGAGCTTTTTAGATAATTAGATTTAGGCTTTTTGGAGAGATTAGAAAGGCTACTTTTGTTGGATGCTATTGGATTCTCATTGGTTTGTCTCTCTTCTCATCAAAAACCCTATTTTTGTTGATAATTTCTCTATTGCAATGAATTGTGCTGATTTTGTTATTGATTTTTTCATGAATTGCATGATGATTAGTGAGTAGTTTTATCGTCTTAGGGCGTAGGGATGAACCCTATTGACCCTATTTCTAAATTGTGATGAATTGGTGAAATTCTTGCTAGAATTGATTAGGGTTAGGTTGGGATTGATAAATTACCGATAGCTAGGGATTCATATCGATTGGGATTTGCAAGAGATTGGGTCCCAATTGATAGAAGCCCTAGATATTCGATTTAGATTTACGATTGGACTCCTCTAGGATTGGTTTGCAAGAGATTGGACCAAGGCTAGGGTTTTCAATCGTGATTCTATACCAATACCCGTTTGCAAGAGATTGGACGGGTAGGAACTATCTCAACCTAGGTCGTAGCTCGAGTTTGCATGAGAGTGGGCTCGAGATACGATTGAACGATGATGTCGATCCTAATGCTAGCGGCTTATGTTAGGGTTTGCACGAGAGTGGGCCCTAACCTAGGTTGGCTATAGACCGGCAATAGCACGAGAGCGTGAGCTTGGTTCTACATCTAGTTGCGACTAGTTCACCTAGGATTCAAGTCTAGAAATGATGAAACCTACGAATCACAACGACGAGATACGGTCCGTAGCGGGGATTCCCTATCCCTAGGCATTTTATTTTATTGATATCTCCATAGACATTTGAACGATTGTGACAATTTCACCCTGAATCATTCTCGACCATTTCAATAGCTAGGTGATTGGAAAGAGACACTGTCATTGTTCCTCCCTGAGTTCGATACCCGCTCGCCGCTACACCGTGCGCTTGCGGTAAGACTACGAGTCGCTTGTCCCAGGTGCGTGTGCATCCAGGGGCACGATTAGCAGGTCCTCCCCTGGCCGTAGCTTCCTCCAGTGCACCCTCCTTGCGCACACAAACTCCAGGCAGCCAACTTTTAGCCGCGTGCAAACCGGATCCGTGACGATGTTCGGTGATCGTGCCATTACCCGGCTGATCGTCGTTTGTTGCTCGATGTCCCGTCGTTGCCATTCACCGCCGTTAGAACCTGTCGCTGTCGTCCACCGTTTTCGCTGATCATTGCCATGCAATGGATCGTTGCTCGCTTCTTTTAATTCAACCCCTGACGTTGCTACCCGACGTCAGTGTAGCTTTCGCGTCATGTAGAGGTAGAACCCGCTCCATAGGAACCCTCACATCGCATGCTAATCAAGACTAAAAACCATAAATTTACTGCTTTGATAACTCACTAATCAAGATCTAAAAATGGGACTGTATGCTGGATTGGACTGAGCACATATGTAGATCTTGGATTTGTTGAACGGAGATTGCAGCGTGATCGTTTTCAGGCAAGTGATACTTGCTAGTGTTTGTTTAGGCCATGTCTTAGGCCATATTGGGTAATAGCATAAAAGAGACTAGGCGATGAAATGATAGTCGCCTAGATGCCTTAATTGATCTAGCTTGGGAAGCTAGATTCGACACCTTTACTATGCTATCATTTCATACCGCATGTCACGTTTACTTTCAAATTAACTGTACGCACTTTTAACTGCTCATTGCCATGTTCATGCATTTTGCCACGTCATTTCATACATTGATTGTATTGCCTTGTACGTGTAGCACACGCTACTTTAAATTGTAAGCTACGGCGAGTAGGGTCCTGACCCATATATCCTATTGAGGCTAGGCACCTGCTTTACAGGCACAAACCTATGCCAAACCAAAAACACTTCCTGGCTCGTGATCCAGAAGCAAGCACAGTGTTATTGGTAAAACCAACGCTCGATACACGGGGAGGGGTATGGTTAAACGATCACTTGAGCGTAGAAGTGTGCATGTACAGCCACTTCAGCCAAAAGGCAGAAACTCTGTGCACGAAGTGATAAGATAATGTTCGTGAATTCGTGAAATAGTGTTTCGTAGTTTCTGCTACGACGTGCATGCATTGTTACCATCATGTCATTTTAATTGTTGCATTCTTTAAATGCCATGCCATATCATCATGTTAAAACTGCTAGTCGCATCATTTTTATATGATCCTTGCACAAAAGTCTTCTGTTTACCTTTGGTGGACTTTTGCTGACATATGCCCTCTTCTCTTTGGGTGTCACATGTCAGGTTTAGAGTCAGAGATAGTTGCTGAGGAAGTTCAGTACGCAGACGTTGAGTTTGAGGTTCCTGCAGAGGCAAATTTTGGAGGACACTGGTGACCAGTCCTAGTCTCGCTTAGAGACTTATCTTAGTTATTGCTGTTGCTTAGATTTGCTGTTAAGTTGTCGGTGCGTAGCACCTTATCTCTTTGTTTTATGTTTCGGCCATGCTAGGCCTTTTGCTTTCAGACTCTGTACTCCTTTTTATGACTATAACTCTGATATGTTTGGAATAAAATCTGTGGATGTCTGCTTTTCATTTATTATTATTGTTGTTTTGTCGTATTACAAGACCCTGCTATTGGATTAAATTACTAGATGCTTATCAGACTGCAGCTTCACAGCTCTAAGTCTAAGCGACCTCTTCATATATCGCCTTCCATACTTAGGAGGCGGGGCGTGACAGATTTTAGTGGTGGCGGGAAGACGCATTACCCGAGCTGGTAGTGGATCCGGAGCTGGTGGTGGAGCAGGAAATGGTGATGGAGCTGATAGAGAACCTACAAATATTCGGAACATTCAAATCATAAATTGAGTCTAATCTGAATGTTTTCTTGTCTTAGATGGCTGGAAGACGCATTACCCGAGCTGGTAGTGGATCCGGAGCTGGTGGTGGAGCAGGAAATGGTGATGGAGCTGATAGAGAACTTACTGTTCTGGAGATGATGAGGGTGATGCATCAGATGATGCAGGTTCAGCAGGGCATGCTTCAGAATGCCCCTCGCTTCGAGCCGAGAGCGAAGCAGTTTCGGGAGCTGTGCCCGACGTATTTCACTGGATAGGAAGGACCATTGGCTGCAGATGAATGGATGAAGAACACTGAGGACAACCTGCTTCTTTCGAAGGTTGACCCGGCTGGATGGGTCGAATTGGTAAACAAGCAGCTGAAGGACAATGCCTGCAGTTGGTGGGAATCGGAGGAATATATACTGGTGAGGCTTATCCCTTGGGCCACCTTCAAAGCTAGATTTGATGAGGAGTTCTTCCCTCGAGCTGCCAGGAGGGAGTTGATGCAGCAATTCATCAACCTGAAGCGAGGGAGTAAGACGGTGGATCAGAATCACCAGGAGTTCACCAGGTTTTGCCACTTTGCACCGAATTTGGTTCGGACTGACGAGGATCGAGCTCAGTGATTTCTGCAGGGTATTTCCTTGGATCTGCGGAGTTTGATGTCTACTTTGGACTTGGATTCTTACTGGAATTTGCTGATAGCTGTGACGAGGCAGGAGCTGATTACCAATCAGAGGAAGTTGCAGTTTTCAGGTGCATGAAAGAGGCCTATGGAGTAGGCCAGAGTTGTGGTTAGGCCTGTGATGAAGCCTAATCAGTCTGTGCAGTTTAAGAGGCCAGATGGCCTAGTCAGAAGGTGTGCAATCATTGTGGCAAGACAGGTCATGTGAAGGAGCAGTGCAGGAGGCTTCTGGACAGTGCTTGATTTGTGGCGATGCTTCGCATGCTTTGAAGGATTGCCCAAGTGCTAAGCAGCCATAGAGAGCACCGGTCGGAGTTCAGTAGCAGAGAGCACCAGTAGCTGCCGGACGTTGAGCACCTCTCATACCCCAGAAGCAGGCTTTCCAGCAGGCTGTTCAGCCTAGGAGGCAAGCTTTCACGATGACTGCAGTAGAGGCGGAGGCTGAGGATGGAGTTATTGTAGGTAACCCTCAAACTAGTCTTTACTTTCATTAGTTGATCTTGCATATTAGATTAGATCTTGTTTGCTAGAATAGGTTTTGATTGCTAGTTTGTTGTTAGGGGTTATTCTTGTTTGTGCTTGTCCCGCGCGGGTTCTCTACGACTCCGATGCATCCATGTGCATCTTATCTCAGAGTTTTGTGGACAAGCATTCTCTGTCGACTTTCCCTCTTTCCAAGAGTTGGGATATTGCTACAGGGAATGGAGTGATCTCGATGTCCCTTGGTTGTCGATCTTGTCCCTTGGTTGTTTGTGGACTCGAGCTTTATGCCGATTTTATCGTCCACGACATTACCAATTATGATGTCGTTCTTGGGATGGATTGGCTTAGTAGTTTCTTTGCTACGATCGACTGCCGATGGAAGAAGGTGGTGTTGGATCTGGATCCTAGCATAGGGGTGAATAGGCTAATAAAAAATTCTCGCGCAACCCACGAGAAAGCACACGTAGTTATAAGGACAAGCAGAGTAAATCAGAGACAATCACAGAGTGCACACAGATATACCCTGGTTCGATCGCCCCAATGACCTACGTCTAGCCCCAAAGCAGATACTAGTATTGAATAGTGCAATAGGTACAAAACCACAGGTTACAGCACGCTCAGAGCACCCTCTACGTCTCTACACTCACCAGGCTCTCAGTACCCCACTCACTGTGTTTTCTCACACTATCAATCCTATTAACGCTTTCTACCAGCTTGTCCCAAACTAGCTGGGTCCCACTTGTCTAGCCCCAACCAGACAAGTCCCAATTCCCCAAAGATGGTAAAGTTTCCCCTACAGAGAACGTTACACTAAGACACGAAAATAAAGAGTAAAGGGGATAGAAATGCTTAGTTTGCGTCTATGTAGGCGTCTCTGTCAATCAGCACGTCGTCAGCTCCAATCTGACGCAAACGGTGTCTCAATCCGACTCCTGGATGCCAAGTTGTGCACTGGTCTGTGCGTAAAGCAATTGCAGTTCAATCCTTAAATATAAGAGGTCGGTGCGCACAGCAATTCCCTTAATAAAACCCCCACCACGTCAGCGAAACCAACTTCAATTTCCTTCGATTTTGATTTAGTTTTCGCTCGTTGCTTTTCGTTTTCATGCAGCGGTCGCCACGTCACCCTTCTCTCCGTTCTCAGTGCATGCAGCAGTGACGTTTCTTCGAGGGCGATGGCGGCGATCACTTCTCCGACTTCGACGATCTTTGATTAGAGCAGCAGCGACGATTCTTCGAGGTGACGGTGGCAACGAGGACGGGTCGTCGACAACTGCAACTCTCCGGCGTGAACGCTTCAAGATCTCCGACAGCAGCTAAAATCTTCATGGATGACGATGGCGATCTCTAGATTGCAGCAGCGACGTTGTTGGGCACGGGTTTTAAGCAGCGGCGGCGACACTTCGACGACTTCTTCACGGCGTCATGCAGTGAGTTGATCTCCGAGCGACAGCCTCTTCTTGACAGTGACGAGAGGATGTTCGCATGAGATGTCAATGGCAGCAACGAGAGATCCTCTCCGATGGCAACACTTCAACTACAGCAGCGCTTCACGTCGATGGCGGTGATGGCAGCTTCAACAATGGCTCCTCTGCAACGACAATCTTTCAACACCGGAGGAGGACGATGGCTGGAATTCGAAGAAGGCGGTGAGCTCCTTCTTCACGATGACACCAATGGGCGAGATCTTCTCTGGTGGCAGCTTCCGTAGCTCTCCAAGCAATGGCGGAAGCTTCTTCGGCAATGACAGCTCCTCTTCTCCGATGATGTTGGCGACGGCCTTCTCCTTGGTTGCTTGCGATAATGAAGACTTAGCTCTTTATGTTGCTAAGGAGATGGAAGTGAGGAGCCTTTGGGTACTGTAGGAACGAGATGATGCAGCCTCCCCTTTTTTTGATGAAGGCTCCTCTTGGTAAGTTGCAGAAAGGAAGAGGGCTTTATAATGGGGTTTTATTCTTTCGAGCGAGGGAAATTTTTTATAGCTAGGGTTTTGTTTTATAGCCGCCTCTAATTTTTGTGACCCAAAATTTTGCGTGACCCAAAATTTTTGCGTGACCCACCTTTTGAACTCTCCCCCTTTTTTGTATGCCGTAAATTAACACCCTCACGAAGAGGGGTATATCAAGGGATTGGGTAGGGTTTTGAAAATAGAAATTAGACGTTGTTGGAATTGATTGGCAATTTGTATTTTACTAGGAATTGGTCTGGGCTAAGGAGTTTGTGTGGCCATAGGATATATTCCAATAACCAAATAAGATTTGGCTCCATCTCTCCATATTGGACCAAGTCCACTTTGCTCTATATTGGACCAAGTCCACTTTCCTTTAGCCAAAGCTCTCTATCTCACCCAAATAACTATATGAATAGGAGTTTATCAAATAGCGAAAGATGTATCGTTTCGCCAATCTTGAAACACACTAAGCACACAAGTCAGATATAACGACACGTTTGTCATCATCAAACCAAGATCCTAGATCATTGCTCCCAACAATCTCCCCCTTTTGGTGATGACAACCTATAAAAGATTTGAGCAATAAGTATGGGTGTGTGAAGTGTGTTGAAGGGTGTAATGCAATATGTATCTTGGAATGAGATATTCAAGTTCGAGTATTACAACATAGCATGCACAAATATAAGAGCATGCTCGCTCTCCCCCTTCTCTCAAGCTCCCCCTTCAACATTATTTTTCATGCTCCCCCTTCACCAAAATAATACCTTTCATGCTCCCCCTTCACCAAATAATACCGACATCAAGTCTGTCAAATCTTTCTTTTCTTTCTCCCCCTTTGTAATCACCAAAAGTGGATTAATGAAGTCACAACAATATTCCACGCAAAAATAAACCATTATTAAATGTAGCGTGCAATGTGCATGAGTTTTCCAAAAAATAGACAATTCAAGCTCATAGAATTTCATAACACGACTTCCCATCTTTGCGTAAGTGTAGTGACATAGACAATAAAGTACTAAGGGAGATTCAATTTCAGAAAATCAACCAAATCAATCCACATTTTCCAATTTTCATGAATATCACTAGGATTGATTTTTCCCACCTTATCAAAGATGAGTTCAAGTTACAAAGCCCCAAAACATGGCCTAAAAGGACTTTTAAATGTGGGGTGGCATTGCTTGACGAGTTATATACACCAACACTAATGATTACCCATTTAGTATAAGTTGGATACTCGTGGGTTGTGTATTAGCCATGAAGTGTATCCATTTTTCATACGGAGCAATTTTCATTTTTTTCATTTGCAATTCTTTTGTGCTCAATTTTTATTCATGGCTAAACACTTCATATCTCTTAGAAAATTCAGAACTTAATCATTCCTACATTCACTTTCCATTGTTCTTCAAAAGAATCTCCTAAAGTACTAAAAGTCTAATATTTCGTGAAAGTGTGAATGTAGGTGTAGAAGTCAAATTTGAAAATTATGAGACATGTCATAGCTACTAAAAGATAACAACATGTTCATGTAGCTACAACAATAATGAATTAACTTCTACAAGGGTCTGAATGATCATTCAATAATACCACTAATAACGATTCATAAAGAGGTATTCATTAAGCATATTTTTTTGTTTTTCAATTTTTGTTTTTCCTTTATAAAGAACTAAAACAAACGAAAAAAACAAGCAAACATGCACACAAACGAAGATTAAATCAAGCACACATAAAAACTATGAAGTTATGCAATGAATGCAAAGAGGGAAAAGACATATACCTTCGCGTCGCTATTTGACTAAGGAGCTAGAAGAATGAGACTTTCGATTAAACGCTCCTCGCCAAATCTCCACCATACCTACATGAAAGGTGTTAAGTGTGACCTTGGAATCCAATAATGTCCACTAGTGTTAGCCATTAAAGATTTAGGAACCCACACTTGTTTGAACTTTATGTTTGTGTTCCTAAACTTACAATAATAAGAAGTATGGCCAACACTATCACAAGTAAAGCACTTTTGACGTGCGTTTATATTTCATATATTCACGCACGTTTTCTTTTGTGTTTCTCCGTGTTTTTCCGCCGTCTCTTATTCGTTTTCGTGTATTTTCCCGTTTTCTTTCACTTTAGTTTGTTTATCCATGATTGCAGGGGATTGACCACGTAGGGGACGTTTAACGATGATATCCCAAGTCCCCGGAGCAACGGGAGAAGTCACGCGTGATCCAGGGGGTCGAACGCCAAAGAATTCATCTTTCAACCCCTCACCCGATCTGTTGGTCATCTCCAACCGATCGGGTGATGCACGCGTGCACCAACCGGTCCCTGCCGCAGCTCACGAAGAAGCCACCCGACCGGTTCGCAGACCGGTTCAGCGGGGGCTATTCTCTTTTTTCTCGAAGCAAAGCGCCAACCGATCGGGTGACTCTCACCCGATCGGTTCATCTGTAGCTGAAAAAGATGAGCTGAAGACACGGACGTCGAACCGATCGATTCACCCGACTGCTTCAAGATCCAACCGGTCACTCAAGAACTCACCCGACCGGTTCATGTGATCGGGTGAAAACTCGCCGTTTTCTGATATTTATTTGTAACGGATCAACCGATCGGTTGACTTGTCAACCGATCGGTTGATGCGACGGCCTATATATAGAACCCCTAAGGTTCCAGAAACGAGGGCTGTTATTTTTTCTACTGTTTTATTTCCCTGTGACGGCTGTAATTGTTACTCTTTTGTAAGTTTTCAGATCTTTCTAAAATTTTAGTATTGTCTTTATTACTCTATTACTTCCGCATTGCAATTGTCTGATTATGATTCCAACGGTTAAATTTCATTTAGATTGCTTTTTCATGAACTTTTGTGAGTAGTTCCCAAATCTGGGATTTTGGTGGAAACCCCTTCGGGGGCTCTTCCCGATGCGTCCATAGGGTTAGGAAATCGATAGGGAGTAGGAATCTACCGGTTACGCGGGGTGTTTCATTGTCATCGGCGGAAAAAGACCGCCTTTGACCGTCGGGCCAAGGGGGAATAAACTTGGCGGTTGACTCCCTAGCCATAGCTCACACCCTTAGCGTAGACGTCGAATCCTAGCACGCGGGAGCGGCAGGATGAGACGTTGGGAGTTATCGTTGCGGGCTTAGTGCTCCCGGGATCGATCAGTGTTTATGGACACGGGAGTTCCCACTGATCGAATCCGGGAAGTCCGGTGTATCATCCTGGGCACCGACCGGAATATCGGGCCCATGGGACGTCGGTACCACTTTCAGAGGCAACGTCTCACCATTAGACCCTAATCCCGATCGTTATCCATACCCGTAGGCCGCGTCAGCGAGAGTCTCTCGTCGGGTTGGAAACCAAAGTCCCGGGTTTTCTTTCTTGTTGTTTATACCAGTTTATTTCCTTTCGTGACAACCATCCACCGATTCGGGCTAGCTCGCCCCTCGGTGTGATTTAGGTCCTACCTGACCCAAGCACAACCTCGCCTCCCTGAGTTCGATATTCCCGCACCCTACACTAACCGTGAAACTTGCGGTAAACGACACCGCGCCGCCGCGACTCTTGCGGGCGCCGGTCAAGTTTATGGCGCCGTTGCCGGGGAGGCAACGTGCTTATTATTCTAGGATCTTGTGAACCCTCGTGTCTAGCTCATATCCCTACCTCGCGATAATTTTCGCATTCTCCTTTTTCTTTTTTTTACTTTTCTTATTTTTATTTCTTATTTTATCTGTTTCTTCCCACTTGTCGCTTCACGGGTGTTTGTTGTTTTTCATGCGCAGGAGTTCAAGGAGTCTTGACGACTTGATTCCCCTCGATCCAGAGATTAACGCCACCCTTAGGCGTTTGTACGCCGAGAAGCGAAGTGAAGAAGATGTTGCATGCAGTTTCAGGAGACATCTGGGATCACTCTCACCATATCCGCTGTTTGGCGCAGAGCTTAGCAGAATCACTGAATACTTCGAATATAATATCCCTCCTGTCTGCCGCCGTGGAAGGCCAGAGATATCGAGATGCGCAGGAGTACCTTGACATGGCAACTCCCTTTCCCCACAGAGAAATGGCGTGTATCGACAACCATGGTCTCGAATGTAGTGAAGAAGAGTCAACCGCAGAGTTGTGTCAGGAGAACCACCCGACCAGGTTTGGAGGCGACGCTGAACAGGAATCAATCTACCCCTTGCAGACTTCTATTGAGCGTCCCCGGTCTTTGGACGATGGAGAAGCTGGAAACGGTTGTGGAGAATCATCGATGACTGAAACCTGTTTTCACCTGCAAGCCTTCTTCCCGGATAATTATGGTGAGCTCGGAAGAGACCCGGTGCATCCCTCGATCGTCCCCACTATACCCTGCGAAATTTCACCGCTAGGAGCCACGGCCGAGGGTGAGATTCCGGATTCTGGCTTCAGTGAAATCCACAAAGAACCCCTTTCCCTTGAGGATGCTCAGCTTGAAAAGTATGCGTCAGGGCCCCAAGAAGTTGATATGAAAGAATTACCGCCGGGACTTAAATATGAATATTTGGGAGCAGGCTCGACCCTTCCGGTTATAGTTAACTCCTCACTACCCGAGGACCAAATGACCAAACTTCTTGGAGTTCTAAAAAGGTTTAAAGGAGTTTTCGGATATGCAATCGAGGATTTAAAAGGGGTTAGCTTAGGCCTCTGCTCACACAGAATTCTGCTTGAAGATGAGCAAGCCTCCTCGATTGAGCCACAGCGGAGGTTAAATCCCATAATGATGGAAGTTGTGAAGAAAGAGATTGTTAGGCTTCTACATGCCGGTATTATATACCCTATCTCCGATAGTCGCTGGGTTAGCCCGGTACACGTTGTACCCAAGAAGGGAGGAATGATGGTGGTTCGCAATGAAAAGAACGAGCTTGTACCAACGAGGACCGTTACGGGGTACAGGATGTGCATTGACTATAGGAAGCTGAACAAGGCTACAAGGAAGGATCATTACCCCCTCCCCTTTATTGACCAGATGCTCGAGAGGCTGGCGAAGCATAATTATTTCTGTTTTATGGACGGGTATTCAGGATTTCTTCAAATCCCTATTCATAATGATGACCAGGAGAAGACGACTTTCACTTGCCCGTTCGGGACGTACGCCTTTAGAAGAATGCCGTTCGGGCTTTGTAACGCCCCTGCTACATTCCAAAGACTCATGTCCGCTATCTTCTCCGACTACTCCCAAGACATCATGGAAGTTTTCATGGACGACTTCTCAGTCTACGGAACTGAATTTGACTCGTGCCTCAGTAATCTCACTAAGGTCCTGGAGAGATGTCAGGAAAAGGGACTAGTCCTAAACTGGGAGAAGTGTCACTTCATGGTCCAAGAGGGAGTTGTGCTGGGACACATCATCTCTTCGAGGGGAATCGAGGTTGATAAGGCTAAAGTCGAAGTGATTGAAAAGCTTCCACCACCGCACAACCTTCGAGGAGTCCGTGGTTTCTTAGGACATGCTGGATTTTATCGCCGCTTTATAAAAGACTTCTCGAAGATTTCCAGGCCTTTGACCCAGCTCCTCGTGAAGGACGCACCTTTCGTCTTCGGCGAGGAGTGTATGGAGGCCTTCCACACTTTGAAGCAAGCTTTGATTTCCACACCCATAATACAGCCACCAGACTGGGAACTCCCCTTTGAGCTGATGTGTGACGCTAGTGATTATGCGGTTGGTGCCGTCCTAGGGCAGAGGAAAGATAAAAATCTTCATGTCATATATTATACGAGCAAAACCCTTGATGCCGCCCAAAGAAATTATACTACCACGGAAAAGGAATTGCTCGCGGTGATCTACGCCATGGATAAGTTCCGACAATATCTCGTTGGCGCCAAGGTGATCGTACACACGGATCACGCGGCTCTTAAATACCTATTGAACAAGAAAGAAGCCAAGCCACGACTCATCAGATGGATTCTCCTCCTCCAGGAGTTTGACCTGGAAATCAGAGACAAAAAGGGGGCAGAGAATGTTGTTGCCGATCACCTGTCCAGGATGCCCACTCTCGATTTAAATGCTACACCGATCGATGATTCACTCCCTGACGAGCATCTCTTCTCTGTATCTTCCTCCTGGACCCCCTGGTACGCCGACATCGCAAATTATCTGGCTTGTGCCATCGTTCCCCACAATGTGAGCTTTCAGCAGAAGAAGAAATTTTTCCATGAGGTCCGCAAATTCTATTGGGATGACCCCCACCTATACAAAACCTGCAATGATGGGGTGATACGAAGATGCATCCCTGAAACTGAGGCGACTTCCATCATTTCCCACTGCCACGGGCAGCAATGTGGAGGGCACGCAAGCACCTACAAGACCACCGCAAAAATCCTCCAAAGCGGATTTTACTGGCCTACGCTCTTCAAGGACACACTTGTTTATGTCCAAGCCTGTGATAGATGCCAAAGAGCTGGGAATATCTCCAAAAGAAATGAGATGCCTCAACACTACATCCTAGAGATAGAAATCTTCGATGTATGGGGAGTGGACTTCATGGGACCGTTCCCTTCTTCCTCGGGGAACCAGTACATCTTGGTGGCCGTAGACTACGTGTCGAAATGGGTTGAAGCGGTGGCCAGTCCAACCAATGACTCCAGAGTGGTGGCCAAGTTCTTTAAAAGCAACATCTTCCCGCGGTTCGGTGTGCCTCGTGTCCTGATCAGTGACGGAGGAAGCCACTTTATAGAAAAGAAATTTGAGGCCCTCTTAAAAAAATACGGGGTACAACACCGGGTGGGGCGTGCCTACCACCCGCAGACCAGCGGTCAGCCGGAAGTCTCTAACCGGGAGATTAAAAGCATACTAGAAAAGACAGTGGCCAATTCCAGGAAAGACTGGTCATCAAAGCTCCCTGACGCGCTTTGGGCTTACAGGACGGCATTTAAAACTCCTATCGGCACAACTCCCTACCGGCTCGTCTATGGGAAAGCCTGCCATCTTCCTGTGGAATTGGAACATAAGGCATATTGGGCGGTTAAGAATCTGAATTTCGACACCAAGAAGGTAGGAGTGCACCGGCAGCTACAACTCAACGAACTCGACGAAATCCGGCTCAATGCCTATGAGAACGCCAAGATCTACAAGGAGAAACTGAAGCGGTGGCACGATAAGCGAATCTTAAGGAGGGAATTCAAAGAAGGGGACTTAGTTCTCCTGTTCAACTCACGGCTGAAGCTCTTTCCTGGGAAACTCAAGTCAAGATGGTCGGGACCGTTTCGCGTCACCAAAGTTTTCCCGCATGGGGCTATCGAGATAATGGGAAGGGATGAGCCGTTTAAAGTAAACGGGCAGCGTCTGAAACACTATGCAGTAGGAGAACCAGAATTCTCTCCGGTCGGACCCCCCACGAGCGACAACTCTTCTTGGGGTTTGCAGAAAAACAAGGCCTCAACCGATCGGGTGGGTTCCCACACGATCGGTTGGGATGTGTCAGATACGAACCAAAATCTTTGCCCGATTGAACCGATCGGTTGAACAAACAAGGAGACCGGGTGACAGACCGGGTGAGCTGGGGAGAACTCTCGGGAATTCTTGGGGGAAAACCAACCGATCGGTTGAGTTCGAGCACGATCGGTTGAAGCGACCGGGTGGGCAGCTCTCAATTCTCAGGAAAAACTTGGTAAGCGGGCAACCGATCGGTTGACATTTCAACCGACCGGTTCGCCTGTAGCTGTTGACCGACTAGGACTTTCGAATTTCGGCTACCCGATCGGGTGGGTTTCCACCCGATCGGTTCATTTTCGACCCTATAAATAAGCCTTGACACACGGCGACCGCCACCCGACCTCAGAAAACACCCTTCACACGATTTCACACCCTCCAGCTGTAGAATCGACCTTCTCGACCCTACATACTGTCCCTAAACCCTCATCCCCACTCACTCCCATACTTCCCCACCTCCGCCACCTCGCCATCGAGGACATTCCATCATCAAAACCCCCAAACCCTAACCCTAGCCCCAAAATTCTCAAAATTCTGTTCTTGTCGGATCAGCGGGCGGCGGCTTCCCGGATTGTTCCCTCCTACTACGCGAGACCCCAGGCGCTTGATCTTGCTACATCGATGGGTAAACATTCTTCCAGAATTCTCAAAATTCTGTTCTTGTCGGATTAGCGGGCAGTAGGAGAACCAGAATTCTCCCCGGTCGGACCCCCCCACGAGCGACAACTCTTCCTCTAACCCTCCGGATCCAAATTGACCACCGCTGCGGGCGTCGAGCCAGCGACGTTAAACAAGTGCGCTTCATGGGAGGCAACCCATGTTCTAAACTTATGCTTCGTTTTGTAGTATTTTTTCCACTTTATTTTTCTCCATTTTTTATAAATAAATCCAGCCGAATCTACTTCCATGCAGGAACTCAGGCATTTCTTGGGGTTTGCAGAAAAACAAGACCTCAACCGATCGGGTGGGTTCCCACACGATCGGTTGGGATGTGTCAGATACGAACCAAAATCTATGCCCGATTGAACCGATCGGTTGAACAAACGAGGAGACCGGGTGACAGACCGGGTGAGCTGGGGAGAACTCTCGGGAATTCTTGGGGAAAACCAACCGATCGGTTGAGTTCGAGCACGATCGGTTGAAGCGACCGGGTGGGCAGCTCTCAATTCTCGGGAAAAACTTGGTAAGCGGCCAACTGATCGGTTGACATTTCAACCGACCGGTTCGCCTGTAGCTGTTGACCGACTAGAACTTTCGAATTTCGGCTACCCAATCGGGTGGGTTTCCACCCGATCGGTTCATTTTCGACCCTATAAATAAGCCTTGACACACGGCGACCGCCACCCGACCTCGGAAAACCCCCTTCACGCGATTTCACACCCTCCAGCTGTAGAATCGACCTTCTCGACCCTACATACTGTCCCTAAACCCTCATCCCCACTCACTCCCATACTTCCCCACCTCCGCCACCTCGCCATCGAGGACATTCCATCATCAAAACCCCCAAACCCTAACCCTAGCCCCAAAATTCTCAAAATTCTGTTCTTGTCGGATCAGCGGGCGGCGGCTTCCCGGATTGTTCCCTCCTACTACGCGAGTCCCCCAGGCGCTTGATCTTGCTACATCGATGGGTAACATTCTTCCACTCTGCACATCTTCAACTTTATCTGTAATATCGTAAATTGGTGTGATAACTGTTTCACTTGCCCTATATTCATCTTAAGTTCGCCACCCACATAGCAACCATGTCTAAGAAAGGGAAAGAGATTGCATCATCTTCGCGCCGTGATCCGATCCACGGCCCCTTTTCCCCCTCTTTCCTTGGCATTAACCCTTCTACGGAAGAGCAGTCTGACCGGTTGCGAGCACTGCTTCATCGTCCGATGAGACTTACACTCTTCGCCGATCGCCCCACACTCGAAGCTCTAGGGCTTTCGAACGGCGTCGACAGAATTTTCAACTGTATCGGGTGCCATACCCTCTCTCACATCCATGCTCACACACACAGAAATCTCACGCTTGAATTCCTCTGTTCCCTCGAGTTGTGTGATGGAGGTTTCTCCTTCCGAGCTTTCAATTGTGACTTTTCTCTAGGTTTCATTGAGCTGAACAATATCCTTAATCTCCGTCACCCCGATCTTAATACTGAACATTCCACCCACCATCGAACTGATATTTACTCTCAATTTCGGGCTGATGGTGTTTGGCAAAGATTTACCCGGTACACCACCTTTCCACCTGAGGCTCCTGCTTCCTACATTATCCACCCGTGTTACCGCCTCGCCCATTGCATCCTCGCCAACACTGTTTTCGCCCGCGTGGATGTGTCCACTGTATCTAGGGATGAGCTCTTCTTTCTCTATGCCATGTCCGATGACAGGATCCTTGGGCACGTCCCTATGCCCATAAACGTCGCTCATTGGATCATCCACGAAATTTTCGCTGTTAGCCGCGCCACTTCTGGTTCCATCTGTTGTGGTGGGATGGTCACTCTTATTGTCAGCTGTGTTCTGAGGGTACCCCCGACCTCCCTATTTTACCTGGACGTAGCCGTATTGATCGCGATTACTTGATTGACATCAATATGCTCACTCCCTTCGGTGAAGACCGTGCTGTCTACCTCTACAGCCCCGCCTGCGAGCCTTTCGCAATCCTGCCACCTTTGGCCCCTTTACGGGTACCCTATGCCCCATCTCGCCTTCCTTGGGAGTTTTACCCCGATCCTTGGTATTCTCCATTAGTGCATCTACCACCCTTGGATCCTCCCGATTGGCACCCAACTGTCGGCCCACCTAGTACGGTCTTCTTCCACCACAGCCCTCCGGTGCACTTCGATCCTCCCGTGCTCCAGCCTGTCGCACCTCCTTCACCCATAGGCACACCCTCCTCTTCCTCTGAGGATTCTTTCATTCACTATTCCCCTCCCTCCTCCCCCTCCCCCTACCATTCCAGTATCTGCGAATCTGATTGACTCCCCCTTGCATATCTCTGCACTTCCTCGATCACATCATTTCGCTAGCGCTTTCTGGTCTAGCTTGGGGGACGTCTGTTTTGGTGTGCTGTCGTGTTTTGTTTGTTTTTCTCATTTTTTGTGTGTGTGCTTGTTTTTCACCTTTTTGAGTGTCGTGTCGTGTGATTTTATTTTTTATTTTCGTATTGTTTGATTTTGATCTTGATCTTTCTTTCTTTTTCAGTTTCATCTATGTGTTTTTCTCGTTTTCATTTCTTTTTGTGTCAGTGCGTATTCCCCCCCTTTTTCATTGCCCTCCCGTACTCACTCATATTGCATTGAGGGCAATGCAAACTTCAGCTTGGGGGAGTCGCACTGTGTGCGTCATTTGAGTCCTTCTTTTCGTTTATTTGAGTCGTTTTTCTCCGTGTTTTTTCTTTTTTTCTCTTTTCTTCTTTTCTAGCTCTTTCTCCTGGAGATGAATCCTTTGATGAATCACCACAAAGTCACACACACACCTAGCACTGCATCGATAATCACACTCACTAACCCTAGGATTTCGAGTCCTCTTGCATTTCACGCATCGTGGGTCCACATAGCTTTTTGTGAGTCGTGTGTCGTGACTAGCATTTGGTGTGCTTCTGCTTTGTGATTTTACTTTATATACCTGTCCAGGAATGACATCTAGATTATCATGCTCCGATTTGAATATGCGGTATTTGTTTCCACTTTATGCATGCTATATTTATATCGTATACTTCAATTCGCATGCGTCGGGATTCCACAACTAAGGACTAGGATAACCCATTTAGCCTAAGCTCTATTTAGCGAGAATAGTTTCCTTTGCCCGAGTGTTTAGATTTCGACTTCTTTTTTGTTTTACTTGGTGCAAATCCCCTCGTCGTGTACCGTTCTCCCACTTGGGAGAGTACACAAGTGTATAGCCAAAAACCCAAAAATCCAAAAAAAGGGGAGAAAAGAAATGAAAAACCCAAAAAGAAAAGAAAAGAAAAAGATTGTATAGCCAAAAAGCCAAAAAAATATGCAAATACCCAAAACCCAAAAAAAGAAATTCTCGTGTGAATATTTTCCTACTTGCCGAGAATAAAGGGAAGGCGAGAATTTGCACCGAGTGTTCTTCTCCACATCATCTCAACCCCCGTCGTTATCAAAAATACTTGGCTTAGGAACTATTTAGCTAGTATCTAAGCTATAGTGGCGTGATTTCCTTAACCCTAGTTGTGGAGTCCCCGATGCATGATACGCTTCTATTCCCACTCTTCTCATGCATGCTTGAGCTTATATTCGCCGCTTAATTCAATTCGGATCAATATTTTGGGTCATTTCTTGGATTTGTGTATATCGAGCCTCATTGCACATCGTAGAAAGCATCACCATTTGCTAGCACACGACCACGCTCACTCGCGCTTCACTGCGTGGACCCACGACACTTATTTGGACTCGCTTTCCTAGATTTAGTGGTGTGATTTGGCGTTTGCTTGCTTGGTGTGTCGTTTTTGATTTTGGTGGCTCTGATGGACGATCTAGGGCTTAGAATTTTCTTTTTCTTTCTTCCTCTCTATTTTTCCCTTCCGAGCTCCTACTCTCACTCGTCTTCCTCGAGGACGAGGAAGAGTTCAGATTGGGGGATTTTGACGTGCGTTTATATTTCATATATTCACGCACGTTTTCTTTTGTGTTTCTCCGTGTTTTTCCGCCGTCTCTTATTCGTTTTCGTGTATTTTCCCGTTTTCTTTCACTTTTCTTTGTTTATCCATGATTGCAGGGGATTGACCACGTAGGGGACGTTTAACGATGATATCCCAAGTCCCCGGAGCAACGGGAGAAGTCACGCGTGATCCAGGGGGTCGAACGCCAAAGAATTCATCTTTCAGCCCCTCACCCGATCGGTTGGTCATCTCCAACCGATCGGGTGATGCACGCGTGCACCAACCGGTCCCTGCCGCAGCTCACGAAGAAGCCACCCGACCGGTTCGCAGACCGGTTCAGCGGGGGCTATTCTCTGTTTTCTCGAAGCAAAGCGCCAACCGATCGGGTGACTCTCACCCGATCGGTTCATCTGTAGCTGAAAAAGATGAGCTGAAGACACGGACGTCGAACCGATCGATTCACCCGACTGCTTCAAGATCCAACCGGTCACTCAAGAACTCACCCGACCGGTTCATGTGATCGGGTGAAAACTCGCCGTTTTCTGATATTTATTTGTAACGGATCAACCGATCGGTTGACTTGTCAACCAATCGGTTGATGCGACGGCCTATATATAGAACCCCTAGGGTTCCAGAAACGAGGGCTGTTATTTTTTCTACTGTTTTATTTCCCTGTGACGGCTGTAATTGTTACTCTTTTGTAAGTTTTCAGATCTTTCTAAAATTTTAGTATTGTCTTTATTACTCTATTACTTCCGCATTGCAATTGTCTGATTATGATTCCAACGGTTAAATTTCATTTAGAATACTTTTTCATGAACTTTTGTGAGTAGTTCCCAAATCTGGGATTTTGGTGGAAACCCCTTCGGGGGCTCTTCCCGATGCGTCCATAGGGTTAGGAAATCGATAGGGAGTAGGAATCTACCGGTTACGCGGGGTGTTTCATTGTCATCGGCGGGAAAAAGACCGCCTTTGACCGTCGGGCCAAGGGGGAATAAACTTGGCGGTTGACTCCCTAGCCATAGCTCACACCCTTAGCGTAGACGTCGAATCCTAGCACGCGGGAGCGGCAGGATGAGACGTTGGGAGTTATCGTTGCGGGCTTAGTGCTCCCGGGATCGATCAGTGTTTATGGACACGGGAGTGCCCACTGATCGAATCCGGGAAGTCCGGTGTATCATCCTGGGCACCGACCGGAATATCGGGCCCATGGGACGCCGGTACCACTTTCAGAGGCAACGTCTCACCATTAGACCCTAATCCCGATCGTTATCCATACCCGTAGGCCGCGTCGGCGAGAGTCTCTCGTTGGGTTGGAAACCAAAGTCCCAGGTTTTCTTTCTTGTTGTTTATACCAGTTTATTTCCTTTCGTGACAACCATCCACCGATTCGGGCTAGCTCGCCCCTCGGGGTGATTTAGGTCCTACCTGACCCAAGCACAACCTCGCCTCCCTGAGTTCGATATTCCTGCACCCTACACTAACCGTGAAACTTGCGGTAAACGACACCGCGCCGCCGCGACTCTTGCGGGCGCCGGTCAACTTTGCATGTAGGTTTTTCACAATAGAAGGTATATTGTTGAATTTCTTGAATTTTGGCTTTTCAACGTTTTCAAACCAAATCCAAGTCCTCTTCTATTATTGCCATATAATTGATTCTCTAAAATGGTATCCAACGATTGTTTTTCCATAGAGAATTTCTTAATGGCCACTTCAAGATTAGAAACTTTGGGTTTTAAATGTTTATTTTCTTCCACAAGCAACGTGCATTTACTTATAAAAGCTATTTTGTCTTCCTTTACCTTCTTTTCAAACTCAATAGTTATTCTTTTAAAATCATTATCTAGCATGCAAAATTTATCCTTAAGCTCTCTTATCACATAGTCTTTTTCAGCTTCAAGCTTAATCAAATCAAGTTTAAGCAAGCTAATATTATTCAACAAGGAAGGGCAAGAGAGGCAAGGTGCTTCATCATTAAAGCTTGATTTTTCCTTTTTCAATATGACAATAGTAGAGTCACGATCAACACTTTCAATTTTCAATTTTTCAATCTCCTTAGACATATCATATTCAGATTGTTGCATTTCAAAGTTTTCATTTTGATAATCATCTATAATGGATTCAAGCTTTACTATTTTATCTTTCATTTCTTTACAAAGAGTAAGGAGTTCAGTTTTACTACCAGAAATTACCTCATTGTGTATTTCCATTAATGCCATGCATGAGTGGGTTTCATGATCATCCTTCTCATCCTCAGCTTCACTATCCATTTCCTAAGTTAGCACCTTGGAGTTTCCTTTTTCTTTAGCGACCTGAGCTGTCTCATGTGGGCAATCCCTCATTCGATGTCCTCTTTTCTTGCATTTAAAACAAGTCATTCTATTAGTAGCATTCTGATCAGAGGAATTTCTACCAAAATTAGAATTATTAGAACGAATGAACCTTTTTCCCATCTCAGCTCTTCCTTGATCAGTCTAAATGTATCTCCTGAAGTTTCTGACCATTAAAGCTTGCTCTTCATCAAGATCGTCGTCGTTAGCTTAAAGAGCTAATGGTGTGGAAGCTTTGGTCTTCTCTTCGGGTTTTTCTCTGGTTTCTATACTCTGCAACTCAAGCTCGTGTGACATTAGGTTGCCTATCAAGTCCTCCACTTTCATTGTTGATAAGACCTTAGCTTATTGAATAGCGGTGACTTTAGGCCTGAATGAGCTTGGTAGCACCCTTAAGATCTTTCGTACCTGTTCATGGCTAGAGTATGGCTTACCGAGGGAACTGGATTTGTAGACGATGTCTGTGAACCTCACAAACATGTCTTTAACTGATTCTGTTGGTAGCATGCAGAAGCTCTCATATTCTGTGCTCAGCAACGCAAGTCTGGATTCCTTTACTTGTAATGTTCACTCATGTGTCACCTCCAGAGTATGCCAGATTTTCTGCGCAGTTAGACAATGTGAGATACGATTAAACTCAGATTTATCAAGAGAGCATATAAGCGCATTCATAGCTTTACCATTAAGAGTATAAAGTTTCTTATCAGCAAAATCCCACTTGTCTTTAGGCTTAATCATAACAGTGTCTTCAATTTTAATAGTGGGTAGACTATAACCATTTTCAACAATATCCCACACATCATAATCTACAGACACTAGATAGATTTTCATCCTAGCCTTCCAATATGGAAAGTCTACACCGTTAAACTTAGGGGGACGGGCTATAGACTGACCTTCAGCAAAAGCATAATCAGATATATTCATGGTCATCTAAAAATCTAGACTAGATCCTCTAAACTGGCTTTGATACCACTTGTTGGATCTGGATCCTAGCCTAGAGGGTGGTCAATAGGCTAATAAAAAAATTCTCGCACAACCCATGAGAAATCACACGCAGTTATAAGCACAAGCAGAGTAAATCAGAAACAATCACAGAGTGCACACAGATATACCCTGCTTTGGTCGCCCCAATGACCTATGTCCAGACCCAAAGCAGATACTAGTTTTGAATAGTGCAATAGGTACAAAACCACAGGTTAGAGCACGCTCAGAGCACCCTCTACGTCTCTACACTTGCCAGGCTCTCAGTACCCCACTCACTGTGTTTTCTCTCACTATCGATCCTAGTAACGCTTTCTACTAGCTAGTCCCAGACTAGCTGGGTCCCACTTGTCTAGCCCCAACCAGACAAGTCCCAATTCCCCAAAGATGGTAAAGTTTCCCTTACAGAGAACGTTACACTAAGACACGAAAATAAAGAGTAAAGGGGATAGAAATGCTCAGTTCGCGTCTGTGTAGGCTTCTCTGTCAATCAGCACGTCGTCAGCTCCAATCTGACGCAAGCGGTGTCTCAATCCGACTCCTAGATGCCAAGTTGTGCACTGGTCTGTGCGTAAAGCAATTGCAGTTCAATCCTTAAATATAAGCGATCGGTGCACACAGCAATTCCCTTAATAAAACCCCAGCCACGTCAGCGAAACCAACTTCAATTTCCTTCGATTTTGATTTAGTTTTCGGTCGTTGCTTTTCATTTTCATGCAGCGGTCGCCACATCACCCTTCTCTCCGTTCTCAGCGCATGCAGCAGCGACATTTCTTCGAGGGCAATGGTGGCGATCACTTCTTCGACTTCGGCGATCTTTGATGAGAGCAGCAGCGACGATTCTTCGAGGTGACGGTGGCAACGAGGACGGGTCGTCGACAACTGCAACTCTCCGGCGTGAACGCTTCAAGATCTCTGACAGCGGCTAAAATCTTCGTGGATGACGATGGCGATCTCTCAACTGCAGCAGCGACATTGTTGGGCACGGGTTTTAAGCAACGGCGGTGACACCACGGCGACTTCTTCACGGCGTCGTGCAGCGAGCTGATCTCCGAGCGACAGCCTCTTCTCGACAGCGACGAGAGGATGTTCGCATGAGATGTCAATGGCAGCAATGAGAGATCCTCTCCGATGGCATCGCTTCGACTGCAGCAACTCTTCACGACGATGGTGGTGGTGGCAGCTTCAACAGCGGCTCCTCTGCAACGGCAATCTTTCAACACCAGAGGAGGAGGACGGTGGGAGTTCGAAGAAGGCGGTGAACTCCTTCTTCTTCACGAGGACACAAATGGGCGAGATCTTCTCTGGTGGCGGCTTCCGTAGCCTTCCAAGCAATGGCGGAAGCTTCTTCGGCAACGAAAGTTCCTCTTCTCCGATGATGTTGGCGGCGGTCTTCTCCTTGGTTGCGTGCGATAATGAAGACTTGGCTCTTGATGTTGCTAAGGAGATGGAAGTGAGGAGCCTTTGGGTACTGTAGGAACGAGATGATGAAGCCTCCCCTTTTTTGATGAAGGCTCCTCTTGGTAAGTTACAGAAAGGAAGAGGGCTTTATAATGGGGTTTTATTCTTTCGGGCTTGGGAAATTTTTTATAGCTAGGGTTTTGTTTTATAGCCGCCTCTAATTTTTGTGACCCAAAATTTGTGTGACCCAAAATTTTTGCGTGACCCACCTTTTGAACTCTCCCCCTTTTTTGTATGCCACAAATTAACACCCTCACGAAGAGGGGTATATCAAGGGATTGGGTAGGGTTTTGAAAATAGAAATTAGACGTTGTTGGAATTGATTGGCAATTTGTATTTTACTAGGAATTGGTCTTGGCTAAGGAGTTTGTGTGGCCATAGGATATATTCCAATAACCAAATAAGATTTGGCTCCATCTCTCCATATTGGACCAAGTCCACTTTGCTCTATATTGGACCAAGTCCACTTTGCTTTAGCCAAAGCTCTCTATCTCACCCAGATAGCTATATGAATAGGAGTTTCTCAAATAGCGAAAGATGTATCGTTTTGCCAATCTTGAAACACACTAACCACACACGTCAGATATAACGACACGTTTGTCATCATCAAACCAAGATCCTAGATCATTGCTCCCAACAATCTCCCCCTTTTTGGTGATGACAACCTATAAAAGATTTGAGCAATAAGTATGGGTGTGTGAAGTGTGTTGAAGGGTGTAATGCAATATGTATCATGGAATGAGATATACAATTTCGAGTATTACAACATAGCATGCACAAATATAACAGCATGCTCGCTCTCCCCCTTCTCTCAAGCTCCCCCTTCAACATTATTTTTCATGCTCTCCCATCACCAACATAATACCGTTCATGCTCCCCCTTCACCAAATAATACCGACATCAAGTCTGTCAAATCTTTCTTTTCTTTCTCCCCCCTTTGTAATCACCAAAAGTGGATTAATGAAGTCACAACAATATTCCATGCAAAAATAAACCATTATTAAATGTAGCGTGCAATGTGCATAAGTTTTCCAAAAAATAGACAATTCAAGCTCATAGAATTTCATAACACGACTTCCCACCTTTGCGTAAGTGTAGTGACATAGACAATAAAGTACTAAGGGAGATTCAATTTCAGAAAATCAACCAAATCAATCCACATTTTCCAATTTTCATGAATATCACTAGGATTGATTTTTCCCACCTCATCAAAGATGAGTTCAAGTTACCAAGCCCCAAAACATGGCCTAAAAGGACTTTTAAATGTGGGGTGGCATTGCTTGACGAGTTATATACACCAACACTAATGATTACCCATTTAGTATAAGTTGGATACTCGTGGGGTGTGTATTAGCCATGAAGTGTATCCATTTTTCATACGGAGCAATTTTCATTTTTTTCATTTGCAATTCTTTTGTGCTCAATTTTTATTCATGGCTAAACACTTCATATCTCTTAGAAAATTCAGAACTTAATCATTCCTACATTCACTTTCCATTGTTCTTCAAAAGATTCTCCAAAAGTACTAAAATTCTAATATTTCGTGAAAGTGTGAATGTAGGTGTAGAAGTCAAATTTGAAAATTATGAGACATGTCATGGCTACTAAATGATAACAACATGTTCATGTAGCTACAACAATAATGAATTAACTTCTACAAGGGTATGAATGATCATTCAATAATACCACTAATAACGATTCATAAAGAGGTATTCATTAAGCACATTTTTTTTTGTTTTTCCTTTATAAAGAACTAAAACAAACGAAAAAAACAAGCAAACATGCACACAAACGAAGATTAAATCAAGCACACATAAAAACTATGAAGGTATGCAATGAATGCAAAGAGGGAAAAGAAATATACCTTCGCGTCGCTATTTGACTAAGGAGCTAGAAGAATGAGCCTTCGATTAATCGCTCCTCGCCAAATCTCCACCTTACCTACATGAAAGGTGTTAAGTGTGATCTTAGAATCCAACATGGTCCACTAGTGTTAGCCAATAAAGATTTAGGAACCCACACTTGTTTGAACTTTATGTTTGTGTTCCTAAACTTACAATAATAAGAAGTATGGCCAACACTATCACAGGTAAAGCACTTTGCATGTAGGTTTTTCACAATAGAAGGTATATTGTGGAATTTCTTGAATTTTGGCTTTTCAACGTTTTCAAACCAAATCCAAGTCTCTTCTATGATTGCCATATAATTGATTCTCTAAAATGGTATCCAACGATTGTTTTCCCATAAAGAATTTCTTAATGGCCACTTCAAGATTAGAAACTTTGGGTTTTAAATATTTATTTTCTTCTAGAAGCAACGTGCATTTACTTATAAAAGCTATTTTGTCTTCCTTTTCCTTCTTTTCGAACTCAATAGTTTTTCTTTTAAAATCATTATCTAGCATGCAAAATTTATCCTTAAGCTCTCTTATCACATAGTCTTTTTCAGCTTCAAGCTTAATCAAATCAAGTTTAAGCATGCTAATATTATTCAACAAGGAAGGGCAAGAGAGACAAGGTGCTTCATCATTAAAGCTTGATTTTTTCATTTTCAATATGTCAATAGTAGAGTCACGATCAACATTTTCAATTTTCAATTTTTCAATCTCCTTAGACATATCATATTCAGATTGTTGCATTCATTTTGATAATCATCTATAGTGGATTCAAGCTCTACTATTTTATCTTGCATTTCTTTACAAAGAGTAAGGAGTTCAGTTTTACTACCAGAAATTACCTCATCGTGTATTCCCATTAATGCCATGCATGAGTGGGTTTCATGATCATCCTCCTCATCATCAGCTTCGCTATCCATATCCCAAGTTAGCACCTTGGATTTTCCTTTTTCTTTAGCGACATGAGCTGTCTCATGTGGGCAATCCCTCATTCGATGTCCTCTTTTCTTGCATTTAAAACAAGTCATTCTATTAGTAGCATTTTGATCAGAGGAATTTATACCAAAATTAGAATTATTAGAACGAATGAACCTTTTTCCCATCCCAGCTCTTCCATGATCAGTCTGAATGTATCTCCTGAAGTTTCTGACCATTAAAGTTTGCTCTTCATCAAGATCGTCGTCGTTAGCTTAAAGAGCTAATAGTGTGGAAGCTTTGGTCTTCTCTTCAGGTTTCTCTCTGGTTTCTATACTCTACAACTCAAGCTCGTGTGACATAAGGTTGCCTATCAAGTCCTCCACTTTCATTGTTGATAAGTCCTTAGCTTATTGAATAGCGGTGACTTTAGGCCTGAATGAGCTTGGTAGCGCCCTTAATATCTTTCGTACCTGTTCATGGCTAGAGTATGGCTTACCGAGGGAACTGGATTTATAGACGATGTCTGTGAACCTCGCAAACATGTCTTTAACTGATTCTGTTGGTAGCATGCGAAAGCTCTCATATTCTGTGCTCAGCAACGCAAGTCTGGATTCCTTTACTTGCGATGTTCACTCATGTGTCACCTCCAGAGTATGCCAGATTTTCTGCGCAGTTAGACAATGTGAGATACGATTAAACTCAGATTTATCAAGAGAGCATATAAGCGCATTCATAGCTTTACCATTAAGAGTATAAAGTTTCTTATCAGCTAAATCCCACTTGTCTTTAGGCTTAATCATAATAGTGTCTTCAATTTTAATAGTGGGTAGACTATAACCATTTTCAACAATATCCCACACATCATAATCTACAGACACTAGATAGATTTTCATCCTAGCCTTCCAATATGGAAAGTCTACACTGTTAAACTTAGGGGGACGGGCTATAGACTGACCTTCAGCAAAAGCATAATCAGATATATTCATGGTCATCTAAAAATCTAGACTAGATCATCTAAACTGGCTTTGATACCACTTATTGGATATGGAACCTAGCCTAGAGGGGGGGGTGAATAGGCTAATAAAAAATTCTCGGGCAACCCACGAGAAATCGCACACAGTTATAAGCACAAGCAGAGTAAATCAGAGACAATCACAGAGTGCACACAGATATACCCTGGTTCGGTCGCCCCAACGACCTACGTCCAGCCCCAAAGCAGATACTAGTATTGAATAGTGCAATAGGTACAAAACCACATGTTAGAGCACGCTCAGATCACCCTCTACATCTCTACACTCGCCAGGCTCTCAGTACCCCACTCACTGTGTTTTCTCTCACTATCAATCCTAGTAACGCTTTCTACCAGCTAGTCCCAAACTAGCTGGGTCCCACTTGTCTAGCCCCAACCAGACAAGTCCCAAAATTCTCCAAAGATGGTAAAGTTTCCCCTACAGAGAACGTTACACTAAGACAAAAAAATAAAGAGTAAAGGGTTTAGAAATGCTCAGTTCGTGTCTGTGTAGGCGTCTTTGTCAATCAGCACGTCGTCAATTCTAATGTGACGTAAGCGGTGTCTCAATCCGATTCCTGGATGCCAAGTTGTGCACTGGTCTGTGCGTAAAGCAATTGCAGTTCAATCCTTAAATATAAGCGGTTGGTGCGCACAACAATTCCCTTAATAAAATCCCAGCCACGTCAGCGAAACCAACTTCAATTTCCTTCGATTTTGATTTAGTTTTCGCTCCGTTTTCATGCAGCGGGTCGCCACGTCACCCTTCTCTCCGTTCTCAGCGCATGCAACAGTGACATTTCTTCGAGGGTGATGGCGGTGATCACTTCTCCGACTTCAGCGATCTTTGATGAGAGCAGCAGCGACGATTCTTTGAGGTGACGGTGGCAACAAGGATGGGTCGTCGACGACTGCAACTCTCAGGTGTGAACGCTTCAAGATCTCCAACAGCAGCTTTGATCTTCATGGATGACGACGGCGATCTCTCGACTGCAGCAGCGATGTTGTTGGGCATGGGTTTTAAGCAGCGGTGGCGACACTACAGCGATTTCTTCACAGCGTCGTGCAGCGAGCTGATCTCCGAGCGGCAGCCTCTTCTCGACAACGGCGAGAGGATGTTCGCACGAGATGTCAATGGAAACAACGAGAGATCCTCTCCGATGGCGTCGCTTTGACTGCAGTAGCGCTTCATGGCGATGGCGACGATGGCAGCTTCAACAGCGGCTCCTCTGCAACGGCAATCTTTCAACACTGGAGGAGGACGACGGCGGGAGTTCGAAGAAGGCGGCGAACTCCTTCTTCTTCAAGAATCACGACGACACAAATGGGCGAGATCTTCTCCGGTGGCGGCTTCCGTAGCTCTCCAAGCAATGGCAGAAGCTTCTTCGGCAACGACAGCTCCTCTTCTCCGTTGATGTTGGCGGCTGTCTTCTCCTTGGTTGCTTGCGATAATGAAGACTTGGCTCTTGATGTTGCTAAGGAGATGGAAGTGAGGAGCCTTTGGGTACTGTAGGAACGAGATGATGAAGCCTCCCCTTTTTTTGATGAAGGCTCCTCTTGGTGAGTTGAGAAAGGAAGAGGGCTTTATAATGGCGTTTTATTCTTTCGAGCTTGGGAAATTTTTTATAGCTAGGGTTTTGTTTTATAGCCGCCTCTAATTTTTGTGACCCAAAATTTTTGTGTGACCCACCTTTTGAACTCTCCCCCCGTTGTTGTATGCCGCAAATTAACACCCTCACGAAGAGGGGTATATCAAGGGATTGGGTAGGGTTTTGAAAATAGAAATTAGAAGTTGTTGGAATTGATTGGAAATTTGTATTTTACTAGGAATTGGTCTTGGCTAAGGAGTTAGTGTGGCCATAGGATATATTCCAATAACCAAATAAGATTTGGCTCCATCTCTCCATATTCGACCAAGTCCACTTTGCTCCATATTGGACCAAGTCCACTTTGCTTTAGCCAAAACTCTCTATCTCACCCAAATAGCTATATGAATAGCAGTTTCTCAAATAGCGAAAGATGTATCGTTTCGCCAATCTTGAAACACACTAAGCACACACGTCAGATATAACGACACGTTTTTCATCATCAAACCAAGATCCTAGATCATTGCTCCCAACATGTGGTGTTTGAGATTCCTGGTCACCGACCTTCGAGTTCAGCAGCAGTAGTAGTTCACTTGGGCCTGTCAGATTTTGGGCCAAGCCATTGGTGGAGCTTGTAGCGATGCAGATGGAGGTGAGAAGACCAGCCGTGTTAAGATATTTCGATGACATCTTCCATGAAGAGATGTTAGGACTGCCGCCCGATCGAGCTCTTGAGTTCTCGATTGATCTTATTCCGGGAGCGCAGCCTATTTCGAAAGCACCATACCGTATGGCTCCAGCAGAGTTGGAGGAGCTGCATAGATAGTTGGACGAGCTTTTGCAGAAGGGATATATCCTTCCGAGTGTGTCTCCGTGGGGAGCACATGTTCTTCTGGTGAAGAAGAAGGATGGTTCGCACCGGATGTGCGTGGACTATAAAGAGTTGAATGCTGTCACCATCAAGAACAAGTATCCGTTGCCACGTATATACGACATTTTTGATCATCTTGGAGGATCGAGGGTATTCTCTAAGCTGGATCTCAGGAGTGGATATCACTAGCTGAGGGTGAAGAAGGAAGATGTGCAGAAGACAGCGTTCAGAACGAAGTATGGATACTACGAGTTCGTTGTTATGCCTTTCAGTGTGACCAACGCACCCGTAGTTTTCATGAACCTGATGAACATGATATTCTACGACTTCTTAGATAAGTTCTTCGTTATCTTTATTGACGACATCTTAATCTATTAGAAGTCAGAAGAAGAGCATGCTGAGCACTTGAGGACAGTTCTGGAGATTTTGAGGAAGCATCGTCTGTATGCGAAGTACTCCAAGTGCGAGTTCTGGTTGGATAGAGTTGCCTTCCTTGGACATGGTGTGTCAGGAGATGGCATATCCGTGGATCCGGAGAAGATCAAGGCTATCAGAGAGTGGCCAATTCCACAGACAGCGTCAGTGGTCAGGAGTTTTCTTGGACTAGCAGGATATTATTGGCGCTTCATTAAGGACTTATCTCGGATTACAGAGCCGATGACTAGACTGACGAGGAAAGATATACCGTTCGTTTGGTCCGATGCATGTGAGGAGGCCTTTTCTATTCTGAAGGCAAGATTGACGTCAGCACCTATTCTAGCTGTGCCTGATCGGAGTGGAGGCTTCGAGATCTTTTGCGATGCATCTGGAAAAGGTCTCGGTTGTGTTTTGCATCAGCATGAACACGTGGTTGCGTATGCTTCTCAAAGCTTAAGGCTCACGAGAAGAACTACCTGACGCACGATTTGGAGTTGGCTGCAGTCGTATTTGCGCTCAAGATTTGGAGGCATTTCTTGCTGAGTGAGAAAGTGAAGATTTACACTGATCACAAAAGCTTGAAATACATCTTTACGCAGAAGGAGCTCAATATGCGACAGCGTCGATGGTTGGAGCTCATGGCGGATTATGAGATCGATTTGCAGTATCATTCTGGCAAGGTGAATGTGGTTCCTGATGCGCTGAGCAGACTTCCAGCGGTTATGATGTTGACTTCACAGTGGAGGTTGTAGCAGGAGTTTTGTGAGTCGGGAATTAAGATTGTGCTTCCTGGAGAGGTTTCGTCGTTGATGTGTATGCAGATACAGTCGACGATCGTGGATCGAATCAAGGCAGGTCAGGCTAGAGATCTGAAGCTGATGAAGATCCGTGAGCAGGTAGAAGCCAGTCTGCGGACTGAATTTCTGATTCATGAGGATGGCTCGCTGAGGTATGGAGCCAGAGTTTGTGTGCCAGCTGGAGATGTCAGAGAGGAGTTGCTTATTGATGCACATAGTTTGCCGTATTCCGTACATCCTGGAGGCACCAAGATGTACAAGGACATTCGCCTGAACTACTGGTGGCATGTCATGAAGCAGAGTATGGCACAGAATGTTGCCAAGTGTTTGGTATGCTAGCAGGTTAAGGCAGAGCATCAGCATACTGCAGGGTTGCTACAGTCGCTTCCGATTTCGGAGTGGAAGTGGCAACACATCACTGTGGATTTCGTGACTGGACTGCCTCGAGTCAGAAGCAGAATGACGCGATTTGGGTAATCGTAGACCAATTGACCAAATCTGTGCACTTTATCCCTTTTCGAGTGGGACAGTCCACGGAAACGCTAGCGAGGAGATACATGTAGGTAAATTCTTTTACTCTCTGTTTTTATTTCCTTTCCCTAGTATAGATAGTGACGTAATGTGAATCGTGCAGGAAATCATGCGACTTCACGGAGTCCCCGTGAGTATCGTGTCGGACAGAGACACGAGATTCACATCTCAGTTTTGGTAGAGTCTGCAGAAGAGTCTGTGTACGAGTCTGAGTTTCAGCATCGCGTACCACCCGCAGATAGATTGCCAGTCCGAGAGGACTATTCAGATTTTGGAGGACATGCTGAGAGCGTGCATGTTGGACTTCAAGGGATCTTGGGAGGATCATCTTCATCATGTGGAGTTTGCCTATAATAACAGCTACCAGTCGAGCATTGGCATGGCACAATTTGTCGCACTTTATGGGAAGAAATGTCGATCGCCACTGAGCTTGGATGACATTGGAGACATAGAGCTGTAAGGAACAGAGATGATTGTTGAGGCAGTAGAGGTTGTGAGGATAATCAGGGAGAAGCTGAGGATCGCGTAGGACCGTTTCAAGCATTGGGCAGATGCTAAACGACGACCGTTGGAGTTTCAGCCTGGAGACCATGTTTTTCTCAAGATCTCTCCGAATTGAGGAGTTATTCGATTTGGTAAGAGAGGCAAGCTGAGTCTGAGGTATATTGGACCTTTTAATATCCTGGAGCGAGTTGGAGCAGTGTCTTACTGCTTGACGTTGCCGCCATCACTGGAGGGAGTTCACAACGTGTTTCACGTATCTCAGTTACGTTTATACGTCAGTGATCCATCTCATGTCGTGGATTTCTTGGAGATCACGGTTCGCTCAGACCTGACCTACGATCAGCAACCAGTTGGGATTCTGGATCGACAACAGAAGCAGTTGCGGAATAAGACCGTCGACCTGCTTAAAGTGCAGTGGCGTCATGGTTCACCTGGGGAGTCTACCTGGGAGCGCGATGAATAGATGAGAGAGCGTTTCCTGTAATTATTTCTGGAGCAGTAGTGGATGTTGATTCCGAGGGCAAAATCATTCATAAGGTGCGTAGGATGTCACGGTCGCTTTTTGATCGTACGTTTTTTGTGCGCGTACTTTTATTCGTACGTGTATTTATTTTGACATCTCCTTGTATTCCAAACGTACGATGTGATATGTCGTTGTGACCCTCTAGAAGAGTACTTATTTGTGGAATAATTTGCGAATGTCATTTCACGGGTCGTTCTCCCACAAAACAACTTTGTTTGAAGAGGTGTCGTAACTCTTACCTTTGTCGTTTGCTCGTTTTATTTTTAGTTCCGCTCTCAGTTACCCTAGCCCATGACCGACAATCTTAGTCTCGACCCTCTCGTCGACACGGTCATCCCAGTTTTTTTTCTTAAAATTATTGGACACCGCTAGACCCACTTTTTCCCCTAATCATTTTCTTGTTGGATCTGGATCCTAGCCTAGAGGGGGGTGAATAGGCTTTTAAAAATAATTCGTGCAACCCACGAATAAGCACACGCATTTATAGCACAACCAGAGTAAATAAAATGCAGACACGGAGTACACAGCAGATTTACCCTGGTTCGGTCGTCCCAACGACCTACTCCAGCCCCAAAGCAGAACTAGTATTGAATAGCGCAATAGGTATAAAACCACAAGTTAGAGCACGCTCAGAGCACCCTCTACGTCTCTACACTTTCCAGGCTCTCAGTACCCCACACACAATGTTTTCTCTCACTATCAATCCTAGTAATGCTTTCTACCAGCTAGTCCCAAACTAGCTGGGTCCCACTTGTCTAGTCCCAACTAGACAAGTCCCAAAATAGTCCCCAAAAATGGTAAAGTTTCCCCTACAGAGAACTCTACAACTACAAATAATATGATAGTAAAGTTCAGAATAGCTCAGTATTTGTAGCGCAGTCATCTCTGTCAATTGTCGCAGGCCAGACGTCCTCTGGCAAGATGTAGAAGTCCCTTCGTTCCTCGTTGATGCTCCTCAGATGATTCGGCACCTAAAGTCTCCCAAAAGTGATGTTGCGGCAATGTCAGACCACGTGCGCAACTCACGGCTTGGCCTCATTGGTTTGCTTCAATGTTTGCATTGGAGAAATAATATAGCTGCCTCCTTGTACTGTCGTTTTCTCCTATGTGCTTTGATCTTGGGAAACAAAATGGAAAAGTTTCGGCCTATTCTTTTGATGTCAAAGGTGCGGCCTCTTCGAAATCTTGTGTGGCTCTGCAAAAAGAAACACAATAATATTTAGTGCATGCAAGTACAGGCTAAAATGACTAGGAATTGTAAATAAAAAGCAAAGTGCAACTCCCTTCAAATTATGTGCGTGCCCCCTTGTTTTTGCTTCCAACGTGATGTGCTTGCTGACGTGCGTTTATATTTCATATATTCACGCACGTTTTCCTTTGTATTTCTCCATGTTTTTCTGCCGTCTCTTATTCGTTTTCGTGTATTTTCCCGTTTTCTTTCACTTTTCTTTGTTTGTCCATGATTACAGGAGATTGACCACGTAGGGGACGTTTAATGATGATATCCCAAGTCCCCGGAGCAACGGGAGAAGTCACGCGTGATCCAGGGGGTCAAACGGCGAAGTATTCATCTTTCAGCCCCTCACCCGGTCGGTTGGTCATCTCCAACCGATCGGGTGATGCACGCGTGCACCAACCGGTCGCTACCGCAGCTCACAAAGAAGTCACCCGACCGGTTCACAGACCGGTTCTGCGGGCGGCTGTTCTCTGTTTTCTCGAGCAGAATTCCAACCGATCGGGTGATTCTCACCCGATCGGTTCATCTGTAGCTGAAGAAGATAAGCTGAAGACACGGGCGTTCAACCGATCGGTTCACCCGACTGCTTCAAGATCCAACCGGTCACTCAAGAACTCACCCGACCGGTTCATGTGATCGGGTGAAAACTCACCGTTTTCTGATATCTATTTGTAACGGATCAACCGATCGGTTGACTTGTCAACCGATCGGTTGATGCGACGGCCTATATATAGAACCCCTAGGGTTCCAGAAACGAGAGTTGCTGTTTTTCTACTGTTTTATTTCCTTGTGACGGCTGTTATTGTTACTCTTTTGTAAGTTTTCAGATCTTTCTAAAATTTTAGTATTGTCTTTATTACTCTATTACTTCTGCATTGCAATCGTCTGATTATGATTCCAACGGTTAAATTTCATTTAGATCGCTTTTTCATGAATTTTTGTGAGTAGTTCCCAAATCTGGGATTTTGGTGGAAACCCCTTCGGGGGCTCTTCCCGATGCGTCCGTAGGGTTAGGAAATCGATAGGGAGTAGGAATCTAACGGTTACGCGGGGTGTTTCATTGTCATCGGCGGGAAAAAGACCGCCTTTGACCGTCGGGCCAAGGGGGAATAAACTTGGCGGTTGACTCCCTAGCCATAGCTCACACCCTTAGCGTTGACGTCGAATCCTAGCACGCGGGAGCGGCAGGATGAGATATTGGGAGTTATCGTTGCGGGCTTAGTGCTCCCGGGATCGATCAGTGTTTATGGACACGGGAGTGCCCACTGGTCGAATCCGGGAAGTCCGGTGTATCATCCTGGGCACCGACCGGAATATCGGGCCCATGGGACGCCGGTACCAGTTTCAGAGGCAACGTCCCACCATTAGACCCTAATCCCGATCGCTATCCATACCCGTAGGCCGCGTCGGCGAGAGTCTCTCGTCGGGTTGGAAACCAAAGTCCCGGGTTTACTTTCTTTTCGTTCTTACGCTTTTATTTCCTTTCGTGACAACCATCCACCGATTCGGGCTAGCTCGCCCCTCGGGGTGATTTAGGTCCTACCTGACCCAAGCACAACCTCGCCTCCCTGAGTTCGATATTCCCGCACCCTACACTAACCGTGAAACTTGCGGTAAACGACACCGCGCCGCCGCATATCTCGCGGGGCGCCGGTCAAGTTTATGGCGCCGTTGCCGGGGAGGCAACGTGCTTGATATTTTAGGATCTCTTGAACCCTCGTGTCTAGCTCACATCCCTACCTCGCGATAATTTTCGCATTCTTCTTTTTTTTTCTTCTTTTTCTTTTTGTTTTTCTTATTTTTACTTCTTATTTTATCTGTTTCTTTCCCACTTGTCGCTTCACGGGTGTTTGTTGTTTTTCATGCGCAGGAGTTCAAGGAGTCTTGACGACTTGATTCCCCTCGATCCAGAGATTAACGCCACCCTTAGGCGTTTGGCCGCCGAGAAGCGAAGAAGAGAATATCCCAAATCCATGGAGGAGAACACCCCACCTCACAAGTCTCTGCTGGAGTACTCGATGCCCTCCATCGAGTCAACTTCCGCCATCCGATCTCCAGCTATTGCGGCACAAAGCTTTGAGCTGAAGCCGTCTCTGGTGACATGGATCCAGCAGGACCAGTTTGCGGGTGCACCCATGGAGAGCCCGATAGAGCACCTGGACTCCTTCTTGGAGAAGTGTGACACCTTCTGAATTAATGGTGTCACTACAGAGGCTATCCGTCTGAAGCTGTTCCCTTTCTCTTTGCGGGACAAGGCCAAGCAGTGGTTAAGGGGGAAGGACCACAATACTTTCAACACCTGGGAGAAGCTCTCCAATGCTTTTCTGACGAAGTTCTTTCCTCCGGGGAAGACCATGAAGTTGAGGAGTGAGATCTCCTCCTTCTCCCAGGCCAACCACGAGTCCTTGCATGAAGCTTGGACGAGATATAAAGAGATGCAAAGAAGATGCCCTCACCATGAGCTTCCGAAGTGGCAGATTATCAATCTGTTCTACAATGGGTTGAGGGATGACCTTAAATCTTCTATGGACGCCGCGGCTGGGGGTTCCTTCATGTCTAGAAGCGAGGAAGATGCCGGGAATATTCTGGAAAACATGGCATCCAACAATGAGCGGTGGTGTGACGAGAGAGCCACACCAAGAACTGGGGGTATACACAGAGTCGAGGACGTCGACAAACTTTCAAGCAAGTTTGACTTGCTTTCGACCCAGATCTCCGCACTGATGGTAGGAGCCGGTGGAGCCGGTACACAGCAAGTTTCTGCAGTAGAGTCCGAATTCCTTGGGGAATTCGACGGTGGTGACATCTCACCACCGTTGGATCAGGCGAGCGCACTATTTTACAACCCCACGGGGAATACGCCATATCCGCCAAGGAAAAATTCCAACCCGGCCTACTCTCCCAACAACCGGAACCACCCGAATTTCAGTTACCGGACACCATTTCAGCCCTCGCCGCCTCAGCAGCCGCAGCAACAAATTTATCAGCCGGCTAGACCACCGCAGAATCAGGGTCAGCTGCAACCGTTTCAGCAGCAACCTCAGCAACAAACGTACGCTCCCAGGAATCAGCAGCCGTTCCAGCAGCAGCAGTATGGCCAACAGAGGGCCGTCTCTCCGGTTGAGTCTCTCTTGACTCAATATATTACCAACCAGGAGAGGATCAACCAAAAGCTGGAAATGGGCCAGCGGACCCTCACGGACCAAGTAACCCAGCTGGGGTTACAGGTGGCGAACCTTGCAAGGTCACAAAACCAATTGCCGCCACAACCGGAGGTGAACCCGAGGGGAGCAACACAAACATCGGCACTCGTGCACGAGCACGCGAATGTGTCCGCTATCGTTCTGAGAAGCGGGACACAAATTCCTACTAGAGTGCCCCCTAGCAACCCGGAAGCACCATTGGTCGTTGAGAGACCGACTGAAAAATTAAGTGACACCGGTGCTTCGTCATCAAATCCCATGACTCCGGAGGGAGTGTCTGAAGAAGAGAAGAAGAAGGAGGAAGAGAGCCCAAGAGTGTATAAACCCGTTGTGCCATTTCCACAACGGTTGGCTCAGGCGAAAATTGATGAGAAATATGGGAAGTTCTTCGCCATGGTCAAGGACCTAAGCCTGCAAATCCCCTTCTTGGAAGCAATCGAAACAATCCCCTCCTATGCAAAATTCTTGAAAGATTTGGTGACCAAAGGGTCAAGAAAAGAGAAAGTGGTGCTGACGGTGGAATGTAGCGCTCTTATTCAGAGGGATAACCCGTCGAAGCTCAAGGACCCGGGGAGCTTCTCTATTCCTTGCACGATCGGGGCTGTGAAGATTCATCGTGCACTCGTCGATCTAGGAGCGAGTGTTAGCTTGATGCCCTTGTCGATGTACAGAAGGATAGGAATGGGTGATTTGGAGCCCACCGGGATGACCCTACAACTAGCTGACCGGTCGGTCAAATATCCAGTGGGAATTGTTGATGATCTCCCCGTGAATGTGAGAGGGGTTCATGCGCCTGTGGACTTTGTAGTCATGGACATGCCCGAAGACGCACACACCCCCATTATCCTGGGACGGCCTTTCATGGCCACTGCTGGCGTTCTTATAGATGTGAAGAATGGAAAACTCTCCTTGAACGTCAGCGGAGAGAAAGTTGAGTTTGACCTGGGACTATCCATGAAGCACCCCGACCCTCCTGATGACCTCCGGTGTAATTTGCTTGAGATAGAAGAAGAAAAGGCTGTAGAGGAGAGCTCCTGGGAGATTCTCCTGAGAAACCCCCCCGATGACTTGGGGAATTCTGAAGATGAAGAAGGCCCCGAAAACAAAGAAGCTGCTGGAAGACCGAGTGCAGCGAGAACGACCCCTCACGGGTTCCCCAAGGTTCCTCCTGTGAGGAGAACGGGGAAAGAGCTCACGGACCTCACTAAAGACGAGGTCCAAATCCTGAAGAAGATGGCGGGAAGCGCCAACACCAAGGAAAAGCCCCCGGATCTCAAAAACAAAGGGAGGGTGGTCGAGCAAGTATTTTTCCAGCCGCTGACTACCCCGAGCGCCTTCAGCTCTAACAAGGAAGAGATGCCTAAGTTTGGGCATCACCCGTATCAGCCACCATGAGCATCTCTTGCGGGCGTCGAGCCAACGACGTTAAACAAGTGCGCTTCATGGGAGGCAACCCATGTTCTAAACTTTTTCTCAAATTTTTAGCGTTATTCTTTACTTTATTTTATCTATTTCTGTAAATAAAATCAGCCGCGAGAACATCCGTTTGGGGACTTAATCAAATTTCTTGGTTTTTGCAGGAAACAAGCCCCAACCGATCGGGTGATAACTCACCCGATCGGTTGGGATGTGTCAGATACATGCCGAGATCTGTCCCCGAATGAACCGATCGGTTGAGTAATGAAGAGACCGGTTGGCAGACCGGGTGAGCTGGGGAGAGCTCTCGGAAATTTTTGGGGAAGTATCAACCGATCGATTGAGTTCATGCGCGATTGGTTGAAGAGACCGGGTGAGCAGCCCTAAGTTCTCGGGAAAATGTGTGGAGCGGCCAACCGATCGGTTGACAACTCAACCGATCGGTTCGCCTGTAGCATTTCTTCGGCAAAATTTTCGACCTAACCGTCAACCGATCGGGTGACAAGTCACCCGATCGGTTCGACTTAAAACCCTATATAAACCCCCCCGACACCCGCTCGTTTCCATCTCGCCCGATCGCAAAAACCCCCCAAAATCCACCGCCTTGATCGCCTTCCTACCACCACCACCCACCACCACCGACACTCCTCCCATCATTCACACCACCACTGCCCCTATTCCTTCACCTCATTCCCCACTTCTCAGCACACCCCCAGCCTCCCCCGACCACCCATCCCCACCCTCTTCCGAGGAGGACGAGGACTCACCTTCTGCTGCTTTCTGATTTTGCCTCTTTTGTTTTTGACTCCCTCTTGCTTATATCTGGATTTCATTGATCACATCATTTCGCTAGCACTTTCTGGTCTAGCTTGGGGGACGTCTGTTTTGTGTGCTGTCGTGTTTTGTTTGTTTTTCTCATTTTTGTGTGTGTGCTTGTTTTTCACTTTTTGAGTGTCGTGTCGTGTGATTTTATTTTTACTCTTCTTTTCGCATTGTTTGATTTTGATCTCGATCTTTCTTTCTTTTTCATTTTCATCTATGTGTTTTCCTCGTTTTCATTTCTTTTTGTGTCAGTGCGTATTCCCCCCATTTTCATTGCCCTCCCGTACTCACTCATATTGCATTGAGGGCAATGCAAACTTCAGCTTGGGGGAGTCGCACTGTGTGCATCATTTGAGTCCTTCTTTTCGTTTATTTGAGTCGTTTTTCTCCGTGTTTTTCTTTTTTTTCTTTTTTCTTCTTTTCTAGCTCTTTCTCCTGGAGATGAATCCTATGATGAATCGCCACAAAGTCACACACACACACCTAGCATTGCACCGATAATCACACTCACTAACCCTAGGATTTCGAGTCCTCTTGCATTTCACGCATCGTGGGTCCACTTAGCTTTTTGTGAGTCGTGTGTCATGACTAGCATTTGGTGTGCTTCTGCTTTGTGATTTCACTTTATATACCTGTCCAGGAATGACCCCTAGATTATCATGCTCCGATTTGAATATGCGGTATTTGTTTCCACTTTATGCATGCTATATTTATATCGTATACTTCAATTCGCATGCGTCGGGATTCCACAACTAAGGACTAGGATAACCCATTTAGCCTGAGCTCTATTTAGCAAGAATAGTCGCCTTTGCCCGAGTGTTTAGATTTCGACTTCTTTTTTTGTTTTACTTGGTGCAAATCCCCTCGTCGTGTACCGTTCTCCCACTTGGGAGAGTACACAAGTGTATAGCCAAAAACCCAAAAATCCAAAAAAATGGGAGGAAAGAAATAAAAAACCCAAAGAAAAGAAAAAGATTGTATAGCCAAAAAGCCAAAAAAATAAGCAAAGACCCAAAACCCAAAAAAATTCCTGTGTGAATATTTTCCTACTTGCCGAGAATAAAGGGAAGGCGAGAATTTGCACCGAGTGTTCTTCTCCACATCATCTCAACCTCCGTCGTTATCGAAAACGCTTGGCTTAGGAGCTATTTAGCTTGTATCTAAGCTATAGTGGCGTGATTTCCTTGACCCTAGTTGTGGAGTCCCCGATGCATGATACGCTTCTTTTCCCACTCTTCTCATGCATGCTTGAACTTATATTCGCCGCTTAATTCAATTCGGATCGATATTTTGGGTCATTTCTTGGATTTGTGTATATCGAGCCTTATTGCACATCGTAGAAAGCTTCACCATTTGCTAGCACACGACCACGCTCACTCGCGCTTCACTGCGTGGACCCACGACACTTATTTGGACTCGCTTTCCTAGGTTTAGTGGTGTGATTTGGCGTTTGCTCGCTTGTTGTGTCGTTTTTGATTTTGATGGCTCTGATGGACGATCTAGGGCTTAGAGTTTTCTTTTTCTTTCTTCCTCTCTATTTTTCCCTTCCGAGCTCCTACTCTCACTCGTCTTCCTCGAGGACGAGGAAGAGTTCAGCTTGGGGGATTTTGACGTGCGTTTATATTTCATATATTCACGCACGTTTTCCTTTGTATTTCTCCGTGTTTTTCCGCCGTCTCTTATTCGTTTTCGTGTATTTTCCCATTTTCTTTCACTTTTCTTTGTTTGTCCATGATTACAGGAGATTGACCACGTAGGGGACGTTTAATGATGATATCCCAAGTCCCCGGAGCAACGGGAAAAGTCACGCGTGATCCAGGGGGTCAAACGGCGAAGTATTCATCTTTCAGCCCCTCACCCGGTCGGTTGGTCATCTCCAACCGATCGGGTGATGCACGCGTGCACCAACCGGTCGCTACCGCAGCTCACAAAGAAGTCACCCGACCGGTTCATAGACCGGTTCTGCGGGCGGCTGTTCTCTGTTTTCTCGAGCAGAATTCTCACCCGATCGGTTCATCTGTAGCTGAAGAAGATAAGCTGAAGACACGGGCGTTCAACCGATCGGTTCACCCGACTGCTTCAAGATCCAACCGGTCACTCAAGAACTCACCCGACCGGTTCATGTGATCGGGTGAAAACTCGCCGTTTTCTGATATCTATTTGTAACGGATCAACCGATCGGTTGACTTGTCAACCGATCGGTTGATGCGACGGCCTATATATAGAACCCCTAGGGTTCCAGAAACGAGAGTTGCTGTTTTTCTACTGTTTTATTTCCTTGTGACGGCTGTAATTGTTACTCTTTTGTAAGTTTTCAGATCTTTCTAAAATTTTAGTATTGTCTTTATTACTCTATTACTTCTGCATTGCAATCGTCTGATTATGATTCCAACGGTTAAATTTCATTTAGATCGCTTTTTCATGAATTTTTGTGAGTAGTTCCCAAATCTGGGATTTTGGTGGAAACCCCTTTGGGGGCTCTTCCCGATGCGTCCGTAGGGTTAGGAAATCGATAGGGAGTAGGAATCTAACGGTTACGCGGTGTGTTTCATTGTCATCGGCGGGAAAAAGACCGCCTTTGACCGTCGGGCCAAGGGGGAATAAACTTGGCGGTTGACTCCCTAGCCATAGCTCACACCCTTAGCGTTGACGTCGAATCCTAGCACGCGGGAGCGGCAGGATGAGATGTTGGGAGTTATCGTTGCGGGCTTAGTGCTCCCGGGATCGATCAGTGTTTATGGACACGGGAGTGCCCACTGGTCGAATCCGGGAAGTCCGGTGTATCATCCTGGGCACCGACCGGAATATCGGGCCCATGGGACGCCGGTACCACTTTCAGAGGCAACGTCGCACCATTAGACCCTAATCCCGATCGCTATCCATACCCGTAGGCCGCGTCGGCGAGAGTCTCTCGTCGGGTTGGAAACCAAAGTCCCGGGTTTACTTTCTTTTCGTTCTTACGCTTTTATTTCCTTTCGTGACAACCATCCACCGATTCGGGCTAGCTCGCCCCTCGGGGTGATTTAGGTCCTACCTGACACAAGCACAACCTCGCCTCCCTGAGTTCGATATTCCCGCAACCTACACTAACCGTGAAACTTGCGGTAAACGACACCGCGCCGCCGCATATCTCGCGGGGCGCCGGTCACTTGCATGCACAGAACAAAAGGAATGGAGAATCAAATTAGGTGTCTCTTCAAAGCATGATTAAAAAATGGATGCTCAGTTATTAAAACAAGTGCATTTTGAATAGACACATAGAATTGCTTGGACTTCCCCTTTATTTAAGTAGGTTCATGCGGCTGCCCCTTCAAGATTTTTTTTAAAACAATTGATCCGGCCTCCTTGTCTTTCTCGGCTGCCCACGTGATGATGCCCTCAAAAAGCAAATTGATATCCGGCCTGTCTTCGTTTGGGTACCCTGCGAACAAAAAGAAATATCTTTAGCTTTTATTTACAAAGGACAAAGCTCTTACCTTTATTTCTTGTGTTTGATTGACAGCACAAGTATCCTTTTGAAGATCTTTCACGTGACCAAGGCTTTGACCTGCACAAACAAAAACTTGGTTATTGGCAGGGAGCAATTGATATTAGTCTTTGCCTTGGGAATTTTGTTGCAAAGGCTGGCTGCTTCCTCTTGATAACTTGCGGCACTTGGAGAGGGCAAATTTTAAGGCGCTGCGGTAATTGGCTCGGTCAGCAAAGGCAATGGCTCGTCTGCTATTTCGGTCGACCGGAGCTCTTGCAGAAAGTGTCAACAATGTCAATGGCGCATGGAGTGGTCGATCAGCAGAGTGGATGGTACATGGGATCGGCGGTCGACGAGGGGGTTCTTTGCTTGATGGTGCGTCGATCGGCAGTCCTCTGGGCACGGGGCGGCGCTCGATCTTGCACGGCAGGGGCGGTGCTCAACCACCCACGGCAAGGACAGCGCTTTGATTTTGCCCCTTTTTTTGTGCGTGAATCCCTTCAAAAATGAGCACAGATCTTTGATTTCTTGCAACAGAGAGGGTCGGCCTTCCCTTAGGAATTTGATTTCTTGGAGAGAATATTTAGGATGGCTTGGAGAATTGACAGGTAGAGGCTTTAAGATTATCAAAGTTGAAGAAGCTCACTTTAATACATGGTGATTGGCTCTCTCTCCCACCCTAAAACAAACTGCGGCTCCCCCATGTATTATTAAAAAAATGTGTGCGGCTCTTCTACTGGGTTTCGGCTATCTCTCTCTAGGTTTTTCTCGTTTGTTGTTTTTTTGGCCGTGCGTTCTTTTTGATAGGCTCTCAAGAGGAGGCTTGCTTTTTGGTTGCCGCACATCCTAAAATGTTGCAGCCCCTCACAATGATATTTATATTGTAGAACTAGGGTTTTCAGGTTGGCAATAGATAGTATATTTGAATTGAAATATGGCTAGGAATAGGTTTGGCTAGGATGAGGACACAACCAACTAGGAAATTTGTAATTGGCTAAGGATTTGGATGAATCAATCAATTTGGGATTCTACTTGATCTTGTAGCAAAACTAATGGGATTTGGAAGAATCAAATATTTGTAAATCTTCCTAAAAGATTTGATCAAGTCCATCTCATCCCATCTCATCCCATGTCTTCATTGACCAAGTCAAACTCCTTTGTGCACACACATTCGATCCCTTTCTCCCAATATGCTATACGAATAGCAATTCCGCCAAATAGTGAAAGTATATTGTTTCGCCAAGCCTGAAACACACTAAGCACACACGTCAGATATAACGACACGTTTGTCATCATCAAACCAAGATCCTAGATCGTTGCTTCCAACAATCTCCCCTTTTTGGTGATGACAAACCCATAAAAGATTTGAGCAATAAGTATGGGTGTGTGAAGTGTGGTGAAGGGTGTGATGCAATATGAATTGTGGAATGAGATAGTCAAGTAATACACCATAGCATGCACAACATTTTTGCTCCCCCTTCTCTCAAGCTCCCCCTTCAACATTATTTTTCATGCTCCCCCTCCAAAAAATAATACCGACAATCAAATCTGTCAAATCTTTTTTCTTTTTTTCTCTCTTTTCTTTCTCCCCCTTTGTAATCACCAAAAGTGGATTAATGAAGTCACAAAAATATTCCATGTAAAAATAAACCATTATTAAATGTAGCGTGCAATTTGCATGAGTTTTCCAAGGAATAGACAATTCAAGCTCATGGAATTTCATAACAAAACTTCTCCACCTTTGTGTAAGTGTAATGATATAAATAATAAAGTACTAAGGGAGATTCAATTTTAGAACAATCAACCAAATCATTCCACATTTTCCAATTTTTCATGAATATTAATAGGACTGATTTTTCCAACCTCATCAAAGATGAGTTCAAGTTACCGAACCCCAAAGCATGGCCTAAAAGGACTTTTAAATGCGGGGTGGCATTGCTTGACGAGTTATATACACCAACGCTAATGATTACCCATTTAGCACAAGTTGGATACTCGTGGGTTGTGTATTAGCCATGAAGTGTATCCATTTTTCATACGGAGCAATTTTCATATTTTTTTTCATTTGCAATTCTTTTGTGCTCAATTTTTATTCATGGCTAAACACTTCATATCCCTTAGAAAATTTCAGAAATTAATCATTCCTACATTCACTTTCCATTATTCTTCAAAAGAATCTCCAAAAGTACTAAAAAGTCAAATATCGTGAAAGTGCAAATGTAGGTGTAGAAGTCAAGTTTAAAACTTATGAGACATGTCATGGCTACTAAAAAGAATAACATCATGTTCATGTAGCTACAACAATAATGAATTGACTTCTACAAGGGATAGATTGATCATTCATACAATACCACTTACGAGATACATAAGAGGATAATCAATAAGCACAATTTTTTTTATTTTTGGTTTTTTTTCATTTTTTTCAGAAATAAAAACATTTAAAAAAAATCATGCATGCAAGCACACAAATCAAAATAAATCAAGCACACAAACAAATCTATGAAGGTATGCAATGAAATGCAAAGAGGGATAAAAATTATACCTTCTCGTCGCTTTTTGACGAAGGAGCTAAAAGAATGAGACTTTGAATTTAACGCTCCTCGCCAAAACTCCATCACACCTACATGAAAGGTGTTAAGTGTGACCTTGGAATCCAACAAGGTCCACTAGTGTTAGCCAATATAGTTTTAGGAACCCACACTTGTTTAAACTTGATATTTGTGTTCCTAAATTTACAATAATATGAAGTGTGGCCTACACTATCACACGTAAAGCACTTTGCATACAAGTTCTTTGCAATAGAGGGTGCATTGTGGAATTTCTTGAATTTTGACTTTTCAACGTTTTTCAAACCGAATCCAAGTCCTCTTCTATTATTACCATATAGTTGATTCTCTAAAATGGTATCCAACGATTGTTTTCCCAAAGAGAATTTCTTAATGGCCAATTCAAGATTAGAGACTTTGGATTTCAACAATTTATTTTCTTCCACAAGCAATGTGCATTTACTTATAAAAGCTCTCTTGTTTTCCTCTTCCTTCTGTTCAAATTCAATCATTTTTCTTTTAAAATCATTATCCAACATGCAAAATTTATCATTAAGCTCTCTAATCACATAGTCTTTTTCAGTTTCGAGCTTAATCAAATCAAGTTTAAGCATGCTAATATTATTCATCAAAGAAGGACAAGAGAGGCAAGGTGCTTCATCATTAAAACTGGACTTTTCCTTTTTCAAAGTGTCAATAGTAGAGTCACGAGCAACAATATCAATTTTGAGTTTTTCAATCTCTTTAGACATTTCATATTCAGATTGTTGCATTTCAAAGTTCTCATTTTGATAATCATCTATAGTGGATTCAAGCTCTACTATTTTATCTTGCATTTCTTTACAAAGAGTAAGGAGTTCAGTTTTACTACCAGAAATTACCTCATCGTGTATTCCCATCAATGCCATGCATGAGTGGGCTTCATGTTCTTCCTCCTCACTCTCAGCTTCGCTGTCCATATCCCAAGTTAGCACCTTGGATTTTCCCTTTTCTTTAGCTACCTGAGCTGTCTCATGTGGGCAATCCCTCATTCGATGTCCTCTTTTCTTGCATTTAAAACAAGTCATTCTATTAGTAGCATTCTGATCATAAGTTTGCTTAGAAGACTGAAAAAAGTTAGAGCGATTAAACCTGGGTGCCATTTCTGTTCTTCCTTGCTTGGTCTGGACATACTTTCTGAAATTTCTGACCATTAGCGCTATGTCATCATCATCATCTTCACTTTCGTCAGCTTTCAGAGCAAGTGGCTTGGTAGCTTTCTCCTTTTCCTCAGGTTTCTCCCTTTCATCAATATTTTGCAATTCAAGCTCGTGGGACATTAAATTACCTATCAAGTCCTCCACCCTCATCTGTGACAGATCTTTCGCTTCTTGGATGGCAGTGACTTTAGGCCTGAAAGAGCTTGGCAGTGCTCTTAATATCTTTCTCACCTGCTCAAGGCTAGAATATGGCTTACCGAGCGAACTAGACTTGTAGACAATGTTGGTGAACCTCGCAAACATTTCTGATATGGTCTCTGATGGTAGCATGCGAAATCCCTCGTATTCCGTGCTCAGAAGTGCAAGTCTAGACTCCTTCACCTGTGACGTTCCCTCGTGCGTCACCTCCAAAGTATGCCATATTTCCTGCGCAGTTAAACAATGTGAGATGCGATTGAATTCAGATTTATCTAATGCACAAATAAGAGCATTCATAGCTTTAGCATTAAGAGAATAAAGCTTCCAATCATTATCATCCCATTTATCATCAGGTTTAAGCATCTCAGTATTTTCAATTTTAATAACAGGTGATTTATAGCCTTTTTCAACAATTTGCCAAGCTTTATAATCAATAGAAATCAAGTAGATTCTCATACGATTTTTCCAATAAGCATAGTCTACTCCATTAAATCTAGGTGGACGTGAAATAGACTGACCCTCAGCAAAAGCACTATCAATGTGGTCCATGGTCAAACTAGGCTAGATCTACTAAACTGGCTCTGATACCACTTGTTGGATCTGGATCCTAGCCTAGAGGGGGGGGGGGGGGGGTGAATAGGCTAATAAAAATAATTCGTGCAACCCACGAATAAGCACACACAGTTATAGCACAACCAGAGTAAATAAAATGCAGACACAGAGTACACAGCAGATTTACCCTGGTTCGGTCGTCCCAACGACCTACTCCAGCCCCCAAAGCAGAACTAGTATTGAATAGCGCAATAGGTACAAAACCACAAGTTAGAGCACGCTCAGAGCACCCTCTACGTCTCTACACTCGCCAGGCTCTCAGTACCCCACACACAGTGTTTTCTCTCACTATCAATCCTAGTAAAGCTTTCTACCAGCTAGTCCCAAACTAGCTGGGTCCCACTTGTCTAGTCCCAACTAGACAAGTCCCAAAATAGTCACCAAAAATGGTAAAGTTTCCCCTACAGAGATCTCTACAACTACAAATAATATAATAGTAAAGTTCAGAATAGCTCAGTATTTGTAGCGCAGTCGTCTCTGTCAATTGTCGCAGGCCAGACGTCCTCTGGCAAGATGTAGAAGTCCCCTCGTTCCTCGTTGATGCTCCTCAGATGATTCGGCACCTAAAGTCTCCCAAAAGTGATGTTGCGGCAATGTCAGACCACGTTCGCAACTCACGGCTTGGCCTCATTGGTTTGCTTCAATGTTTGCATTGGAGAAATAATATAGCTGCCTCCTTGTACTGTCATTTTCTCCTATGTGCTTTGATCTTGGGAAACAAAATGGAAAAGTTTCGGCCTATTCTTTTGATGTCAAAGGTGCGGCCTCTTCGAAATCTTGTGTGGCTCTGCAAAAAAAAACACAATAATATTTAGTGCATGCAAGTACAGGCTAAAATGAATAGGAATTGTAAATAAAAAGCAAAGTGCAAGTATCCTGCGAACAAAAAGAAATATCTCATTAAATTTCATTCCATCCGGCCTGTCTTCATTTGGGTACCCTGCGAACAAAAAGAAATATCTTTAGCTTTTATTTACAAAGGACAAAGCTATTACCTTTACTTCTTGTGTTTGATTGACAGCACAAGTATCCTTTTGAAGATCTTTCACGTGACCAAGGCTTTGACCAGCACAAACAAAAACTTGGTTATTGGCAGGGAGCAATTGATATTAGTCTTTGCCTTGGGAATTTAGTTGCAAAGGCTGGCTGCTTCCTCTTGATAACTTGCGGCACTTGGAGAGGGCAAATTTTAAGGCGATGCGGTAATTGGCTCGGTCAGCAAAGGCAATGGCTCGTCTGCTATTTCGGTCGACCGGAGCTCTTGCGGAAAGTGTCAACAATGTCAATGGCGCATGGAGTGGTCGATCAGCAGAGTGGATGGTACATGGGATCGGCGGTCGACGAGGGGGTTCTTTACTTGATGGCGCGTCGATCGGCAGTCCTCTGGGCACGGGGCGGTGCTCGATCTTACACGGCAGGGGCGGTGCTCAACCACCCACGGCAAGGACAGCGCTTTGATTGTGCCCCTTTTTTGTGCGTGAATCCCTTCAAAAATGAGCACAGATCTTTGATTTCTTGCAACAGAGAGGGTCGGCCTTCCATTAGGAATTTGATTTCTTGGAGAGAATATTTAGGATGGCTTGGAGAATTGACAGGTAGAGGCTTTGAGATTATCAAAGTTGAAGAAGCTCACTTTAATACATGGTGATTGGCTCTCTCTCCCACCCTAAAACAAACTGCGGCTCCCCCATGTATTATTAAAAAATGTGTGCGGCTCTTCTACTGGGTTTCGGCTATCTCTCTAGGTTTTTCTCGTTTGTTGTTTTTTTTGGCCGTGCGTTCTTTTTGATAGGCTCTCAAGAGGAGGCTTGCTTTTTGGTTGCCGCACTTCCTAAAATGTTGTAGCCCCTCACAATGATATTTATATTGTAGAACTAGGGTTTTCATGTTGGCAATAGATAGGATATTTGAATTGAAATATGGCTAGGAATAGGTTTGGCTAGGATGAGGACACAACCAACTAGGAAATTTGTAATTGGCTAGGGATTGGGATGAATCAATCAATTTGGGATTCTACTTGATCTTTTAGCAAAACTAATGGGATTTGGAAGAATCAAATATTTGTAAATCTTCCTAAAAGATTTGATCAAGTCCATCTCATCCCATCTCATCCCATGTCTTCATTGACCAAGTCAAACTCCTTTGTGCACACACACTCGATCCCTTTCTCCCAATATGCTATACGAATAGCAATTCCGCCAAATAGTGAAAGTATATTGTTTCGCCAAGCCTGAAACACACTAAGCACACACGTCAGATATAACGACACTTTGTCATCATCAAAGCAAGATCCTAGATCATTGCTTCCAACATTTCTAACGCACTTAGTCCTAATTAATTTGAAATTCGAATAACCCTAATTAAAACGATAGGTTAATACGTATGACATGAAATATTCATCTAGGCTATTCACCATCCTATTTTAGACTAATCTATACCCCTATATCTCTCCCTCTCTCCTCCCAAATCCCTTAAAAGCACTCTATTCTAAAGCTATATAGCATTTGACCTCCTATTAGAACAAACGCAGCTAGGGTTTGAGAACTCATGCAAACATTTGCCCAACCGTCGTATAATCCACGCACGGCTTCCCCCATCGTCGGCCTAGCCTCCCGCCGGTGTCCCCACTCCGGCCAACCTCCTCCCCCTCGACAACCATTCTTCATCCTCCCAAAAACCCCGTGCAACACCCCTCTTAGCCGAAAAACTGTCCTCCCCCTACTGAAATCTCACGGCCAGCACATCAGGCCGTCGCCGACCGCCTCCCCCTATTGTCGGACGCCCCTCAGGCGACCCCCCAGGTTGTGCAGGTCCTCCCCTGGCCGTAGCTTCCTCCAGTGTGCCCTCCTTGCGCACGCAAACTCCAGGCCGCTAGCTTTTAGCCGCGCACAAACCGGATCTGCGAGCCCTCTGTCCACCGTCTCTCGAGCCCTCCTGTGCCGATGTCTGTGTCTTCCTGACATTGTAGAACCTTGTGTGGTTGCTCTTCCCCTTCGCGTCGCTATTCGGTGATCGTGCCGCTACCCAGCTGATCGTTGTTCGTTGCTTGCTGTCCCACCGTTGCCATTCGCTGCCATTAGAACCTGTCGCTGTCGTCCACCGTTGTCGTTGATCGTTGCCGTGTAGTGGATCGTTGCTCGCTTCTTTTAATTCAACCCCTGACATCACTACCCGACGTCAGTGTAGCTTTCGCATCGTGTAGAGGTAAACCCCGCTCCATAGGAACCCCTACATCGCATGCTAATCAAGACTAAAAACTGTAACTTTACTTCTTTGATAACTCACTAATCAAGATCTAAAAACTGGGACTATAGGCTAGATTGGACTGTGCACATATGTAGATCTTGGATTTGTTGAACGGAGATTGCAGCGTGATTGTTTTCAGGCAAGTGATACTTGCCCTTGTTTGTTTAGACCATGTCTTAGGCCATATTGTGTAATAGCGTAAAAGAGACTAGGCGATAAAATGATAGTCGCCTAGACGCCTTATTTGATCTAGCTTGGCAACGAAGCTAGATCTGACACCTTTACTATGCTATCATTTCATGCCGCATGTCACGCTTACTTTCAAATTAACTGGACGCACTTTTAACTGCTCATTACCATGTTTAAGCATTTTGCCATGTCATTTCATGCATTGATTGTATTGCCTTGTATGTGTAGCACACGCTACTTTAAATTTAAGCTGTGATGAGTAGGGTCCTGACCCCTACATCTTATTGAGGCTAGGCACCTGCTTTACGGGCACAACCTTATGCCAAACCAAAAACACTTCTTGGCTCGTGATCCAGAAGGGAGCACAGTGTTGTTGGTAAAACCAACGCTCGATACACGGGGAGGGATAGGGTTAAACGATCACTTGAGCGTAGAAGTGTGCCCGTACAGCCACTTCAGCCAAAAGCCAAAAACTCTGTGCACGAAGTGATAAGATAGTGTTCATGAATTCGTGAAATGGTGTTTCGTAGTTTCTGCTACGATGTGTATGCCTTGTTACCATCATGTCATTTTAATTGTTGCATTCTTTAAATGCCATGCCATATCATCATGTTAAAACGGCTAGTCGCATTACTTTTATATGATCCTTGCACAAAAGTCTTTCGTTTACCTTTGGGAGACTTTTGCTGACATGTGCCCTCTTCTATTTGGGTGTCACATGTCAGGTTTAGAGTCAGAGATAGTTGCTGAGGAAGTTCAGTACGCAGACGTTGAGTTTGAGGTTCCAACAGAGGCAGATTTTAGAGGACACTGGTGACCAGTCCTAGTCTCGCTTAGAGACTTATCTTAGTTGTTGCTGTTACTTAGATTTGATGTTAGGTTGTTGGTACGTAGCACCTTATCTCTCTATTTTATGTTTCGGCCATGCTAGGCCTTTTGCTTTCAGACTCTGTACTCCTTTTTATGACTATAACTTTGATATGTTTGGAATAAAATCTGTGGATGTCTGCTTTTCATTTATTATTGTTGTTGTTTCGTCGCATTGCAAGAACATGCTATTGGATTAAATTACCAGACGCTTATCAGACTGCAGCTTCACAGCTCCAAGTCTGAGCAGACCTCTTCACGTCTCGCCTTCCATACTTGGGAAGCGGGGCATGACAAAGTCTCTGAATCGAGAAGCTCCGAAAAGTTTTGAGCACGCTCGATTCAAGACGAAAATTATTCTCTCATTTCAACTCTTCCGATTCCTTTGTTTGCGTCCTAGCATGACGAGGAGGAGGATTGGATTCGATCCAAAGTCTACGATGCGGATCGCTCTCAAAGTGAAACTTTCTTCGGCGGGTGATTGGCTCGGAGATGCGGTGTCATATCGCTTCGGGTGGATCAGTTCGGAGGTGCGGAGGCGGCTAGCTTTGGGGAATGCCAAAGTCTGTTGCTGAAACGACGCTTTGTTCTCTGCGGAGGCAAAGTTTCGGGTATGTTCTTTTTTAATGCATTTTATTTATTTCATTGCAGTAGTTTAGATCTATTTTAGGGCTGGTCAGATCCACCCCAAGATAGTAGAGATCTTGGCTAGGGTCTTTGACATTCTTAGGGTACGTTATTAAATAGTTTAATAATTCATTTTTCCGCTGCTGTTTTAATTCTTTTGTCCGTTAGAATTTTCACCCAAGAATGCATACTTAAGGTTGGCGGGTAGAGGTTTGGGTTCTACCTCAGGAGGCGCTGTACCCCCCACCGTGCATGCATGCGACTGGAACGCCTCTTCCTCAGGTGTCGGTTCATCTGAAACTGAACCATCTGATGCTGTCTCGTAGGATGAGCTCGAACTGATTGATAAGTATGCTTCATAAAAGATCAACTCAGGCTCTATTTCCGGATCTTCGGAGTTCTCGAGTTCTTCCGAGCTACCTCGTCTGTAAGGGAAAGGTTTTCATCTGACCATGCATCGTCAGGGGCATTGTCTAAATCATATTCTTGGAAGTTGCCAGTCTCTAGTGCATTTGTGTTTTAGAGATTTATTCGTCCTTCTGATACGAGGTGCTCAAATACTTCTTCAAATGGGATGTCGGCAGGGAAGAAGTATGTTCCATGAGCATCACCTCGTATGTGTATTCCTTCTGGAATGTTGTTGGTATCAGCGTAATATTCCGAAAGGAACTCTACGCGATACGATGTATCTGGATCTATTGACGAGATGAACACTAGACCGCTGCGCCTGGTTGCATTCACAATGTTATTCAAAGCTTTTAGAAGGGATACTTCATTTGGTGTGTCAAAGGAGTGGGCTTGTGGAATGTCTTTTGATGCAAATCGAGAGTGTATCCTGTTGAGTATTGGTGTTTTATACCAATGTTATTTTGATGATGCTCACAACATTATGTTGTTGCTAATGACTCTCTTGTTTTAGTCTCATAGTTTCATTTCAAGAGTATCTTTCTTGGAGACTAAATACTTGGTGCAAAGATGGACATCAAGTGTAGAAGGGCCAAAGCTTGGACTCAAGGGATGCCAAAGCTTGGAGATGATGGAGAGCTTCAAGGCATCATGATTGAAGACTTAGACTCTAAGGAAAGCAATGTAATCCATGTAATATTTCCTTTATTGCATTCTCTCTCATTTGAGTCTAGATTAATGTAATGCCTTGATAGATGGTCTACTCATTCATGCATATGCATTTAGCCATCTTAGCAAGCCTTAGGATTATCATAAAATCCAACCTAATATGTTCATCTTGACCAAAGACTCATTTGGAGTCTCTGGCTTTCCATCAGTCACCTGATGAAGGATTTACAGTCGACTGGGTGATTTCCAGTCGCCTGTCGATCTTTCTACAGTCGACTGGTATGCACTGCTCAAGTCAACATTTCTATTGACTCTACTTGAGCTTTTCGCAACAGTCGACTGATGCTCAGTTTACAGTCGCCTGTGAATTGGTCAACAGTCATCTGAGTAGCGTGAGTGCAATCTCTGCCTCTTTCTGTTTTTCTCTATCTCCTGCAACAGACGACTGATGAAGGATATACAGTCGCCTGACTATTGTACAGTCGACTGTATTATTGACATCAGTCGCCTGTATGCTTATCTAGAGAAAGTGTGTAGCTTTCTGTTTTATTCCATCCCCTGCAGTAGTCGCCTGCTGAAGGTTTTACAGGCGCCTTCCTGTTTACAATCGACTGTATCGACTTCATCAGTCGACTGTCATGGCTCAGATTATAGCCGTTGGATATTTTCTAGCCGTTGAACAGTCGACTGTCATTTGTTTATCAGTCGACTGTCCTTGACGTTTCTGCCCAGAAATTAGCCGTTGCTGCCTTGTGCTTTTTGATGTTTTCTTGGGTTTTGAGGGTTGATATAGGGTTCATATATATATATATATATATATATATATATATATATATATATATATATATAGGAAAATTTTCAAATGAGAACATTTCGCACCGTGCGAAAATGTTTTTATCTTTTTTTTGAAATTTTTTTTTTCAAAAATTCTTTTTTCCACCCTCATTATATGTTGTTATACCCCCCTCAAAAAATAATGGTTGAGAAATAATGTCATTTGGCCTTCGATCAAGCCATTTCATCAAATTCGCACGTTTTGAGACCGTTAAATTTGTAACGGGTGGATGGGTGCTCTAATGCCCAACGGGTTCACCCATTATTTTCCCTGGGGTATATAATTGTATGGATTAAACATCAAAAAAAGAATTTTTGAAAAAAAAAATTTCAAAAAAAAAAAAAAATCTTTTCGCACGGTGCGAAAAGCCTCTTTTTCGCATTTGAAGATCACTATATATATATATATATATATATATATATATATATATATATATATATATATATATATATATATATATATATATATATATATATATATATATATATATATATATATATATATATGGGTGTGCTATATAGGCCTGAGTGGAGTTGCCTGCTGTGCTCTACTTTGTTTTGGGTGACGGCCAGTTTTGAGTGCAATTGCTTGCAGTGCTATATTTTGTATTGGTGTTTTTGCTTTGGCTTTGTTCAGCCAGCTTGTTATCATATTTGTTCGCGCTGCTGTGATGTTAGCCGGAGGTGTGGTGGAATCAAGAAATTTGTTTTGGGTGACGGCGCTTGTGCCCCCTCCCCATTCTATTTCTAATTCTGGCCAACCCCTACCCGCTATTGTACATTCTGACACACATTTTAGTATACATTAACTTTCCAAAAAAAATATATATATGGGTGTGCTGAGTTCATTAGAACTTCTTGATGCTATTGAAAATCATAAGAGATCAATAAGCCGCTTTCAAACTCTCTCATTTCCCTTTTTTTGAGCTCTCATTCCTCTTCATGCATTGAAGTCTAGCTCAAGGGAAATCATCCAAGTGCTTTCAAGCCAATCTCAACACTTGGAGATCCTCTTCCATGCCTTGCATTCATCTATGAGTAAGCATCTTAAGGCATAGGTAAGAGTATTTATTTTACTTGGTGATTCTTGTAACACTAATTCTCTTTGTGAGAATTAGTCTTTCTCTCTTTGTGGGAGTTTATCTCTTTGTGGAATTAGGATATTCTCTTAGTGGGAATAACTCTCTTTGTGGGAGTAACTCTCTTAGTGGGATTTTGATGTCCTAGTGTAGGGATAACCCTAATTCTCTGAGTGGGAGTTAGTAATTCTCTAGGTAGGAGTTTGACCCTTGTGGAGGGTTGGTTGAGTCCTTGTGTAGGACAAAATCCTCTTGGTGAGGTATCTCTTTGTGGGATTTGTGTTCACTTCTCTTTGTGGAATATAGTGAATAATGGTGTGGCTGGACTTACCCAAGTTTTGGGGAAGCATGGTAAAATCTTGTGTTTGCGTTTGGATTGATTGTGTCAATTATTTCCTCTTGCATTTATTATTATTCCGCATTTGCAAGTTTAATTTTAATTGGACAATCTATTGCCATTACACTATTCACCCCCCTCTAGTGTGTTGTTGTTAGTATTGCAAGGATAATGCGATCCTTACATATCCCCTTCAATGTTAGCGTAAACATCATTATCGAGAGCATCTAATTGGATTTGCTCCGCATTGTAGTTCACAATTTCAAATTCGGCCTCGTGAGTAGCTTTGATAACCAGGGAGCCAGCAGATCTGACATGGTTCAGCATCCCATCTAGTGCATACTGGCCCTGAAAAGGAATCTCTTGTCGACAAGTTGTAGCTTTTCCAAATCTATGATGGGCAAATAAGGGCAGGTTGGGGAGGGACGTTACCACAAGAGAAGTATAACAACAGGAAAATGAAGATAAAAAGAACGATGGAAGGTAGAGTATGGATGGAACCAGCATTCTCCCACTCCAAGCTAAAACAAAACGCAGCCTCTCTGGTAACGGCGCCAAAAACTTGTTCAGCACCGAATTTACACCCGGAGGCACGAATCACCGCAAGTGTACGGTTGTGTAGTATAGATAGATTGTCGAACTCTGGGGAGGTAGTTGTTTAGTGTTTAGCTTGTTGGTAGAAGGAGATTACATGGTCAAAGGGTTGTCACGTAAGGTTGGTTGTCATGAAAGATTGATTAACAAGATTTTAATAAAATCTAGTGGAATCGGGAATTCCCACTAGGACTTTCAGGTTCGAATATTAGGTTAAGGGTCCTTTCTTTGAATTATAATGCAGGGTAAGAGTGTCACATTCGAGAATGAGAACGAGTAGTCAACTCTCGTTGTTATACTCTTCTAACATATCTCTATGCCCAGCTCTACTTTTGCAATCAGCTTCGCATATAGATACGTGAATTACGCTTAACACGATTCCTGTATCACAATCCGTATCCATTCTCATGATCAACGATTGAGATACTACATTATGGTTGATCCTAGTAGTTGGGCTACTCTCGTAGTCACCGACTAGCGGATTGGGGATTAGAAATCACCCATAGTGCACGAGTCACTCTTGTGATCATGAGCCCTAACGAGCAACCGCAAAGCCCTAATCAGATTCGTGGGGATTTTCCCTAGAATATGGAGTCATTCTCATGGTCCTCCAATTCTAGGGCTAATCCCCCAAAATCCTTGTTCAAACTACCATAATGCAACCCTGAGTTCATTCAATCCATAGGATCCTAGGGTTCATCTGTAAACTCTAGAATAGAACTACTTAGACATCACAATATCAATAACAATGAAAACAATGATAAGATTGATTGCAGGCATCACAAACATGTCGAAGTTAATATTCAAACACAGAGAATGCAACAAGTAATAAAAGTATATAAAAGAAATAGAGATCGAACCGTTCACGAGAGAGCAAATCTGTAGAAAAGGCGACAAGAATTCTCCTCTCCCAATGACGGCTCACAAAATCTCAATAAAACAAAGCTTATCTCTAACCTAATTTTTGTTCACTTTTATACAAGTCCTACAAAATTTGCGAATATCCTGAAATTAAACCCAAAACCCAATGATAAAACCCAAATTTTAAGGCTGTTGGTAAGGTGCTCGGCCGAGCGGCTTCATCGATCGGGGAAGCCGCTTGTCTGATCTATCTCTTGTGGCTCCAGCTCTCGAGTTCTAGCAAGGGTAGCTTGGCCGAGCACGCCCTAGTGCTCGGCCGAGCTCCATCTGGGGCTTCAATTCCCTGGTTGGGCGAAGAGGGGGCCGCTAGGTCGAGCAGGGTAGCCGCTCAGCCGAGCTAACTAACAGAGAGTTTTAGGCTAAACTTGGGGGTCGTCTGGAGAGGGTCGCTCAATCGAGCGCTTGGGCTGCTCGGCCGAGCTAACTCAACAGAGAATCCCAAAGCATTTTGGCTCGTCAGTAAGAGGGTTGCTCGATAGAGCGAGATGGGTCGCTCGGCCGAGTGACCTACTGCTTGAAACCCCTCTTTGCCTTCATTTCTTCCTCTCTTCTTGTGACTCCAGCTCGGCCGAGCATGTGGGCGCTCGACCGAGCGACCTAGGAATCATAGCCATGGTCAGGTCTGGGCTTCCCTCATTCCTTTCCTTCTTCTCCTTTCTTTCTTTCTTCTCCTTTCTTTATTTCTTCCATCATCCTTCGCTTCTCCAGCAGCTTTGAGTCATCAAATGCGGTGCCATTGATGCTCTGGCTTCGATGTTCGTGTCTATCATCCAGTTTTGCTCCAAATCACGCCAAAGTTTCTGAAAGTCCACAAAACAATATGAGAATCAAATATATCATGAAACACGCGATAAAATATAGAAAAGTGAACTTAGGGCGATTGAAATGATATGAAAACACGCAGTGAAAATATGGAAAATATGGACACATCACACAGCTGCAGTGTCTTGGAGATCATTTCTTCAGTCTGTTGTAGTGTTGTCAATAATGAAGGCAGAACTGATAGCTGCAGTTAAGGCAGTGAAGGAAGGCAAATACATGTGATGTCTACTTTGAGACTTAGATATTCTGCAAGAGGTGACGAATTCTACTGTGATAGTTAGAGCACCATCCACATGGCGAAGCATCAGGCCTATAGTTCAAGGACCAAGCACATTGAGGTGAGGGAATTCTTTCTACATGAAGGGAAGAAGATCATAATTTTGGAGAAATTCTCGACGGATCATAATTCTGTAGATACGCTTACGAAGACAGTTGTTATAGTCAAGCTCAGGCATTTCTTGAGCTTGATATAAACTTGGTCAGTGGTTTGACTGGTTCCTGTTGTCATTGGTGTTATCATTAAATCTAGATTTGGATAGAGATATTTGGAATTTGGATAGAGCCGTTATGGAGAGCTTGGAGATGCCGTGGTTAGATAAAGCAGTGCTTGAGTGTGAGAAAGTTTGAAGCATGGTAGAGTGTTAAAATTATACTTTAAATTCCCAATCTGGACATGGCACATTCGTGCCATGCATGAGCACTGTTGTGCAACTATGGCAGAGGTGTCTGGGCTAGTGGCACGACCATGCCAAACTTTCAATTCAATTGGTATGGTCATGCAAGGCTGGCAATAGGTTTTGGGAACAGTGGCACGATCATGTCAGAATTTGTACTGGGTTGGCACGATCGTGCGGGAGAAGCAGAACGTCTAGCTTTTCTGAAGTAGGTAGTGATATGATCGTGCCAATCATGATACGACCGTATCGATACTCAGTCGGGTTTAATTCAGCTTGTGGGTTTTAATTTGATCCATTGATTTGATACTTGATCAAATCAAACGGCCACGACTTAAATTGTCATCTTCTACCTTACGAAGGATTCCTTTGGTATAAAAACAATAGAATACATTGTTTTGACGGTGCATGGTGCAAATAAGGTGCTAAAGTCAATTGGAGAATATGGCGTTTGCGCGACAAGTGCTTTGGAGACGGCTGCGAGCTTTGGAAGATGAGATAGTCCTTGTTCTAGGGTTTTCTGTTAAGATATTTCCATTGTTGAGCATGCATGAGACTTTGAATTTGCTAAAGTGCTAGATTTACATTGTCAAGAGGTTTGCTCATTGTTGGAGGAGATCTTGGTAGTCGGTATATTCTCGTGTTTTATATCTATGATCTAGTAGAAATTTGATAACGTAAGACTGGACGTAGGCGGTACGTTAGGTTGAACTAGTATAAATCATGTGTCTCTTTGTCATGTGTCTCTTTGTGTGAATACTTGATCTTGCATGCGGTGGTTTATCTTTGTGCTTTTTATGATTTCTTTAAGGTCATACCCTATTTGTTAAAGTTGGGGACATATTTTTATAACTATATTATTCCGCTACGTCCAACCCCAACATATACAACACACGTTTTTTAATGGGCCAAAAGTTCGAACCATTTAACCAAAGCCCAACGATGATCTGGATTGATTTGAGTTGTAATATAACAAGATTTGATGTAGAATGATTTTTGGCAAATAAAGGGTCCGAACCAGAAGGTGCTCACCCTTGCGAGACATGTCTCTCGCGCTCCGCCGGTGAACAAGTAGGATTGATATCATTCTTTGTTTTTTGGCTAGTATTAGACGCAAACTAGCTAAAAAAAATCAATCAAAAGGACAAATTAAGTTCAACTATCCTTTTAAGCCAAACATCCAAGCGTAAACCCCCATCTCCACTGTCTCATTCAACAAATATTCCAAATTAAGAGTTCAAACGATGCAGCCGTGCCTTGAGCTTATACTTGGCCAACAACCCCACTCTCCATACTCTTCCTAATTCCACCGCCTACCTTTAAATTGAAATCGAGAAAAATAAATAAACAAATACATAAATATGACAGATTCGGACTTTGTTCTTCAAATATCACTTCAACCCACTTCTCATTTCACTGCTTCTGAGTTCTGAGCCATACAAGACTTGATTATAATATCAAATCTCCACTGCAACTACTCATCATATGTCATCATCTAATTCATACAAAGGTAAGCTAATTATATTTCATCAGGAGGAGTAGAGAAACGGGTGAAGCCTAGCTAATCTAACACAACTTATACCAATCAAACGTATGATCTTTATCTATGTTCTATATATCTCATCCCCTACACCTCTCTCTTCACAAAGTTGGAAGAGAGATCATCGCTTACCTATAGCATTATAAAAATAATTCGAGAGTTTATCTCCAATTCCTTCTCATCACCATGTATCACATGTCTAGATCACTAGAGTGATATGATGACGGTGGCTGAATTGATGGTCACTACTACTCCTGCCTTGGCCTAGCGAGCCAGAGGGAGCTCAGTGCACGGAGGCGGTGGAAGTATTCGGCGATGGCCAAGAAGCACCGGGCAGCCTGCCGGATAGTCAAGATCTGGTGAAGCCGGTGTAGGGTTTGCTGTCTCAGATTATCCGCCTGTAAGAGAATCACATTGATTATTCTAGCAGAAGTTTGATTACATATATATATTCTAATTACCGAAGTTCATGGAATTTTGTGCCATGTTTAAACAAGGGTGCTACGGCGACGCAAACAACTGGTTCCAATATTGAAAAAAGTGAGGCAAATATTGACTTGTGAGAATTTGAGGTGAATTATTGAGCATTCACCTAAACTTGAAAGGAAATTTGTGGATTGAGGTTGAAATAGTGCATTTGGTTAGAAAAAGCTTAAGTACAATGTGAAAGAATGCTTACATGCAAGGATTCTATAAAGCCCAAAAAAAAAATTTGTTGCCATAACTTCGACAATAAATTAGGGATTGTTGTTGCGGTATGATTGAGAAAGGTGAAGCCCATGGAAACATCCGAAGATTTGTGAATTCAATGTGATACAAAAGTAATGCTTCCTCTTTCAAAATCATTGTTTTTGATTGCAACTAGGCTTGATATATACACCTGAATTATCATTTCCTACTAGTTGTTATTAGTCATCTAAGCCATAAAACTAATGGCATGCCCGTCTTGAAAATAATAGATCCTTGGCATTTCTACCTAAACCAATGAGCTGTATCAGACTATCAGTAACCTAACATCTAATTGCAAACTTCTTCAAAAAAAAAAAGAAGAAGAAGAAAGTAAAAAATAAAAAAAATAAAAAGAGAGAAAGAAAGGAAAAGAAACAAATTAATGCGCATTAGGTCCAATTTGATAGAACAAGTACAGCTAATACAACAATTGAAATGCACAAGAGTCCACTATATTCCCCCATGTCCTATATATTATCTATCACAGTTAGATGGTTACATACATATATAAAACAATAAACAGTTTTTTTATAAGAAACATTTAACGGATAATCAAGAAAAAAAATTGTACTTATTAGATCGACTTCTTAATTACCCTAGATTCACTGCTAAAAATGCTAATTAATTAATGTCAGTTGCTGATGCGTATGAGATGTTATTTAGCTTACCTGACGAACAAAACCCTCAAGGGTGGAGAGCTTGTTCATGGCCATGGCCATCTGCCCCATGTAGTTGGCCATGTTGGAGGGGCAACTCAAAGCATCTGAGGCCACGGTATCCGATAAAGACTGGTAAAGAGCTTCGAGCCCTTGGCTAAGAGCATCCTCCGTCTCTTGTGTCGACTGTTGCAATCCGCATATCCCGAGTATTTGCTGCTCGGTTAATGGTTCTATGTGGCTCAGCAGAATCTACAATTACCACATTAATTCACCAAACAGATGTAAATTAGTTTCCTGATTTATGATAATAAAACCTATTGATATCATCAGAAAAATAAAGCAATGGAGACCTTGTGTGATATGTTATTATTAATTTTGTTTTTGGCATTTTCATATTTAAGGATGCAGAAGCTGGAGCCAATGGCCCATGACATGCACATATATGCAATTCAAAAAAAGATGTTTATGGGTTAATATTCATGACCAAAGAAAGTAGAGAAAAAGTGGGGTTTATATATAGAAATCCATAAATTAAAGGGATATATGCTTTCCTTCAATGTTCACAGTTCACATTTAATATGTGGTGTATGAAAGAATATTTGAGGAGTTGGAGAATAAAAGGACCATCCCTGCACGGCTCAAATGCATGTGGTTCATTCATAAATGGTGCTTTTTCTTCCCTTTTCCCCTATTTTCATGAAGAAACCAACTGCAACACTTTATAGGAATACATGGGGGTATGGCCACATTTGCTACCAGTAGAGGAAAGAAAGCCTCTCCATATTGATCTTCTTGATCTTCTAACTGCCATACCACCAACTCCTCTTCCACAACAATACTTTATGACAAAAGTAAACCCATTCCATCTAATTGTACCTTCTCCATCAATTGGGACATGCCAACTGAATATTTGTTTGTTGCACATCCCCCCCAACTCCACCATAAATAAAATTTGGACCTTGATACCTTTTAATCTTCTTAGTGTTAGAAAAGTGTGCATTTCATGCTGTGTATGCAATTTTTTTTGCCAAAAAAGGAAAAACAGTCACATCAGTAGTCCCATCGCTCCCTCTAATGTGACAATTTTTCTTTTTTGACAAAAAAATTGCATACACAGCATAGAATGCGGTATATATAGCAGTCATCTAGAAAAGTCTTAGTTAGTCTTATTCCCCCTTAATTCACAAGGCATTTGAATTCCCTAGGAGTGGAGTTGTTCAAATTCGGAACTTGGGTAATTGGTATTGCATATTGCTTGTTATTCTTTTGGGGTTTTAGCATATTCGTCCCTTAAATCTTGCGTATTTTGATATCCGTCCCTCAAATCTTCATATTTGCCCTCAAGTCCCTCAAAAATTAGTATTTAATCTTAATAGTCCCTTTCACTAACTATCTGTTAAAATCTTAATGGAAATGGGAATATTCCGTTAAATTAAGGGATTATTAAGGTTAACGTTCAAAATTTAAGGGACTATTAAGGTTAAATACTAACTTTTGAGGGACTTGAGGACAAATTAAGGTTAAATACTAACGGAATATTTCCATTTCCGTTAAGATTTTAACAGATAGTTAGTGAGAGGGACTATTAAGATTAAATACAAACTTTTGAGGGACTTGAGGGCAAATATGAAGATTTGAGGGACAGATATCAAAATACGCAAGATTTAAGGGGCAAATATGCTAAAAACCCTATTCTTTTATCTGTTATAAATAATGGAAGTGTTATTGATCTTATGGTAATAATGGCTCTGCATAAGAATTTAGAGAGTACATATTTGCATAGTTTGCACTCGGTAGCAATGTTTATAGACTAAGTTGTAATTAACTTAGGCGAGTACATGTACTGAATTTGGCTGTATGATATTGCACTTGCATCTTGTAAATGATTCAAAGTAGTATTGTTATGATTTGCGACGCAATGGGTTGGTTGGTTGCAGATACTTATTCAAATAAAAAAACTATATAACCTCTCCAATCACATTTTAACTCTATTTACGTTTCTTTTCTTTTGCCATGAGTTTTTTATATGACAATTAGCTAATTAATGTTTCTTAGTATTTTATCTCTTATTTCAAGATTTTTGATATTATTATGATATATTTATAAAATGCAAGTACATCCATGGTACAATTATAAAGCCCTATTGTAGAACACAAATTAATGGACGTAAATCAAGAAACTCAAATATAGGCATACAAAATATTTATCATTTTAAAATTTTAAAGTCAATATTCATGTCAAATATGTATGTAAGTAAACAAAATAACGGATCAATATATAAAATCAGATTTAAATATAGCATTCTTGAAACTAATCGTTTGGGATTGGATTCATTAAGCTTTTCGATATCTTAATATAACTTTTTTCCCACCTTTATGAATTTTTCTCTGCTTCTTCTTTCTTCTAAATTTAACTTTTTTAATTTTTATTTTGAGATCTGGACTCTGGTGGGACTAGGTCAACATAACTTCATCAATTAGGTTTCATATTTTGTCACAGTGTAATATGATGGACTATGGTTTTGAATGCATGTGATCACTCTCAAGATAAGCTAGGACTAGGGTTTTGCAAGGACCTTGATGAGCTCGGACGGCCGAAATCCACCGATCCACAAGAAGCACCGCTCGGCGGGGGTCTTCCACATGCCGGAGACGAGGTGGAAGACGTCGCATTTTGCAGCCATGCTCTTGAGGTTGAACATCTCGTCGTAGTGATGCAAGCAATTATCCACAAACATCCGCAGCTCGTTCTCCTGCAGGTGCTCCTGCACTGCCGCGCGCAGCTCGCACATCAGCCTGTGGTGCTCCTCCAGCCACCTCCCGTACTCCATGTCGAACACCGCGGCATCTAAATTACATCAAATTTGGAAAGTAATAATAATTAGAAACTCTAGAGTTATGCATAGTTACATATATAGCAATGTATTGTTATAAATGCTTAGTTTGGAGTAGAAATTATGCCTGAGGTAAGGCCGCCGATGCCAGCAGGGAGGCCTTGGTCGCCGAGAAGTGCTCCGCCGCCAAAGAGTACACCCTGAGCCCTAGCCCTCTGAAGCTCCTGTTCTAGCTGAGTTAGCTTGATCCTACTCGTCTCTAGTTGTTGGACATAAGCCTGTATTATTGATTAATGGCAAAAAAATTTATAAAGACATGATGAATAAACAAAGCAAAATGATATAATTGAAAAGAAAAAAACATACTTTATTCTCGCTAAATGATGTTGGTTAGTTCACTAACCTTTTTTCTGAGCCTGCTTTTCCTAGCTGCTTCCCTGTTCTGAGCAAGCCTTCTCAATGTCTGCAAATAGGTCAATGTTATTAGAATGGAATTTTTTTTTGTCCATGCTATTATTATCAAATTTATAATTATTAATATTGTCATTATGCGTAGCTATAACCTTTGGGTCAGGTGTTCTGGGGCCTTCATGCTCTGAACTAGATTGTGCCCCCTTTTTGTTCCCTTCCTTCTGCACAATATGATTAGAAATATTGTTCAAGAGTTCAATATTGCAACGTTACTGTAAAAAAAAAAAGCAAATATGAGAGGGAGAGAGAGGAGCAGTTGATGATATTCACCTTGACCAATGCTTTTATGTCCTTGGGTGGGTCAGACAATGACGTTTGTGGGGGTGGGGGTGCAGCCGCAGCAGCAGTGTTTTCAATGCTATTATTATTCCTTGAGCTTCCTAACTCCATTGATGTCTCTGGAGCTCTCTTTGAACCACTGACTGAGGTTGCTGGAGACCCCAAACTCATCCCAACCTACACAAACATATTAAATACAACAATAATATAACTCGATACAGTTAAGAGAACAAAATTACAAGTACTTGCGCTTTAGAAATCAAGAAATAAGAGAAAAAATTATAAAAGAAATGCATGAACATTACCTTGGTTAATGATGGCTCTACGTGCATTGGCTGAGAAGGGAAAATGTTCAATGTTTCTGCACAATACATGGAAGTCCTGCAAGCATTAAATCTTCCATCTCTTGCAAATGTGTAGTATGAGGAGGAGGTTCTAGCTTACTATATATAAATAGCTAATAGTACACTTTTGTATGGTTATAAATCCACAATCTCTCTCTCTCTCTCTCTCTCTCTCTCTCTCTCTCTCTCATATTTTATTATTTAAAGAAAAGACAGAAGGAGAGGGTTATCATGCAGATATAGCTCCCTGCCATTCAAAACAGAAGAAAGAACAAAAAGAGAAAGAGAGAGAATGTGCATGAGAGAGAGAGAGAGCTCAATATCTATTTCTTTCTCAGATGCAGGGATTTTTTCCCCAGGAGATATAGAGAGTATGATGAGTAGTTTATTACATCTCACAGTCCACATACACACAGAGAACATGTCAAAAGCAAAATTTAATTTATAGGCAAGTATGTATCACAAACGTTTTTTTCTAATTTATTTGATATAATCTTAATATCTGACAAAATCTGGTCAAATATGGTGCAGAAGAGCTAGAAACTGTTGGCCATGTTCTTCTCATGACCAAAAAGGAGATGTTTGAAGCGAATCTCTTCAGCTGCCTCATATCCACCGTCCCCCTTAATTATAACGGGTCTATATATACCTTGCCTTTTTCGATTTTTTATGTACAATCACCATAAAACATCACAGGAAATTGAGAAGATAATTCTAGAGGATAGAAAGAAGAGACACATTTTAGCATGTAGTAGTTATATTGAGAGATACTCACGTCTTTGTTCTTGAACTGATGCGTGATCTTGTCCTTCTAGATACATGAACAAAGCTTGATCCAACTCACCCAAGTCATAAGCCCCAGCTGTCTCCTTTGTTCTGCTAAGAATTCAACCAAAAAGAAGGAAGAAGAAGAAGAAGAAAGCTTAAGCCAAGTACTTCTCTTCATCAAAAAGACTTAAAGGTTGTTGAACTATTGAAAGGCAATTTTCATATGAAATAAATAAAAGAACAAAATGGCAAGGCTTTAATTTCAATAACACAACAAAATTAACACTGAAACACCCTATAGAGTCACATAAAATAAAGCTTTTTATCCCAAAATCAATTTGATTCGAAAATATCAAAGTCAATTAGTCACATGGCCTTAATTCCTTTGCTTCATCATTATTCTCTATCAAATCTTTCCCATGTTGCAAGCTGCTAGCCAGCCATCATCATTACAATCAAAAGAAGTTGTTAGCCCTTCTCACCATATTCAAGGCTGAAGTCTCTCCAACTCTATTTCAATGATAAACGAACACGACATATTCCTATGTACTAAGATATATATTTGATATATGTGATATTAACATCGAAAATAAAAATAAAAAATAAAAATAAAGGACGAAAAGAAGACTTAGGGCTTGGGTGGTGAAACTACATATGAAATTAATGAATCCAACCCTTGTTTTATAAGACTAATATGTTCCACAACAAATAATTAACTAAGAAGAAGAAAAAATTCAATCAATCAGTCAAATTCATGAAATTTGTTGGCTTTTCTCCTTTTATACTCATCAATATCTTTCATGCAAAACACAAAAAAAAGAAAACAAAAGAGAAAAAAGGAAAACCGAGAATGAAAAAAAACAAGAAGATGAAGAAATCAGTGTTCTTGTGGTGTAAGTCTTGATGATTGATTACATGTTGAAGGCTCCATGAATTGAAGAAGATGGCTGGATCATCCCAAAAGAGATGTGCTTTTCTTGATGCTGATGTTGACCTTGGTGATGAGAAGAAGAATTGTTGCCTCTACTTGCCATTTAGGAACTAGTTTGCTATATGGGCCAGCTATCCTCCAAAATTTGTCTTTAATCCTTTCATCAACTCACCAAAAGAGCCCATTAATGGCAAAACCAACTCCTGCTCTTTTCCATGGGGAGATACGAGAGATGTAGAACACCAAAGGCCAAAATATTGGGTTTCTCCCTCTAGCGGATTGCGTTGTTGCTATTATATGAAATCGGAGTGGAACAAGCTTTATAAAATTGGAAGTTGCTGCTAGCAAAAATCAACAAAGAGCAGATAGACGAGAGAGAGAGAGAGAGAGAGAGAGAGAGATAAGGAGTGGGTCAGATTACCACCTCAACCGATCACCTCTCTCAATAGCTATGGCTATATATCTCTCTCTTCTTTTTCTCTGTATCGGGGATGTGGTGGACAAAGACAAGAACCGCCGTAGACCAATTGAAAACTACTCTTTAGCCTTTTTGTATCCTACCGTCTCCCCCACACGAAGCTGACCGGAAACTCGTGCGGTGCCCCTACCCCACATTTGCAAACCTTAGTTGGTATTGACCACAATGTCCTCATCTGACTTTTGCTATTGCCTTTCAGTGCATCAATTGAACCCACATGCTAGAATTTTCTTTTCCTTCTTGTTTTACTTTTGTATTTCGTTATTTTCTTTGGATATAATGTTGTAGCCTTAGGGGGTGGCAACCGGGTTGGGTTCAGGTTCGGGTCGGGTCGGCTTTGACCCGATTCGAATAGAGGTAAATCCGAACCCGAACCCGATTGTATCCGGGTCAGGGTTCTTAAACCCGTATCGGGCCCAACGGGTTGTTGGGTTACACGAACCCGACCCGAATTGCAATTAATTTTTCAGTCAAAAAAATTATATTTTGTTGTGAAGGGATTACACCGAGTCGGTTAGTCGGTTGGGATCACGTCTTATCTTATAGATAAGACCATATCTTGTGTATCTTATCTGTATACGCTCCTCTACAGGCTATAAATAAAAAGCTGTGGGTTCCTCCCCAGATGTTAATTCATAACACGTTATCAGCACAGTCCTCTAAACAAAATTTTCTCCACAAAAATCGATCGTTGCAAAAGCGAAGAAAGGCGACAGATCCACGCGAGCGGCGTTAATCTTCATCACACGAGCGTCGTCATCCGTGTAGGCTTCGTTCAACCGTCGCTATATCCGAAGGACGGATATAGAGGTAAAACTCGCTAAAAATGTCGTTTTTATCATACGTATGATTGTATTCACCATAGATCTCACAAGATTGAAGTGAAATCTGGGCTAATCGCCCAAAAATCATGTTTATAACATGTTTTTAATCTGAAAATAATTGAATAATAGGGGTTTCTCCCCTATACAAGCCTCGCCGGCGGCCTCGCCGCCGGCTGCACCCCCACCCCGTCCCCACCGGACCCCCTCCCCCGCAATCGCGTACCGAACCCCCTGAAGGGGTCGGCGCCGCGAGAACCAAACCCCCCCGAAGGGGGGTGCGCTACCGCAAACCGAAGCCTCCCGCAGGGGGTCGGCACTCTGCTATCGCCGTAAATCCCTGCCCCCCCCCCCCCGCTCCAGCAAGGGGGCGCCTGCCCCTTGTCGCCGCTCGACGGCAGTACAACATGGGGCGGCGGCGGCTAACCCGAGCCGCCGCCCCACAACCCTATATTTTACTAAATGGGCCCGAAGCCCATTCAAAAAAAATACCACATCCTTGCGGGCCTGAAGCCCGCAAGCAAACTGCGGGCTGCAGGACTATATCAAAATGTGTTAATGACTGCGGGCCTGAAGCCCGCAGCCACACTGCAGGCCTGAAGCCCGCAGCCACACTGCAGGCTTCAAGTCCCCATGCCATTTCTGTTTCGGAAAAAAATCGGGGGTGGGGGGGGCAAGATATAAGCTTTAAAGGGGCTTTTTGGGCTAAAAATTGATTTAAAATGGCGTTTTGGGGACCTAAAATCATAAAAAATCATGATTAATTATGTGGCTATAAGTGGACTTTTGTGGACTTTTTGGGGATAAATTGGGGATGATTTAAAAAGGAATATTTCTTCCTTTTATGTAGAACATGTCTAATATTGGGCTCTTTTTCAATCTTTTTGAATAAACCCAACAAGCACAACCTTTGCATTATATGATTTTCTTTGAAGGATCATTAATACATACTTCACATCATTCTGGCTAATTCTATGGATAAACTATGTTTGGTTGTGCATATTTTTTTAAAAAAACTTAATAATTAGGAAGATCATGCGACCGCTCTGCCGTTAGTCAGCTAACCTAACGGTGTATGACGTTGTCTAGTGGTCCAATAATTATTAAGTACACTACTACAAAAAGGACCTTTAATAGCACACCTTTAATAGCGCTTGCCAATTATAAGCGATGTTAATTAGAGGCAAATATAATAGACCGCGCTTCTTTTTGCAAGCGCTGTTAAAGGTCGGAGAATAGACAGCGCTTCTTTCTACAAGCGCTGTTAAAGGTCGGATAATAGACAGCGCTTCTTTCTGCAAGCGCTGTGTATTAGAGGCACAGATAATACACATCGCTTGTAGAAAGAAGCGCTGTTAAAGGCCCCCCTTTAACAGCGCTTGTCTGTGAAAGCGTTGTTAAATGCCCCCTTTTAACAGCTCTTGCACATGCAAGCGCTGTTAAAGGGGGGCCTTTAACAGCGCTTGCACAGACAAGCGCTGTTAAAGGGGGGCCTTTAACAGCGCTTCTTTCTACAAGCGCTGTTAAAGGCCTCCCTTTAACAGCGCTTGTTTGAAACAAGCGTTGTGAAAGGTATTATACATTTACGCTCAGCGGTTCGCAATTTCGCTCCGAAGCCCTTTCCTGCAAACATGTCTAATTTTATGGCTTCATTTGCCCTCTCAAATCACACCCTGGAGAAATTGAAGGACTCGCGCAGTTCAAGTTCGAGAGAAGTAGAATCAAATAATCGTCCATGGCTTCATCTGCCCTCTCAAATCACACCATGTCCCTCTCTCCTCGCCTTCATACCTCTCGTTCTCCTTCGAAATATCTAACTTCTTCCAAAACCCTATCTTTCCCAGTCCACAAAAACCCTAGGTCCAGATCTCTCCTCTCCCAGCTCTCTCGAAGGCCGTCCAGTGCTGCTCTCAGAGTCGCCGAAACCGACCCCAAGGTTTGAATTTTTCTTTCATATTCGGTTAATTTTGATCAATTTGTATTCTGAATTTCAATTATAATTTGACTAAAATGTTCTTCGATTCTATCAGCGTGCATCACAACTCTACTTAAAAAATGCAAAATTTCTTATCAGGTCGAAGGTTTAAATGAACTTGAACAAAAAACGCCGATCAGGCCTCCAAACCCTCCTCGCAGTTGCAAACGCAACTCAACGCTCACCTCAAGCCGACCGTCAAGCCGAAGGAAGAAGAAGGAGATAGATGTGCAAGAATTGCTTGATGGCTCGATGCCAGATAGAGGCAGAGCTGTGCGCCCAAGAAATGCTAGCAGCAGGACGGATGCGGAGGAGGAAGATGATGACCCAATAGGAAACCCCACGTTGAGATGCAGTTCAAGTGTTCGACAAAATGCCACGGCCTTTGAATCCGATGAACCAGCGGTTGTAGAAGAGGGAGCAGTAGAGGAGAGAAGAAGAAGCATTGGGATCCAGGTGGACATCGTGGATCAGCTTGTTGCTAATTTGTCCGATGCTAAAATTAGCCCTCTCCCTCCGAATTCTGTAGAGTCTAGCCGTTGCCTTGAGCTCTTCAAGAATGATCACTCGTGCCTTGACAAGGAATTTTCCAATTCTTCATGTTTGTAGAATCTTCAACTAGCCACCCATCTTGCACAGCAAATTCCAGTAAGCTCAAACATGGCCGCCGATGTTTGCCATCATATCAGCAGCCAACAGGCCCCATTGCTAGTGATTGGCGATCAAATCACCGAATCTCATGAGATCGATGCTAGCGTTGGTGGTCTTGCATTGAATTGTGATGTGGTATTGGAGAAAGTCATAGGTGGAGAGAATGACGAGGGGAAGAGATGGGGAGGGACAAGCGTTGAAACTAAAGTCAGCGGTAGTACTCAAAATTCTCTAGAGTTTAATCAATCCTTCGATCTTGTCAAGAAGGATCGGGAGCCTTGTAGCTCATTATGTAGTCCTACCAATGAAGCTCTTGACAATGAACGTATTGATCCTTCACGTCTGCAGGGTCTTCAAGTGGACAACACCCATTTGCCAGAACAAAGTCCAGAGCGCTCACGCATGCCAGCTACTGATGGAGATCATATCGGCACTCCACAGGCCCCAATTCTAGAGAATGGCGATCCGACTGTGAAATATCATGAACCGAACGTATTGATTTCTTTTGTTGGGTTGTCGTCCTTCTCAAAATCTTACATATGGTTGCCGGGACATTGCTGTTTTAGCTGAAAATACTGCTATTCTTTAAGTCATTTATTGTTTTGATTCCCAAAAGAGTTCATGCCCTTTCCTAGTGCGGACACACATTAACAAAGTTGGGAGTAGTTACAGCAGGCAGTAGATGATCCAGCAGGTGTAGCACAGGTAATATGCTAAAACTTTGTTTTCTGCTATGGTTTACTTCCATCCTTTATTCTCATTAGAGGAGAAACTTGTTTGCAACAATTCAAATTTTTTCACCCAGATGAGCAATATTTTTTCTCTTTGGTTCCTTTGCTTATGCGTATAGGAATTATCACTGATAACTACACTTGCCAATTCAGATGTTTGATGCAAGCTTGGAAATTTTAGTGGCTAGAGGACAAATGTATAATTTGACGGAGTAAGATTGGTCATAGAGTGCTATTTAACCAAGCCTTTGGTAGGATTTTGGTTTATCTACAATTTCTCAATTTTCAAGTGAAGATCCTATCTTGTACAAATCATAATAAATTTGATACCAAGTCAATTTTTGTTCAAATTTTTACCATGAAATTATTACAAGATAAATAACATCAAATCTCTGTTTGTTTGCAAATAAATACAAACGTTAATGTTTCAGTTATAATATAATTTAAATGCAAATAATAGAACTATACTCAGTGAATTATTTTATACAAAACGAAGGGCTCTTGCTGTCTCTGCAGGGAAACAGACTTACAGGAGAAATACCAGAGGTGATAGGCCGTATGCAGGCTCTTGCTGTTCTGTGAGTATACTTTATTTACTCCCACATTTACTTCCATTGTTTGGTTCTCCTGTTTGGGACAGATCAATAATTTTTTCTTCAAGTGATACTCACTACTGCATTGCAGAACCTTATTTGATGGGCCCTTGTGCACAATAACATCTATCACTCAACATGTTAATAGTGCCACGCTATTAATAGACATGGATGAATACTATTTTTTCTCTCCAATGATTATTCATATTTTGCTGAAGTAGATTTATTTCTCATATTGTCATGGATATGGTTTATTTTTAATAATGATATTATAAGAAGACATATGATAATATGCAACCTTCATGTCTGATTTCTAAGCATCAAGTTGTAGTTAACCTCTAATTCGCATATTCTAAAAGTTAATGTTTATCCATTGACATTGTTACATAAAACAAGGCTGCATGGAAATTCCACCATGTGAATTTCTCTTAATCATAAACTATGGTGGAATTATATTCAAATTATTGGGTTAGTTTTTTTTATTTGAATGAATGGGGTTGCTTTGATTGAATGCTGTATGTTTTCCGTCTCCAGGGATTTAAGCGAAAATGAACTAGTTGGCACCATTCCACCTATACTTGGCAATCTTTCTTACACTGGCAAGTTGTAAGTGTTTAACAGTCTGCTAATTTTTGGTTACATATCCGACCAGAATCCATATGGTTTCCATTGACGCTGATTCCATGATTTTTTTTAAAATTGAATTGTCTTGTAGGTACCTGCATGGTAACAAGCTTACTGGACCTATACCTCCCGAGTTGGGGAACATGTCTAAGCTTAGCTATCTGTGAGACCTGAATCTTTATGTAATAAATTACCGACTAATGGTTAACAACCCGATCGTTTCTAACTTACATGTGCACAGCCAGCTGAATGATAACCGGCTAGAGGGTACCATTCCTGCTGAACTTGGGAGGCTTGAAGATTTGTTTGAATTGTGAGTATAATGCGGGGTTGAACTTTCTGGATGTTTAATTTCTTGGCTATTTAGAATTTTTGCTTTCATTTTTTTGTTGTTCTTGCTATGGTCATGGTTTTCTATATTAGGATACTTGCTGCTTTATTTTGGAAATTCTTGAATGTGGATTTAAACTGGCCTTGCTATATGTATGGGAACTAGATTGGTCAAATGTCAAACTTACCATAGTGATATTCTCATTTTTGAGATCCTCTCACATTTTACTTTGCTTTTCCATCCTACAAAGGCTTGACCATGGTAGAGGCACGAGGTTTGAAATGCTCAGCAAAGTCTGACAAGCTCAAATGAAGTCTATCCATTAAACTGGCACCTGATAGTCTGCAAAGGGCATGTAGGTGCACAAGATGGGAAATGTTACATGTGAGTTGGTATGGATCAAAGATATGATGACAGAGTTTCAATTCATAATTCTTCTACCGATACAGGTATATTATGATAACAAGACAGCCATCTACATTGTGAAGAACACTTTTTTTACAATTGTACTAAGCATATTGAGATTGATTATTACCTAGTCCATGAAAAGGTTGTAGATGAAAACGTTATGCAAACTTTTCATATTGCTTCCATGAATCAGTTGGTGAATCCTCGGTGTGGATTTGAAGTGGTATAAAAAGGAACTAAAAGCTTATATGATCATTTCTCAATTTATCACTCTCCAGCTTTCATCTTAATGGGTTAATACAATGATATACAATTATGATAATGAACAACACTGAAAAGAATTTTGTTTCTAAATTTTCTTTTTATTGATCTTTATTATTATTAACAAATTGAGATTTAACTTGGTGACGATCAAAAATGCTTTTGTGTAATATTATTTTTATTGATTTGTATTTACTTGAAATGGTATTGCAGGGATCAAAACCTTCACTTTGTGGAATCTCCTGCGCTTGCTCCACCAGAGGTGCAGATTGATTTTGATGTATAGAGACAATAAGTGGATATATAAAAATTGCTGAGTACTCCTGGCGAGCCTTCGGGTCCGTGCTCCCACGCCAGAAATCTCATCCAGCCATCCGAAAAGGGGGAAATGCATTAGGGAGTTGTTTTAGAATCAAAAATTGCAGAAGTTGCAATGTAATTGGTCGTGAAATGTATTCTTCAGAGTGATTTAATGGATATTAAATGGATAATGACTGTTAAGTTTAATAAGAGATAATGTTTATTATTTGTATTACAGATCATCTTCCAATATCAATGCACATTGTCTAATTTATGTGATTGTTGAATAAAAGCAATTTAATTTAATTGTTTCTTATAATGATTGTTTCTTGTAATTTAATGTTATTGGTGGTTTATTTAAGCATTTTGAATATTAAATGGATCTATTTAAATATAAAACGCAGGAAGAAACAATAAAATGAATTGAAACAAGCGATGTCTATCTGTGACCTTTAACAGCGCTTCTTTAGTACAAGCACTGTTAAAGGCCCACCTTTAACAGCGCTTGCACTAACAAGCGTGTAGTTCCCTGTGGTAGCTACTGCACACGTACTAGAGGGGGGGTGAATAGTACTTAAAATAATCAAGATAGTTATTCCTAATTATTGTGCAAGAAACAAACGACAATGAGGAATTAAACAACTATCAACAAGAATTAAAACATACGCAAACAAACAATATTACTGGGTTCGGATCCACCCAAGTCTCCCCGATTTGTTCCCGGTGATCCTACGTCCCAACCACCCGGATCCCCTCCGGATACTTGAGTTAGCAACCCTAACTCAAGATTTCCACTAAACCCACTTGCGGAAACTCCACAAGTGCAATCGACCTACAATCGATTCCGGTGAATCCCACAACCCGGGATCACTCAAACTCTCACAACCGAGAGTGTACAACAATTCAATGAAATGAAATGAAATAAACTCTTACCTTACAAAATCCTATGCCTTGAGTATACTTACCAAATTAGGGCAATGATGGATTTTGAGAAGAGAATGTCACCAAACCGAATCTCCACCAATAAGATCAGCGATCGAAGGCTAGTATGGAGGATGGTGACTTTGGATCAAGCTCTAGGCTTGGAAGGCTCACAATGGAGAGAATCTCTCTTGAGGAAATGGCTCAAAGAGTTGAGAGAGAGATTCTTGTGAGGAAGAGAAAGCTTTAGAATGGAGTTGAATAGCTTCTCTTAGGTTTCTTCAAATCTCTAAAATGGCAGCCTTTTTTAAACTTATGAAAGACCCCCTCCAACTATATATAGGATAGAGGAGAGAGGGAGAGAAAAACGTTTCAAGAAAAGCTCCAACGGCTCTATTCTGAACCAGACTAGTCGGTCAAAGAAGGATCACTGACCGACTAGTTCATCAACTAGTCGGTCGGTGATACAACGTAGACCGACTAACGATAGAACAGCCAAGAAGTCGAAGTACAGGCAAAGACAACTAGTCGGTCTAAGAAGACTTGCCGACCGACTAGTTTCACAACTAGTCGGTCGGTGAATGATCTTTGACCGACTAACGTCGAAATAGAATAGGCTGACTTCAAGTTGACTTAGTCGGTTTAAGAACAAATGCTGACCGACTAGTTTCTCAACTAGTCGGTCGGTAAACGTTCTTTGACCGACTAACTCGAAACAGTAGCTCAGGCTGAAAATGATTGTACACAACTAGTCGGTTTGAGAAGGACTTCTGACCGACTAGATCGTCATCTAGTCGGTCGGTGACTCTTCTTTGACCGACTAACTGTAGACAGGGAAAGAGCTGAATATAGAGAAGGCAAACTAGTCGGTTCATGTAGAGTTGCCGACCAACTAGATCGTCATCTAGTCGGTTGGTGACTCTTCTTGAACCAACTAACATGCACTCGAAGCCGAGGGAAGAAGCGATAGGCTTCGGGAAAGTTTCTAATGGCTTCTATGAATATCCTAGCTCTAAGATATGAGCGAAATGAAGTATATAATGTAAGTCCAACTCAAGGCTTAACATTCTAATCTATGAAGCTAGAAGACTATAAAATAAACCTTATGAGCCGTCTTCAAAGCTTCAATCTTCATTCCTCTTGACTTCTATATTGCTCCTTGAGCTTCAACGAAGCTCCAGGCACACGATCACGCGTATTGAGAAGTCTTGAGATGTCGCTTTTGATGTGCGTGGTATTTTGGCGACGATCTCCATAACTGCGCTCACAAATAAGTTAGTATACATTATTTATGTTTGCTCATCATCCAAAACCAAATCCGGGGAATCATATCACAACATTCTCCCCCTTTTTGGTGATGACAAACCAACATAAATAATAATCAATAATAATGATTCAATTGAAATTTACGTACTCCCCCTGCATTGATGACAAGTTAGTTCCATATTCAATAATATTCATATGCATCAAGCAGCGAGGGAAGATATGAAATATGAACCACATATTGACATATAGGATCTAAATCCATTTTATATCTTTACTCCCCCTGAATCTAACACATCAAATTAGATTCTTGGTAAATTCCTTTGAATTATTAATTAGCACATTGTCATTATTATATCTCTCCCCCTTTGGCATTAGCAAAAAGAGCGGGAGGAGACAAAACCAATGGCTAAAAATAACGCATGGGAGTCGAAGAATACGACCAAGGCCCAAAATAACACCAATGCAAAATATCAAATGCAAAATACCGAATAAAAGCAAAGCGTGTCAAGGAGACCAAAGTCGAAAACCGGAAACCGAAATCATCAAATCATTGGCGAAAATCGGAAAACGAAATCACCAAGCCATAGACGAAAATCGAAATACGAAATCATCAAGCCATAGGCGAAATACGAAATACCAAATCATCTAGCCATAGGCGAAAATCGAAAACCGAAATCATAAAATCATCGGCGAAAATCGGAAAACGAAATCACCAAGCCATAGGCGAAAAACGAGATCCGAAATCATCAAAACTCAAATCGATTTTACTCATTGAGTTTTGGAACATACTCTCCAAAATCAATAGAATGCATGGAAAACAATTCTATGTTTCCATAGAAAGAATTCTATTAAATCCATAAAATCGTCGAACGACGAAATCAACATCAGAGACAAAAATAATCCGATGTGCATACCAAATGTAGCATGCAAGAATATTATGCCAAAAATAGATAGAACATCATATAACAATGGCATACACTAATCTAGCATACTAAATGAAGCAAAATGACACCAATCGTACTATATTCTACCAATGGATACCAATATGAATCAAAAGTATGAACATACTTACAACATTAAGCTCCCCCTACTTTGGTGCATCATTCAAGCACCATCAACTCCAATCGAATGAAAATCCTTGCAAATCACGGAGTTGGTAGGGTTGGTATCTCATGGTGGATTTAACCTAGAGAATATCATTTTGGTATCCAAAAATCTTTTTGGATCCTATGGGTTAGGCAACAAATTTAGCTAACTAAATTCAAATTAAATGTAACCCATACATACCACAATTGCTTTGGTACCCATAAAAAGAAATTAAACTTATGGTACCAAGCAATGAAGGGTCAAAGGGAACTAACCCTTCGGAAACCAAGTCCAAGAGGAACTTGATTTCCCAACATAATCATCATTCAAGATAACATCATTAATAAACGATTTCACATACAAATTCTTATTATGCATGCTTGTGTTCTTCGGACCCCAAATGGTGTAAGTCTTGGGAGTCCTAATCCTATTGGGAACATGCATATGTTGTTGGTTTCTATGTGATGCATGTCGTGGGTAAGCATATGGAATTCGATGCAATGGTGCATGATGATAATTATTCATATGAGAATGAGGATGAACATATGAATGTGGAGGAACACGTGCATGAGTGTGTCTCACAAGGTGTGCACATGCTCGTGGGTGCGGAGCATAAAAATCATCATTTGTGCTAACATGTGGGGTAGGTTGTGTGTTCCTACGTGGCATGGTATACATGTAAGCATGACCCTTCTTTGGAGGTCCACCCAAAGTGGGTTTCTTTCCAAATGGGGGCGTGTTCCTAGCGAAAGCACCATTGGTAGAAGATCTACCCATGACGTGTTTACTTCCACTAGTAGAAGCATCGGAAGAGGGCCTAACAAAGGTGGCGGACGATTTGGATGACTCTCCCATCTTATACCCCAAACCAATGTGATGATTGGCCGGAAGTAAGTCATTTAGGATATCATCCAACTTGCCCTTACCTTTGTTGAATTCATGAATTCGGCCTAATGTGCTCTCATGCTTCTCGGTGAGAGAATGCAAAGAAGCATCCAAAGTGGACACTTGCGATGCGAGTGCACAAACACGTGACTTGAGATTTTCATTCTCAATACTCAAAGTTGAGATTTGAGACGTCAAATCCGCTATCACATGTTCATCCGAATCCTCGATGTGAACATGCTCAAGTTGAGACTTGAGATTTTCAATCTCATTTCTCAACCCATCAACAATGGTGTCGTTGTTGACGATGAAAGGCTTAGGCGAGTTTTTAAGACTATCTAATTCATTTTTAGTCTTCATAAACTTAGTAGCCATATTAGAAAACTTATTCCATAGTTGTTCATTGGCTATTCTAAGTTCATCATTGGTTACCTCTTCGCCTTCATCCTCGCTTCCATCCTCGCTTTCATCGGAGGAAGTCTCTTCATCACGATCCTCTTTTCCCATGAAGCACGTGTGTGCATTCTCCACTCCTTCATCGTCCGATTCTCCACTTGAGGAGTCGGAGTCGGTGAAAGTGCCGACAAGCCCTTTCTTGTGCTTTCTTGACTTGTCGTGCTTGGATCCCTTCCATTTTCCCTTGTGTTTGTAGAGAGGACAATCCGGCTTGATATGTCCTGGCTTATTACATTTGTAACACACGGGAGTAGAAACATTAGTCGAAATAAATTTAGATTTACAATTCAACTTACCTTGTCGGAAGAATCGGAGGAACTTCTTTGCCATATCGGCCAAAGCTTCCATGTCCAACTCATCGTCCGATTCTTCTTCCGATTCCTCATTATCGGTAGATGGAGCGGCCTTGTATGCAATCGCCTTTTTCTTAGGCTTGTCTTGCTTCAAGTACGACTTCATCTTTTCTTTCATCATGAGCTTGCTATCCTTGCGTACCTCGTATGACATCAAGGTACCCATTAGTTGAGTAACCGTATAAGTTTTCATGTCATTACCTTCCTCGATGGCGAAGGTACGCTTCTCCCAACAAGAAGGAAGTCCATTGATTATCTTCGAGACTTTCTCCTTTTGGGTGTAGGTCTTCCCAAGAGCTTCCAACTCGTTTGTGATGTCGACGAATCGAGCATAATACTCTTTCATCTTTTCACCCTGCAGCATATGAAATAATTCGTAATCTTTGTTCACGACAACGAGTTTAGAATCTCTTACCCGACTCGTCCCTTCATGTAATATGAGGAGGGAGTTCCAAATTTGATATGCACTCTTACATGTGCATATCTTATTGAAGTCCTCGGGCTCCAATGCGCATTGCAAGGCGTTCATTGCCTTGGCATTACTTACCTCCGCGGAGACCTCCGCGGGAGTCCACTTTGCGAAATCTTGTTCGGAGGGCTCGACGTACTCATTCATCGTGGCTCTCCAAAGTGAAGCGCTCCGGAGGAACGTTTCCATTCGGCATTTCCAGTACCCGTAGTTGGTACCGATGAAGGAAGGAGGCCTAGATGAAGATTGCCCTTCTAAAACTGAGGAGGCTCCTTGACGATCCTTGAAGACGTTGTAGTCGTTGTTCGTCATACCTTTAAACTTGTAGCTTTAAACTTGGCTCTGATACCAATTGTAGTTCCCTGTGGTAGCTACTGAACACGTACTAGAGGGGGGGTGAATAGTACTTAAAATAATCAAGATAGTTATTCCTAATTATTGTGCAAGAAACAAACGACAATGCGGAATTAAACAACTATCAACAAGAATTAAAACATACGCAAACAAACAATATTACTGGGTTCGGATCCACCCAAGTCTCCCCGACTTGTTCCCGGTGATCCTACGTCCCAACCACCCGGATCCCCTCCGGATACTTGAGTTAGCAACCCTAACTCAAGATTTCCACTAAACCCACTTGCGGAAACTCCACAAGTGCAATCGACCTACAATCGATTCCGGTGAATCCCACAACCCGGGATCACTCAAACTCTCACAACCGAGAGTGTACAACAATTCAATGAAATGAAATGAAATAAACTCTTACCTTACAAAATCCTATGCCTTGAGTATACTTACCAAATTAGGGCAATGATGGATTTTGAGGAGAGAATGTCACCAAACCGAATCTCCACCAATAAGATCAGCGATCGAAGGCTAGTATGGAGGATGGTGACTTTGGATCAAGCTCTAGGCTTGGAAGGCTCACAATGGAGAGAATCTCTCTTGAGGAAATGGCTCAAAGAGTTGAGAGAGAGATTCTTGTGAGGAAGAGAAAGCTTTAGAATGGAGTTGAATAGCTTCTCTTAGGTTTCTTCAAATCTCTAAAATGGCAGCCTTTTTTAAACTTATGAAAGACCCCCTCCAACTATATATGGATAGAGGAGAGAGGGAGAGAAAAACGTTTCAAGAAAAGCTCCAACGGCTCTATTCTGAACCAGACTAGTCGGTCAAAGAAGGATCACTGACCGACTAGTTCATCAACTAGTCGGTCGGTGATACAACGTAGACCGACTAACGATAGAACAACCAAGAAGTCGAAGTACAGGCAAAGACAACTAGTCGGTCTAAGAAGACTTGCCGACCGACTAGTTTCACAACTAGTCGGTCGGTGAATGATCTTTGACCGACTAACGTCGAAATAGAATAGGCTGACTTCAAGTTGACTTAGTCGGTTTAAGAACAAATGCTGACCGACTAGTTTCTCAACTAGTCGGTCGGTAAACGTTCTTTGACCGACTAACTCGAAACAGTAGCTCAGGCTGAAAATGATTGTACACAACTAGTCGGTTTGAGAAGGACTTCTGACCGACTAGATCGTCATCTAGTCGGTCGGTGACTCTTCTTTGACCGACTAACTGTAGACAGGGAAAGAGCTGAATATAACAGCGCTTGCACAAACAGCGCTTGCATAAAGAAGCGCTGTTAAAGGGGGGCCTGTTAAAGGGGGTCTTTAACAGCGCTTGCACAAACAAGCGCTGTTAAAGGCACCCATTTAACAGCGCTTGCACAAACAAGCGCTGTTAAAGGCCCCCCTTTAAGAGCGCTTGGACAAACAAGCGCTGTTAAAGGGAGGCCTTTAACAGCGCTTGCACAAACAAGCGCTGTTAAAGGCCCCCTTTAACAGTGCTTGTAAAGCGATATTAAAACCAGCCCCCCTTTAGCAGCGGCGAGATAGACATCGCTTGTAAAGCGCTATTAAAGACCTTATTTAAGCGCTGTTAAAGGTCCATTTTGTAGTAGTGGTAATTAAATTGTTTATCCCTCTCTGCGAATATAAATGCATGTGATGCCTGTGATGAAAATTTCTGCTGAAAATGTTTGACGAGCATAAATTTTTGCATGAATGGCTAATTGCGGTTTTGGATCGGCTGTTTAAGTCCCACATTTTATTTTCCTGCACTCTTCTTTTACTTTTTAGAGAAATTGTAGTGAGGAATTTATGTAAATGTCCAAGACCGAACACCACTTTCCATGGAGACGGAGGCCACAATTGAAGCTGAAGATCTTATATGGGACCCACGGGGTTTCTAAAGTTGTAATTTCTTTTTAAAGCTTTCATTTGTGTAATATGGACGGTAATGGGACTTTGGACTTTTTATTTATGTGGGACTGGCCGATCCATGCAATTATCTCTTCATAATAAAATTGCCTCCGCATGAAAATGTATATTGTTTAAATTATTAATTCATGCAAATTTGTGCTCTGCTAGATAAAATGGCTAAAATCGCTAGTGTCGATTTCGAAGTGCTGGATGCATCAGGGAGAAACTATCTAAGATGGCAGCTTGATGTGAAATTTCATCTGCGGGCTAAGTCCCTTATTTCTGCTGTGACAAAGAATAAAAATATAAGCGATATAAAAAAGGCGCAGGCCATTATCTATATTCGCCGCCATGTGGACAAGACCCTTAAGGCTAAATGCCTTACGGTCGAAGATCCATTTGAGATGTGGACTGCCTTTGACGACATGTATAAACATCAGAAAGATGTTATACTACCAAGGGCACGATACGAGTGGGAGAAGCTGAGACTGCATGACTTTAAGTCCATAGCTGACTACAACTCAGCTCTTTTTTGCATCACTTCATGCCTGAAGTTGTGTGGTGAAAAAGTCTCAGAAGATCGCATGCTGGAAAAGACGTTCACGTCTTTCCATGAGAAAGATGCGATACTTATGCAGCAATACTGTGAACGAAAGTTCACCAAGTATTCTGAGCTGCTATCATGTTTACTCATGGCCGAACAAAACAGAGAGCTTCTCCTCGCCACTTACAACATGGGCCCTCCTGGCACTGCCCCCTCCATGAAGCTCATAATGCCTCTTCTTCTCGAAAGAAGAGAGACAAGAAAAGAAAAGAAAAACCACCGAAAGGGGGACAGAACAAATGGGCTAAGGGCCAAGTCCATCAGCGAAGAAATGAAGGAAAGTGCAAGTTCACCTGGCGCAGAAATGACAACAAGAAGAATGATGCATCCCACCCAAAAGGGATTGGGAAGATCATTGCCATAGCTGTGGCATGAAAGGCCACTGGTCCAGAGTGTTTCGAACTCTGCAGTATCTCCAGGAATTGTATAAAGAAAACAAGAAAAAGAAAGGTGAAACAAACTTGGTGACATCTGATGCTCCAGTCAAGTTCTCAGCTGACGACTTCGAAATTGATGACCTGCTAGATTAGCTTTCTACTTTTATCTTATCAAATTGTTTAGAACATTTTATGTTATGAGAGCTTTCATATTATATAATTTTGAATTTGAATAAATAAAGTTTATGTTCCTGAAATGCAAATGTTTTATTCATCTTTATAGATGGATCGCTCTCATGACTGCTCGGTAGACAGTGCTACGACACATACGATCCTTCAGTATAAGTGCTATTTTCATAGTATTATACCATACAAAAGCCCTGTAAATACTATTTCAGGGCCATCGAATATAATTGAAGGTTTTGGGAATGCAACCTTGTTGCTCCCTAATGGAACGAAAATAAAAATAAAAGATGCACTATTCTCTCCGAACTCCAAACGAAACTTACTAAGTTTCAAGGATATCCGCTTAAACGGATTCCATTTGGAAACAGCAAATGTAAATGAAAAAGAATTATTGTATGTAATGTCTCAAGAAAAGGGAGTAAAATCCATACTCGAACATTTTGAGAGCCTTTCATCAGGCCTCTATCATACAAAAATTCGGAGAGAGGAAGCTAACTTGACGGAGCACCTGAAGTGCCCGACATCAGCCAAGTTTTTTACTTTGACATGACAGACTTGGCCACCCTGGATCTGTGATGATGCATCACATCCTAACACAATCCCATGGGCACAACCTGAAGAACCAGAAGATATGTGGACATATGTGGACCTATCCACCCCCTTAGTTGTAGGGATTTTTAAGGCCCCTTATGGCTAATTTAAAATCTCTCCTAAGTCGGACGATCTAAATTTAAATAAGCAGCGGAAAAAACCAACTATTAAACTATTTAATAATTACTGCCCTAAAAAATCCCTAAGCCAGTATTATCTACTGACTCGAGTTGGGTCTGACCAACTCAAGAAAGTTCTAACTACTACAGAATATGAAATGCATAAATAAATATGACTCACCCGGAATCTTGCCTTGGATCAGGCAAGATGTTCTGCACCATCTTGCGATCCAAAATCTGAGCCGCATCCCGAATCGCATCGCGTCGCTCCTCGTCGCGAACTGGATCACCTCCCGAGCTGCACCTTGCCTCTGAGCCCATCACTAGCCGTAGAAGGTTTCACTTGAGTAAACCCGCATCGTAGACTTCCGAATCAGATTCGGACCTCCCGGTTGCCTTGCTAGGACTCGGTTGGAGGACAGGACAAATTAATTGAGGAAAAGAATAATTTTAAGTCATGATCAAGTTTGCTCAAATAATTAGGAGCTCCTTAATCAAAGACTTGGTGCAAAAAACAATGAAGAGAGGGCACCCCTATTTATATAGGAGGCCGGCCCCTCCTCATTTACCTCGAGCAATGTGAGACAATAATATGGCGTAATGGGGTTGATTTCATAAGAAGTCCAAACTTCTAAAATCCACCATAAATCCATTTCTGAGTTTCGACTTTCAAACAACCTGTCAAATCGAAGATCTCGAGACAACGATCGTATAGGAAAAATGGAATCCAATTCCGATTTCATTTGACCCCTCAATTGTCAAAAATAGACTCCAAATCTTGTTTTCGCAAAAAACAGCACAAACCAGCTATTTCATGGCAGGTCTGACCCGCCAGGTGCGAGTCAAACCTGCAAGCCCAATAAGGGCCTTTACTCAGCTGTTTTTGCGTTTCTGGGATCGTTAGAGCTCCGATTTGGACGCAGTTTCTTCCTGTGCATTTCTCATGAAGTCCCCTTCATTCCCATGCATCTAAGTCAATATAATATACCAAGTATTAATATGTTCCAAATGCTAAACTATTTAGATTTTCATCTCACAACTGACTTGTGAGTTTAATCATTCCATTGCATCGAATGCATTCCTCTATAACGATCTTCTTATTACTAAGACGTGAATATTACTCTGTGTGAGACCCTACAGCCTGACCCCACTACAGGTTAAGACTCGAAGTCTCTAGACGACAGTAACCAGTAGCAGCAGGTGTCATCCCTGTTTCAGAATCATCGATTACGTGATTGACTCGTTGGCAAGAGTGCCGACGGGATCACTCTGACTGTGACCGTGATGATTTCTGCAGTTTTAGTCCCTTCGTCTCAACCATGTCACTTGCCTAGCCTAGGGTATGGAACTCTATCAACCCCACTAGCTAGCAGTGGTCAGTATACGTCGGTCTCTGGTACATTCATGTTGTACATCTTACAACATACCTTGGCCAAGTTTTTACCGAGAGTCGTACTGACCTGCGACACTAACTTCCCATTAACGGAAAAGACGAATCCTCTATTGATCACTACTCAGCTCGTACTCTTCGATGTCACCCAGCCTAAGATCTTTCAGCCGGCCTTGCCTCGAAGCTAGATCTTAGACCTAAGTGATACCGTTCACGCACAGCTTCATATGATGATCTCAAGTCCTAAGGACCTACTTACATATCATCACTTAGAGTTATTAATAACAGTTAGTTAATGTTTAACCATTTAATAACTCTTGTTTGGGTCGTTCAGTGGACTCATTCTCTACTGAGCACCTGCACCTTGTCTCCGACTTTGCCAAGTCGTATGGTTATGTGACCAACTAGACTAAGACACAATGATCTATCCGATGTGTCGATATCCGTATCTCGACACATCTATGACCACGAATGCTTTTTAGATTCAAGCTGCTATCGGTTAGACATTTCTCATAATCGCAATCTACATCGCGAAACATATGTGACCTAACTTTGAATCCAATGAAATAATCTAAGCAATTAATAAATTGATATTACTCAGACAATATTTTACCAGAAAGCATACTTTCACTTATTGAACAAGATGTTTACAAAGATAAATTGCCACGATGGCATACATCTCTCTACATCTCCCATTTGCACTCAGGCCTATTTATTTTGGTATCTCATACCATATTTACACGCTAGTCTCTCTAGACAATCGCGTGCCAGCACCTTCATGAATGGATCTGCTAGGTTTTCTTCTATACAGACTCTAAGGAGTTCTTTGTCCTTCCTCTGCTCGATCTCTCGTATCAGGTGATACTTGCAAAGAATGTGTTTGAATCTCTTGTGGAATCTCAGTTCTTGAACCAGGCTGATGGTTGCATTATTTTCGCAATACAACAGTATTGGACTTTCAATAGCAGGCACCATTCTGAGCTGGTTGATGAACTTCCTTTTCCAGACCGCTTCCTTTGCTGCATCGTTGGCCGCTATGTATTCGGCTTCCATCGTGGAGTCTGCAACAATGACTTGTTTGGAACTCCTCCAACTGACTGCTCCTCTGTTGAGAGTGAAAACATATCCAGAGATCGATTTGCTATCATCCAAATCACTCTGAAAGCTGGAATCTATGAAGCCTTCAACTTTCAGGTCTTCACTTCCATAAACCAAGATCAAGTCATTAGTCCTTCTTAAGTACTTAAGAATTGTCTTGACCGCTTTCCAGTACTCCTCTCCAGGGTAAGACTAATATCGACTTACTACACCTCGTGCATAAGCGACATCGGGTCTGGTACAGATCATGGAATACATGATAGATCCCACGGCTGAAGCATATGGGATCTTGGTCATTTGTTCCTTTTCCAAGTCAGTCTGTGGAGACATCTTCTTGGAAAGGGTTATTCCATGATTGGCTGGTATTAAACCACACTTACTGTTTTCCATGCCAAAACATTTTAGCACGGTGTCAATGTACCTGGTTTGGGAGAGTCCTAGCATCTGTTTAGATCTATCTCTATAGATATTCACACCTAGTATGTAGGATGTTTCTCCCAAGTCTTTCATGGAGAAGTTGGTTGATAGCCATCTTTTAACAGACTTCAAGATCTCTATGTTGTTACCTATTATCAGAATGTCATCCACGTATAGAACGAGGATAAATAAAGAATTATTATTACTGGTCCTTTTGTAGATGCATGGATCTTCCTCGTTTCTGACAAAACCAAACTCTTTGACTGTTTTGTTGAAGCGGATGTTCCAACTCCTTGAAGCTTGCTTAAGCCCCATAGATGGGCATATGCAGCCTACACGCTTTTCCTTTACTCCCACTGACTTCGAAACCTTCTGCCTAAGTCATGTAAATTTGCTCTTCTAAATCACCGTTTAGAAAAAGCAGTCTTCACATCCATTTGCCAGGTTTCGTAGTCGTAGTGGGCAGCAATAGCGAGTACGATCCGAATAGACTTATGCGTGGCTACTGGTGAGAAGGTCTCATCATAATCTATTCCTAGAATCTAATGATATCCTTTTGCAACCAGTCTAGCCTTGTACGTTTCTATTTTTCCATCTGCACCAATCTTCTTCTTGAAGATCCATTTGCAGCCTATGGGAACATTTCCCTTGGGCATGTTTTCTATGGTCCATACCTTATTCACGTGTGTGGAATCTATTTCGGACTTCATTGCATCTAGCCATTTGTTAGAGTCTACTTGACGTCCCCTAAGATGCATGCATGCAAGGTGCAATGAGATTGGGGATACCAGATTTAAATATTTATAACCGCAAGCGCACGGTGTTGTAGTGTGGCTTGGGGGGGTCGAACACAGGGAGGCGTGGTTGTGCTTGTGTCAGAAAGGAACCGGTTCACCCTATGGGTGAGCTAGCCCGAATCGATGGATAGTTTGTCACGAATTGCAGATATGAGGATAAACAATATAAAAGAAACCTAGGACTTCGGTTTCCACCATATCATGTGATTCTCGCTAATACGGCCGACGGATAGGACAACGATCGGAATTAGGGTTTAGTGGTGAGATGTTGCCTCTAAGAGTGATACCAGCGTCCCATGGGCCCGATATTCCGGTCGGTGCCCAGGATGATACGCCAGACTACCAGGGTTCGGTCAGTGGGCATTCCCATGTCCATAAACACTGACCGACTCCAGGAGCACTAAGCTCGCAACGATAACTCCCAACATCTCATCTTGTCGTTCCCACGCGCTAGTATTCGATGCCTACGCTAAGGGCGTGAGCTATGGCTAGGGAGTCAACCGCCAAGTTTATTCCCCCTTGGCCCAACGGTCAAAGGCGGTCTTTTTACGACCGATGACAATAAAACACCCCGCGTAACCAATAGATTCATAATCCCTATCGATTTTCTATTCCTATGGACGCATTAGGGAGAACCCACGAAGGGTTTTCCACTAAAATCCCAGATTAGAAAACTACTCACACATTTTGTCTAAAAAGCAATCTAAATGAAAATCGACCGTTAAAAACATAATCGGGCAATAGAAATGAAGTAGTAGCAATGCAATTAACAATATATTAAAGTTTTATAAAGATCTCAATACTTACAAATAACCAAAAAATTCCAACCGTCGCAATAGAGAAAAGACAGAAAAATAAAACACACACCAGCCCTTGGAAACCTAGGGTTTATATATATAGAAAACGACGTCACCCGATCGGTTGAAAAATAAACTGATCGGGTGACCTGCTTCATTCTTCGGCAGCGCTCTTCAGAACTTCACCCGCTCACGCGACACAATCGGTTGGCGGAAGCTGCTCGTCGTTTGGATCTTGAGCTCGTCAGGTGAACCGATCGGTTGATAAATCAACCGATCGGTTGGAATTGTCGCCCAAAAGACAGAAAGTTGCGACATTTTGGCACGGTCACCTGGCCGTCGGATGAGCTCTCCGGGTCATCGTTCGGAGGAATCGGCTACAGATGAACCGATCGGGTGAAAGTCACCCGATCGGTTGGAGTTCAGCTTCAATTTCCCGAGAAGACAGTTGGGTTGAACCGGTCGTCCAACCGGTCGGTTGACGCTCACGTTGCTTCAGCTGCTGTCCGGGTCGTGCGGGTCGTGCACGCGTGCATCACCCGATCGGTTGGGTGTGTCCAACCGATCGGGTGGGGGCTGAAAAGTGGCAATCTTGGTCATTTGACCCCCTGATCACGCGTGACTCCTCCCGTTGCTCCAGGGACTTCTGATATCTTCGTTATGTGTCCCCTATGCTGGAAAACTCCTGCAAACACACAAAAACATGGAAAAGTGAAAGAAAACGAGAAAACACGAGAAAATGGATACGAGACGACAGAAAATACGGGAAAAACATAAAGAAGACGTGCGTGGATATATAAAATATACACACACGTCAAAATCCCCCAAGCTGAACCCTTCCTCGTCCTCAAGGAAGACGAGTGAGAGTAGGAGCTCGGAGGGAGAAAATAGAGAGAAAGAGAGAAAAAGAGAAATCAAAATCCTAAATCGCCCGTCATGGCCAACAAAATCAAAAACGCCACACCAAGTGAGAGAACGACAAATCACCACACTAAACCAAAGAAAACGAGTCCAGACAAATGCTGTGGGCCCACGCAGTGAAGCGCGAGTGAGTGTGGTCGTGTTCTAGCAGACGGTGTCGCTATCTACATTGTGCCATAAGCTCCATATACACAAATCCAAGAAATGACCCAAATATCGATTCGATTTAGAATAAGCGGCGAATAGTAGCTCAAGCATGCATGAGAAGAGTAAGAATCGAAATGTATCATGTGTCAGGGACTCTACAGCTAGGAACTAGGAAATCACCTCACTATCGCCTAGATAATAGCTAGAAAGTCCCTATTCCAAGTGTTTTCGAAAACGATGGGGGTTGAGATGATGTGGAGTAGAACACTCGGTGCAAACTCTCGCCTTCCCTTTATTCTCGGTAGGCAGGAAGATATTCACACGCATTTTTTTTGGGTTTTGGATATATGTATTTTTTTTTTGGGTTTTTGGCTATACACATATATTTTTTTCTTTCTTTTCTCTTTTCTTTTCTTTCTTTTTGGGTTTTGCTTTTCTCTTCTTTTTTTTTGAATTTTTGGGCTTTTGGGATATATACATGTGTACTCTCCCAAGTGGGAGAATGGTACACGACGAGGGGATTTGCACCAAGTAAAATAAAAAAAGAAATCGGATTCTGGGCAAAGGAGATTTTTTGCTAATCAGAGCATAGGCTAAATGGGTTATCCTAGTCCTAGTTGTGGAATCCCGACACATGCGAAATGAAGCATACGATATATATATATATATATATATATATATATATATATATATATATATATATATATATATTCATGCATATAGAAGAAGACAGTAGAGGTAAATACAGCATATTCAAATCGAAGCATGATAATCTAGGGGTCATTCCTAGGACAGGTATATAAATCAAAATCACAAAGTAAAAGCACACAAACAGCTAAGCACGACACACGACTCACATAAAAGCAAGTGGACCCACGATGCATGAAATGCAAGAGGACTCGGCCTCCTAGGGTTAGTGAATGTGAAAATCGAAGCCGTGCTAGGTGTGTGTGTGATTTTAGTGGCAATTCATCATAGGGGTCATCTCTAGGAGAAAGAGATAAAAAGAGATGAGAAGAAAAAGAAAAACACGATGAAAACGACTTAAAAACAAAGAAAAAGACGCAATTGACGCACGAAGTGCGATCCCCCAAGTTGAATCTTGCATTTCCCTCAATGCAATAGAAGTAAATACGGGAGGGCAATGAAAATATGGGGGTACTGATCGCTCCGTATTTTACACCCTTTTTCTGATGTTTGCATGCTACTTTGATCGCTCATATCGCGTTTTTCACGATTATTCGGCAATATTGCGATGTTTTTCACGATTTCTTGTTTTTGTCGTATTTCAGGAGATATGGAGCGATTTTGAGTGATTTTGAGATCAAGAGGATTTGCACCCACTCCGGAGTGTCACCCGAGGCTCTTTTGAGGGCTATTCGACGATGGAAGACAAGTGGGAGAAGACGGAACGTGTAGGAGCGACGAGGAAGCAAAAAGATGAAGATTGGGTATTTGCAGCATCTCACTCAGCCGAGTGAACCACCCACTCGGCCGAGCAAGAAGACCACTCGGCCGACCAGACCGGAAAAGCATTAACAGAATGAAATCGGCGTGCATTCGGCCGAGTGACGCTGGTCCACTCGGCAGAGCATGGAAATCCCCTCGCTCGAATGGCATGGGAAAATCCACTTCAAAAGAGGCTGACTTACTGTAAATGTACATGCTTTTACGGTTCCGACTCGGTCGAGCAAGAACTGCCCCTTGGCCGAGTGAGTAAATCCACTCGGCCGAGTCACTCCCAAAGACAGACCCACGAAAAGTCCCGACTTACTGTTATTGTACATGGTTTGTCACTCGGCCGAGTGACAATTGTCACTCGGCTGAGTGAGCCGCCCCTCCTGCTGTGTAAACTGCGATTTCTGGGCTGCGCATGGGCGTTTTTGTAACGATTTTTTGGGCGATTTTGAGGGGTATTTAAACCCAGTTTTTGCCCTAGTTTAGAAGAACATTTTGATACTTTTGGCAGCCTTTTTTAGAGAGCTTTTTAGATCAATAGATTAAGCTTTTCTCTTGAAGATTAAAAGGTTATTTTTGTTGGATGCTATTGGGTTCTCATTGGTTTGTCTCTCTCCTTATCAAAAATCCTATTTTTGTTGATAATTTCTCTATTGCAATGAATTGTGTTGATTTTGCTATTGAATTTCTTATGAATTGCATGATGATTAATGAGTAGTTTTATTGTCCTAGGGCATAGGGATGAACCCTATGAACCCTATTTCTAAGTTGTGATGAATTGGTGAAATTCTTGCTAGAATTGATAGGGTTAGGTTGGGATTGATTTATTATGTATAGCTAGGGATTCATATTGATTGGGATTTGCAAGAGATTGGATCCCAATTGATAGGAAGCCCTAGAGATTCGATTTAGGTTTACGATTGGACTTCCCTAGAATTGGTTTGCAAGAGATTGTGCCAAAGCTAGGGTTTTTAATCATGCTTCTATACCAATACCCATTTGCATGAGATTGGACGGGTAGGAACTATCTCAACCTAGGTCGTAGCTCGAGTTTGCACGAGAGTGGGCTCGAGATACGATTGAACGATGATGTCGATCCTAATGCTAGCGGCTTAGGTTAGGGTTTGCAAGAGATTGGGCCCTAACCTAGGTTTGCTATAGACAGGAAATAGAGCGAGAGCGTGAGCTTGGTTCTACATTTAGTTGCGACTAGTTCACCTAAAAATTCAAGTCTAGCAATGATGTAACCTACGAATCACAACGATGAGATACGGTCCGTAGCGGGGATTCTCTATCCCTAGGCACTTTATTTCATTAATATTTCTATCGATATACGAACGATTGTGACAATTTACCCCAAATTATTCTCGACCATTTTGATAGCTAGGTGATTAGAAGGAGACACCGTCATCGTTCCTCCCTGAGTTCGATACCCGCTCGCCACTACGCCATGCGCTTGCGGTAAAGCTACAATCGTTCTCCGGGTGTATATCCGGGGTCGAACACATTTTTGGTGCCATTGCCAGGGATTTATCTCCGTGTAATTTGCAACATACTAGGTTGTGCTCTTGGGTTACATTTTGGGGTCGACCAAGTTTTTGGCGCCGTTTCCGGGGAGTGGCTATTGATGGTTTTTGATTTTTGATCACCCGGTTATCTCTCGCCTTCTATCCATCCATCTTTCTTTATTTTTCCTTTCTAACTCTGTTTACAGCCCAATTTGCATGTTCTCCCAATACTTTCCATAAGATCTTAACAGGTAACATGGGGGATGCAATGCCAGTGACTGAATCTAGCCTGGGAGATGATGATTCCTTCGCAGAACTTCTTAAGGAACTTGTCAATGAGGTCCACGCCGCCAGGGCTTTTGCTATTAACATCGAGGACCCCCTTGAACAAATGTTTGCTAGCTTTTTAATGGATCGAATCTCCCCGAATGGGACTATTGGGGGCGACATCAGAGTTGATGTGTGGGACGCCAAGCTATATTTCGAAGACAGTAGAATATGCATCGAAGAGTGCTACACCCCCGAGCTACCCTTTGGGCATACCGATATTCAGGGAAGTGGACTCTACGACTCCAACTCCTACATTTGTGCATTAACTGACATATCTCTTGATCTTAGGAACGAACCGGAGCAAAGTAGTGACCACGTCCATGCCCACATAGAAGTGTGCAGCGTCTATTCTGATGCACCGTCCTCACCAAGAAGTGAATCTGAGCCTCCACACGAGAGTGCCCGCATGAGCAGGATCTAGACCCAGATGTTGCAGGAGAAATCAAGCTTACACAAGGAGAGGAAATAGAGAGTACATCGCCACCTGAGGTAGAACTTAAACAATTACCACCAAATCTATGGTACGCTTTCTTGGGCAATAAATTGACCTACCCGGTTATTGTTAATGCCCACCTCAACCATGATCAACTAGAAAGACTCTTAGATGTTCTTAGGAGTCACAAAGATGTGCTTGGCTACACCATCTCTGACCTTAAAGGAATAAGCCCTAGACTTTGCACGCATAGAATCCACTTAGAAAACATTGAAGCCACCTCTATAGAGCCTCAAAGGCGGTTGAACCCCAACATGAAGGAGGTGGTTAAGAAAGAGATTCTTAAGTTACTCAAAGCCGGCATTATTTACCCTATCTCTGATAGCCGGTGGGTTAGCCCCGTTCACGTCGTTCCTAAAAAGGGGGAATGACCGTTGTAAAAAATGATAAGGGAGAACCCATTTCTACACGCACCGTCACGGGATGGCGAATGTGCATTGACTATAGGAAGTTAAATAAAGCCACGAGGAAAGACCATTACCCATTACCCTTCATTGATCAAATGCTTGAACGACTTGCTAAACATAAATACTTTTGTTATTTGGATGGGTATTCGGGGTTCGTTCAAATTCCCTTGCAAGAAGACGACTAAGAAAAGACCACTTTCACATGTCCTTATGGTACATATGCCTATCGTAGAATGCCCTTTGGACTTTGCAATGCTCCCGCCACTTTTCAAAGATGCATGGCATCAATCTTTTCTGATTACATTGAAAATATCATGGAAGTCTTCATGGATGATTTTTCTGTGTATGGAAGTGAGTTTGATTCTTGTTTGGCTAATCTTAAAAAAGTCCTCAAACGATGCCAACAAAACAATCTCACCCTTAATTGGGAAAAATGTCATTTATGGTCACCGAGGGGATAGTGCTTGGGCATCTTGTGTCCTCTCGAGGGATTGAGGTTGATAAGGCGAAAGTTGAGGTAATCGAAAAACTCCCTCCTCCTATTAATGTAAAGGGCATTAGAGGCTTCCTTGGTCATGCGGGATTTTACCGCCGCTTTATCAAGGACTTTGCCCTAATTGCCCGACCACATACTTCCTTACTTGCTAAAGATGCCCCTTTTTTCTTTTCAGGAGAGTGCTTGCAAGCATTTAATACGTTGAAGGAAGCACTCATCTCCGCCCCCATCATACAACCGCCAGATTGGAGCCTTCCCTTCGAGCTCATGTGTGATGCAAGTGACCAAGCCATCGGAGCGGTGCTAGGACAAAGGAAAGATAAGAAGCTTCATGCTATATTATATGCTAGCAAGACATTGGACGGCGCGCAGAAAAATTATACTACCACCGAGAAAGAGCTTTTAGCGGTTGTCTACTCCATCGAGAAGTTCTGTTCCTACCTCCTTGGATCCAAGGTTATTGTCCACACCGACCATGCGGCATTGAAGTATCTTCTAAGCAAGAAAGAGGCAAAACCAAGATTGATAAGATGGATACCTTTGTTGCAAGAATTTGACTTGGAGATTAGGGACAAGAAGGGAACGGACAACGTAGTGGCAGACCACTTATCTAGGCTTGTTCACGGCGAGAAGGACGAGAGCCTACCTATCGATGACACCTTTGTTGATGAGAGGCTATATGCCATAAGGCCCGGAGAGGTGCCTTGGTATGTGGATTTCGTCAATTATTTGGCTTGTGGGATAAAACCATGCAGAATGCCCACGCAAAAAAAGAGGAGGTTTATGCACGAAGTCCGAAATTATTTTTGGGAAGATCCATATCTCTTCAAGATTTGCAAGGATGGTGTTATTTGGAGATGTGTTTCCAAGGAGGAGGCCACGTCGATCATCTTGCATTGTCATGGTATGCCATGCGGGGGACATCACACCTCATCTAAGACCACCGCTAAGATATTGCAATGCGGATTCTTTTGGCCGACCATGTTCAAGGATACGCATGACTTCGTCAAGGGATGCGATCGATGCCAAAGGACCGGGAATATATCAAGGCGAAATGAGATGCCGATGAGGCCCATTCTAGAAATTAAGCTATTCGATTGTTGGGGAGTTGACTTCATGGGACCTTTTCCGTCAAGCAAAGGAAACAAGTATATCTTACTAGCCGTGGACTACGTATCTAAATGGGTGGAAGCCATTGCGACCCCTACTAATGATGCGAGGCTGGTATCCAAGTTTTTCAAGCATAACATCTTCCCACGCTTTGGAGTGCCTCGTACTTTGATAAGCGATGGGGGAAGACACTTTATAGAGAACAAATTTGAAGCCATGTTGAAAATATATGGGGTGATTCATAGAGTTGGCATGGCATACCATCCCCAAACGAGTGGCCAAGTGGAGGTGTCGAACCGAGAAATCAAGGAAATTCTAGAAAAGACCGTAGATAGATCTAGAAAAGATTGGTCAATGAAATTGAACGATGCACTATGGGCTTATCGTACGGCCTTTCGTACTCCTATTGGCACCACACCGTACCGACTTGTTTATGGGAAAGCTTGTCACTTGCCGGTAGAGTTGGAGCACCGCGCATATTGGGCTATTAAGACATTCAACTATGACTACAAAAGTGCGGCGGTGAGGCGACTCTTAGACATTAATGAGCTTGATGAGATAAGACGTGATGCTTATGAGAGCTCAAGGATTTATAAGGAAAGGACTAAAATCCTCCACGACGCACGCATTACGGTCACGGACTTCAAGGTCAGAGATAAAGTCCTCCTATTCAATTCCCGGCTCCGACTCTTTCCAGAAAAATTGAGATCACGATGGTCCGGACCTTTCACCATTAAGCACATACAACCGGGAGGAGCTTTTGAAATGGAAGGGAAAGACGGAGCCACATTCAAGGTGAATGGACAACGGCTCAAGCATTATTACGAAGGAGTCCCCTCCGGTGAAGTGAATTGCGTATATCTACTCAAGGGACGCCCCCACGATCTTTCGTATCTTCTCGATGAAGTGATTGAAGAAGCAATCCCCCACTCTATTGGTGCTCTCCATGACGATGGCTTCGAAGAAGGCCAAGCTTCGTGTGAAGAAGAGAAAATGGAGGACCCTCCAGATAGCTTCACGGATGGTGATGAAGGTGACGCTGATGTTGCAAGAATACGAGAGCTTTACAAGCTCTCAAAGGCCAAGAATCCGAAGAAAGCTCCACCGAATGGAAGATCGGTGTCACCGGCCAAGAAGAAGATAGGAACAAGCTTTAGCTTGGGGGACTCATCCCCCAACAATACCCATGATGAGGGGGCATCGAGGAAGACCAATGATCATCACGATCCAAATCCAAGCGGCCTTCCCGGTAAATTTGATGGATGCATCTCGTACGTGCCCAATATCGCGAGCTAAACGAATATCTTAAGGGGTCGAGCTCATGACCTTAAACGAGCGCTTGTTGAGAGGCAACTCGATGGTTTTTGCATTTATTTTTATTTTTATTTTCATTTTTGGTTTAGAATTTTATAGTGTTTAGAGTCTTTTGTCCATGAAAATCGTGACAACGGGTCTTAATTTTCATGACAGGAGAAGGAGAAAGGGAGATCAATCATATGGAGAATGATCGAGGCAAGGAAGAGCGCTCCAGGAACGCGTTCAGGCCTTAGTAGGAGGAAGAAACAGACTGGAGGAAGAAAAATAGAGACTAGAGTGAAAACGGAGAGCCGATGCAGAAAACAACACGTTACTCGGCCGAGTAGCATATGCCACTCGGCCGAGCAAAGACTCCACTCGGCCGAGTGGAGCACCAAACAGGGAAGTTTCTGCAGACCAACTCTCTGTCAATTTCTGTAAGTTTTAGTTTTAACTGACACTCGGGCGAGTGACTCGTCACTCGGCCGAGTGAAACAGATACCCTCCTAGCTTAAAAATTGCTGAGTGGCAAAGCCACTCGGCCGAGTGGAGTTTCTCCCTTCGGCCAAGTGAATCAAAGCCACTCGGCCGAGTCGTAAGCGGCAAGGAAATTTTTGAAATTATTTTTGGTTTACGCACTCGGCCGAGTGACATTGTCACTCAATCGAGTCATAACAATTCCTATATATTATCGCTGCGGGCTGCGCGAAAATCGAAACAAAAATTCCCAAATCGAGCTCGAGCACGCCGTGACACTTGAGCTCCCTCGCCCGATTCGACTCGTCCCTCGCCCGAATCGACCCCCCTTCGCCGGAGATCGTGTTCCCCTCCCCTCGCCAACGATCGGTCGCCATCCCCCTCGCCGGCGCCGGCCGCCACCGCCCCCAATCACCTCGTTTTGCCCCAAAAACCCTGTTTCTCCCAGTTTCTCTTGATCCGTACGCCCATTGAGCCCCTAATCCAATTTAACTTTCATATCTATCTATTATCCCCCATCTCCCCCATACATATTGAATATTATTTGCTGATTTGATCGTTTGATTTGTAGGCTACCTTGGGGGAGCTTTGGGGAGCTTTTGGACGCGCTTTGAGCTTCGCGACGGAGGCGTCTCTTCGCATGCACCACTTATTGCTCTCGCGACGTGTTCAGGTACACTCGTTCCATCATTTAGCACGTCGCTGTATTTATTTAGTTGGGACACGTCTCGCGTCACACATGCCGCCGCACACTAGGCCCCGTACACAGGGAGCCTCTTCAAAGTAAAAGAGGACCGATGATGCCGGTCCCTGTCACGCTTGGGAGGAATCCCCTCCACCTAGCACACCACTGCCACCACCACCTACACAGCTGACCCCTGCTGATCCTGTCCCTCCACCCACTCTCGCTGTTGGGCCGATGGGGATTACGTTTCGAAATGACGCACACCGCGCCAGATTCGAGCGTATCTGCCATCGCTCGATAGTACCCTCTAGGTTCGCACACTTAGCCGACCTTGACCGCCTAGGGGTACTCGAGGGGCTTCTCACATTGTACGACAACGTGGGATGGCATGATTTTTTGTCGGTGTCGGTGGATACTTACATCCGTCTGACACTAGAGGTCCTGAGCTCTATTGACCGGACCCCTGGAGGATGCACATTCCGCTTGATGGATCGAGAGTGCGAGATCACTCTCGACATGCTTCGAGCATTCTTCCAGTGGCCCGCCGTCCCTGTCCCTGACCGTGCCTATGCTCCCACGCACATCCCACCCCCGTCGTTCAACACCTCCACCTTCTGGACACAGATCACGGGATCCCCACTTGCCTTTGACCCTAGTAGGGCCAAGGCCTCAGCTGTCATGCATCCCTGCCTCCGCATTGCACAACGCCTCATGGCGACTACTTTCCTAGCGAGGTACGAGCCCGGGACCATGTCTACGCCAGAACTCTACATTCTCTACGCGATGACCCCCCTAGGGTTCTGGATAGGGGTAGCGACGACCTGGTCCCCGCCGTCAAAATCGATATTGCTAGTTGGTTTCTGGACCGCATCATCATTTTGGCGAGCGCTCGCTCACCTATTTGTTGCGGCGGTCTGATCACACTTTTGGCCCTTATGACCGGCGTGGACCTACCTGACGACTTGCATCGAGCACCGGGCCCCACTTCACTTTTAATAGATGTTATGGCCCAGATGAAGATGCTTCATCCCCACGGTCACAGGCACTGGGTGTGGTTGCACGGTCCCTTTATTGCTGACTACATGGTTCTTCCGAGCCCCGCTCGGACACACATTGGACCAGCTCACGGGGACTGGCTTCCAGAGATGGATCTACTTATCCCCGCTGCCTATGTGCTTAAGCCTGAGGATGCTGAGCAGGCACCCCCTGCACCACCTGTTGACCCCATGATCCCTCAGCCCGCACCTGCACTGTCTGCACCTCCCGACACTTCTGTCCCCACTTCTGTCAGTGTCAGGAGTACATTAGTTGAGCCGTCCTCCACCACCACCTCTACCAAGCCTATGTCCGTCGAGCCTATCACCTCTCTGAGCCCTGAGCGTCCCACCAATTTTAGAGAGCGGGGAGACCTCCTTTACCACCGTAGTGGCGGTTCTGACCTCACTTTTGTCCACGGCCACCCCGGCCGTTGGCCCTTCTAACCCCACTGCCGCTGTCATTATCGAGAGTGTCATGACTTCTGTCCCCACTTCTGCATCACTGACCTTTCCTGCTGCCTCGTCGTTCATTTTGCCTTCCACCTCTGCTGTTGCTGCTGATGCTTTGACCCAGCCTACGTCCCAGCCTCGCACTGAGGCTGGGCATCCTTTAGTGAGCACAGCACCCCTTCCACACTTTCCTGTTGGCCCCATCATTTACACTGCCCGCCAGAGACAGCCCCGCACCTCACCTGTTAGACCCGTGCGTCCCTTTGCTCCACCACCCCCTGACACTCTACTTCAGAGCATTCGTGCTCTTGAGGGGGCTGTTAGTGGACTTCGAGGAGACTTTAGGGATCTCTCTACCACGGTCCACGCTGTGCAGACCCACGTCGCATTCCTTCCCAGTATTCAGGCTTGCCTGAATTAGATTCTTGCGCGTCTGCCTCCACCACACACACCCTCCCAGCCACCACATCCACCACCTCCTCCTCCACCACCTCCGCCATAGGACGGTGCTGGTGCATCGCCACCACCAGCTTAGGCACACTCTTGATGCCTCTAATATTTTTTGTCGTTTTGCTGCCCGTTTGTTCCTGGGCCTGGTGATTGATTTTTGCCCCCCTCCTCCACGTATTACTTTGGTGCCTTCCTGATCATATCTTTTTGTATCTTTTTGGGAGTGAGGGAGAGACTTTTTGGGGACACTTATATCCGCACCATCCTGGTCTTTGCATGCATCACATTCATTCATATTTTATTTTCTTTCTTTTTCTTTTTCCTTTTTATCATGCATGCATCCTCACCCACCCCTCCCACTTCACGTCTCTCGGTGTGCCACACTTTGCACATTGAGGACACTGTGCACTTCAGCTTAGGGGAGTGAGTTCTCACACTTTTTATTTTTGCCACCCTTTATTTTTGATTTCTCACGTTTTCTTTCCACTCTTGCACTTATTTTCACCACTTTTTCCGTTTTTTATCATGCATCACGTTTTCTTTTCCTTTTTTTGAGTATGCTACATTGTATATAGTTCTATTTTCTTTTATCTTTGTTTCTTTCATCCTTTGCTAGAGATGATTTTTCTGTGATGAGGATGACGTGGTGTTAGCTTATCTCTATATGCATGCTATTTTGTCACGTTATAGCTTTTGTTTCAGATATCATATGCTATGTCCTGCTTCGTATTTTAAAATAGTAACCCACTCTTTTCCTGTATGAATATGTATGAAATTCTGTTATTAGCTGATGTCTGATGATTCATATGTGTGCTTATCATAGAAAACACACCAAGCTTTACGTATTGATTGTTTATATTTGGAGTACTGCTTTCCTCTCTCGTATCACTTCTTATTGCATGAATTGTACGCTTCACTTTCAGGTTGATTGAATGTTTGCTAGGACGATATATCTGGACTAGTTTACTTTTTGAGATTAAACTGAGTAGATTATATTACTCTGCTGAAAGTTGTCATGCACGTCCTATAGAGTGAACTGAGTGATACATTGATTTCTTTCTCCACATATCTTGAGCATTATTTCTCTACTTAAATTTCATTGGTGAATCCCCCCCAGCAAGTCTATTATCGGCATTTCCCCCGCTATTAATTTTCATGCTCCAAATCCCCAAAATCAAAAAGAAAAAAATATATATACCGGTATATCCTTCTCTCTTTTGATTTGGGATCGCTTATGTATATATGTTTATTCTAAAAAAAGAGAGAAAAATTGAGAAAAAAGAAAAGAAAAGAGAAAAGAAGTTTATAACGATCCCATCTCATACTCTTTCTCTCATTCTTCCCTATTTTGTTTTATTTTTTACCCTTTTTGGAGCTTCAAAAAAAATGGGGAATGTACATATTGAATTGTTTATGCCACCATGCTTATGGATAAGCTTGGGGGAGAGGATCCAATGATGTGTGAGAGTGTGACTACTTGACGGTGCATGACAACCTCGGCTAAGTAATCTTCTATACTCGGTGAGATTGCTAAAGTTTCACAAAATCCAGAAAATCGACACTTAGCATTCATTTAATGAAAACCATACTTTTCTATTCTTACTATTCCATATCGTGTGATATCTCTTATACTCCTTATAGAAAGCATTCAATTGAAAAGTGTGTGATCTATGGTTATGCATACCGCTTTAGATGCTTCAAACGATGTTAATCCTAGAATGATTCCATATTTCACGCTATATTGATATTTTGGGGTTTTCTATTTCGAATGCATGAATTATATTATGATATCGAAATAAAAGTCTTTGACGTGTGTTTTATGTTCGATGTATGCTATATGAGTAAGCAAAACCCACGTCCTGAGAATAATGATCTAGCACCCCCCTTCTTCGCTTTCTATTCTATTTTTGTTTTTATTTTTCCTTCTTTTCCATTATTTTGCCAGTCGGGTTTACTTTTTACTCATCTTCATCGAGGACGAGTAAGAGGTAAGCTTGGGGGATTTTGATCGCTCCGTATTTTACATCCTTTTTCTGCATGTTTGCATGCCACTTTGATCGGTCATATCGCGTTTTTCACGATTATTCGGCAATATTGCGATGCTTTTCACGATTTCTTGTTTTTGTCGTATTTCAGGAGAATGGAGCGATTCGGAGTGATTTTGAGATCAAGAATATTTGCACGCACTCCGGAGTGTCACCCGAGGCTCTTTTGAGGGCTATTCGACAATGGAAGACAAGTGGGAGAAGAAGGAATGTGTAGGAGCGACGAGGAAGCGAAAAGATGAAGATTGGGCATTTGCAGCATCTCACTTAGCCGCGTGAACCACCCACTCGGCCGAGCAAGAAGACCACTCAGCCGACCAGACCGGACACGCATCAACAGAATGAAATCGGCGTGCATTCGGCCGAGTGGCGCTAATCCACTCGGCCGAGCATGGAAATCCCCTCGCCCGAGTGGCATGGGAAAATCCACTTCAAAAGAGGCCGACTTACTGTAAATGTACAGGCTTTTACGGTTCCAACTCGGCCGAGCAAGAACTGCCCCTCGGCAGAGTGAGTAAATCCACTCGGTCGAGTCACTCCTGAAGACAGACCCCCGAAAAGTCCCGACTTACTGTTATTGTATAGGGTTTGTCACTTGGCCGAGTGACAATTGTCACTCGGCCGAGTGAGCCGCCCCGCCTGCTGCTAAAACTGCGATTTCTGGGCTGCGCAGGGGTATTTTTGTCACGATTTTTTGGGCGATTTTGAGGGGTATTTAAACCCGGGTTTTGCCCTAGTTTAGAAGAACTTTTTGATACTTTTGGCAGCCTTTTTTAGAGAGCTTTTTAGATCAATAGATTGAGCTTTTCTCTTGAAGATTAAAAGGTTATTTTTGTTGGATGCTATGGGGTTCTCATTGGTTTGTCTCTCTCCTTATCAAAAATCCTATTTTTGTTGATAATTTCTCTATTGCAATGAATTGTGTTGATTTTGCTATTGAATTTCTTATGAATTGCATGCTGATTAGTGAGTAGTTTTATTGTCCTAGGGCATAGGGATGAACCCTATGAACCCTATTTCTAAGTTGTGATGAATTGGTGAAATTCTTGCTAGAATTGATTAGGGTTAGGTTGGGATTGATTTATTCCGGATAGCTAGGAACTCATATTGATTGGGATTTGGAAGAGATTGGATCCCAATTGATAGGAAGCCCTAGAGATTCGATTTAGATTTACGATTGGACTTCCCTATAATTGGTTTGCAAGAGATTAGGCCAAAGCTAGGGTTTTAAATCGTGCTTCTATACCAATACCCGTTTGCAAGAGATTGGACGGGTAGGAACTATCTCAACCTAGGTCGTAGCTCGAGTTTGCACGAGAGTGGGCTCGAGATACGATTGAACGATGATGTTGATCCTAATGCTAGCGGCTTAGGTTAGGGTTTGCAAGAGATTGGGCCCTAACCTAGGTTTGCTATAGACCAGCAATAGCGCGAGAGCGTGAGCTTGGTTCTACATTTAGTTGCGACTAGTTCACCTAAAAATTCAAGTCTAGCAATGATGTAACCTACGAATCACAACGCTGAGATACGGTCTGTAGCGGGGATTCACTATCCCTAGGCACTTTATTTCATTAATATTTCTATCGATATACGAACGATTGTGACAATTTACCCCAAATTATTCTCGACCATTTTGATAGCTAGGTGATTAGAAGGAGACACCGTCATTGTTCCTCCCTGAGTTCGATACCCGCTCGCCACTACGTCATGCGCTTGTGGTAAAGCTACAATCATTCTCCGGGTGTATATCCGGGGTCGACCAAGTTTTTGGCGCCGTTGCCAGGGATTTATCTCTGTGTAATTTGCGCCATACTAGGTTGTGCTCTTGGGTTACATTTTGGGGTCGACCGGGTACACACCGACTCAAAAAGAAATGAAAAATAAGAAAAACACACAGACGAAACTGAAAAATAAAGGAAATCACACCACACGATATATAAACAGAAAGTAAAAGATAGAAAATCACACCACATGACATATATAAACAAGCACACATAAAAACATCACACGACGACACACAAAGAAAACGACTTCCCCCAAGCTAGACATGACAATGCTAGCGAAATGATATGATCATGAAAATGCAGAAATATGCAAGGGGAAAATCAGAAAATAGAAAGAGACAAATCAAAATGCAGGAGAGGACGAATCCTCGTCCTTCTCGGTAGAAGATGTGGGGGATGGGACGGGAGAGGTGACGGGAGAGCGGAGAAGTGGAGAAAGTGGTCGAGGTGATGGATGGGTGGGTGTGGTGGAGGTGTGAATAATGGGTGGAGTGGAGGTGGTGATCGTGAGTGGTAGTGAAATGGCGACCAATGCGGTGGTGGATGGGAGAGGTATGGGGGTATGTGGTGGACAGGATGGTAGGGGGAGTGATCGAGATCGCACCTGCAATTTCTTGCGGCGCACATATGCGGTGAGGGAAGTGGACGGTGATGGATCTGTGGAGGTGACGGCAGTGGTCGTGAGCGGAGGTGAAGTGGAGGGAATGGAAACAGTGTGTGTGAAGGAAGTGGTGGGAATGGATGAATGTGCAGCTGGGGGTGAAGATCGTCAAGGGGGTGAAGGTGGTGGTGAGGGTGGTGGTGTGGGTGGTGGTGTGGGTGGAGGTGGTCTGTGAACGTGGGTGAGAATACGGAGGATGGCGGCCACGTTTCTCTCAAGTGCGAGGAAACGTGGGTGAGTGAAAATGGAAGAGGACGAGACCAAGGATGTGGAAGAGGCAACAACGCGCAATGAAGCTAACTCAGCCTCGAGATGGAGGCAAGTAGAGGCGGCTCGACAAAAGGAGGAGGAGGATGTCGTATGGACCGGAGAGGTGGTGACGGCGGTGGTGGGAATAGAAGCCGGGATGGCACTACTAGGCCTAGCCCCGGGGTCTCCACGGTGCGCAGGAATGTCCTGCTCGCCTAAGTGGGCGACATGGGAAGGTGTTCTGGGTGTGCCCGGGATAAATGGAAGACGTAACCCCCCAAGAAACTCAGGATCGGGGGAAAATGACCAATCTGCCACAAGCTGGATAGTCATGCGAGCGGGGTTGGGTAGAATGGTATAGGGAGCTGGGGTGTGTCCGAATGGAAAGTGAAACGACCATCTGGGCGGGGCTTAATCATGTGTATATGCCGCAGGACATCGATATCGAGAGGCGAGGGTCCTGCGACAGTAGGTAAATCTCGGGGGATGACAATATTAAACTGGGGAGCCGAAGCGATGAAAGTGATAAGGCCCCCGCAACAAAGCTTACCCTTGCCGACGCGGCTAATCTCAATAAGCTTGTGAATAAGCCAAGCACCGGCATGACTGGGAATGGTAGGGGCCCTAAAAGAAATCATGTCATCACCGCGAACAGAAGCAAAGGTCATGGGCCATAAAATGAAAAGATCAGGGGGTGAATGATGGAGGAGGCCTTGGCCTTACCTCGGGGATAGTGATCGTGTAGGGTGAGGCGGAACCAAAATTGATCGACGTCGAATTCGGGGGATACCCGTAGGGACGGATAGCATCGTCCCCAAGGATGGGGAAACCAAAGATGTTATTAATGGCATTCAGGTGGGTACGAATGGTTCTGTTACGGACGCAAAAAATGACGATCGACCCCGACTCATAGTCAAGGGTGGATAAAAATTCGAGTGTGAGGGAGGGGTAGGATACCGCGATGGCGTTTAGGAAAGCTAACCAACCTAAATTGGCGAAGAGAGTCTCGACCTCGGTGAATACCTCAAGATCGATAAGCCTTTGGGTATGGGCAAATTTGGTCGATAGATGCCCCCGTGCATCAAGTCTATGATAAAAATATTTATGCTCTTGATTCCTAAAACGGTAGCCACGCGGGCCCATCAATGGGTCCTCAGCTGGGATGATATGTTGGGGTTGGGGTTGGGGTTGTGCAGGCTGTGCAGGAGGAGGGCGTGAGTGTGGTGGACGTGTGGCTTTGCGTCTCTTGCGAGACAAACCCTCCTCTCGCATAATACCCTTACCCTTATCTTTATCTTTGGCCATGGGAGTGTGTGTGTGTATGAGTGTATGCAAGATGTGATGAATGCACACTAACACAGACAATCGAGCAAATAGAAACACTAGGGCAAAATATAAAAGTTAAGGAGTGAAGTTACCCAGTAGAGATGAAGATCCTTGCTCGTAGAGGACCCAACGCATCGCAATGGGATGGAGCGTGAAGCCATGACGTTTCTCCTCAGCAAATTTCGAAACGGGGGGAAGTGGGCTAAAACTAGGGTTTTTATGCCGGTAACATCGAAGATGGAGAGAGTGAGATCGATGGAGGGAAGGAGATGAGGAGTGGAGAGATCGATTGAGGGAGATTTGTGGTCGGTTGAGGGAGGATCGAGGCCGTTTGGAGCTTGGGGAAGTCAAAACGGCGAGGGAGAGCGAAATCGGGTGATGGGGAAATGAACGGGTGGAGTTGAGGTATTTATAGGGGTTAAGTCTAACCGATCGGGTGAAAACTCACCCGATCGGTTGACTATTAGGTCGGAAAAACTTGTTGAAAAGAGGCTACAGGCCAACCGATCGGTTGGCCGCTTCACCATTTTCCCGAGAATTCAGTACAGATCACCCGACCAGTCACACGACCACAGCTTCTATCAACCGATCGGTTGATAAAATCCCAAATTTTTCGAGACTTCAGCCGTTCCCACACGGTCACCCACACGGTCTCACTTTGTTTCACCCGACCGGTTTACTGGAGAGCAGATACGGGCCATTGTCTGATACGTCTCACCCGATCGGTTGAGTTGTCACCCGATCGGGTGAGGGCTTGTTTCCTGCAAAAATTCATAAATGGCCTAAGTCTCTCGACGAAAGTTCTGCAGCTGGATTTATTTATTAAAATAGAAAAATAAAGCTAAAAATAATCCTAAAAACGAAGATGAAAGTTTAGAGCATGGGTTGCCTCCCATGAAGCGCTTTTATTTAACGTCGTTTGCTCGACGCCTGTAGATGATATTCAAGGTGGACGGGGTGATACCCTAATATTGGCTTCGCTTCAGATTCAGAGTTGATGGCTTTTGGTGTCGTCGGCAATGACAAGTAGACTTGCTCGACGACCCTCCCTCCGTTGATGGAATCCGGAGGCTTCTCCCTTATATTGGCGTCTACCGCCACTCTTTTCAAGATCCGGATCTCATCTCTGGTGAGCCCCATGGGCTCTTTCCCTTTCCTCCTCGTCGGAGGACCCTTTTGAAATTCGGGAGGGACCATATGTGCCGCATCCTCTTTCCCAGCAACATCATCTTTCTTCTGGCTGTCATGTTCTTCTAAGTCCCCCAAGCTCTCGGGGGGATTCCTTAAAAGAATTTCTGAGGCCCCAGCTTCAGCTGCTCTCTCTTCCTCTATATCTAGCATATTGCACCCTTGCTCGTCAGGAGGATGCTTCATGGACAACCCCAAGTCGAACTCGACCTTTTCGTTGCCTACATTAAGGGATAACTTCCCTTTCTTCACATCTATTAAAATGCCGACAGTGGCCATGAAAGGCCGTCCAAGGATGATGGGGGCATGCGTATCTTCAGGCATGTCCATAATGACGAAGTCCACTGGCACATGCACCCCACTTACGTTGACGGGCAGGTCATCTACAACCCAACCGGGTATTTGACCGATCGGTCTGCAAGGTGTAGGGTCATACCGGTGGGCTCCAGGTCACACATCCCTATCCTCCTAAATAGCGACATGGGCATTAAACTGACGCTCGCTCCAAGATCGACGAGTGCGCGATGGATCTTCACTTCCCCTATTGAGCAAGGGATGGAGAAACTTCCCGGGTCTTTTAGCTTGGGCGGATTTGCTCGCTGGATGAGAGCACTACACTCCGCCGTCAGAACGACCTTTTCCTTTCTAGAACCCTTTGTCACCAAATCCTTGAGGAATTTCGCGTAGGAGGGTATGGTCTCTATAGCTTCAAGGAATGGGGTTTGTAAGCTTAAATCCTTGACCATGGCAAAGAATTTACCGTATTTTTTGTCTATCTTCGCTTGGGCCAGATGTTGTGGAAAGGGCACAACAGGCTTAAATACCTTGAGGCTCCCTTCCTCGTCTTTCTTCTTCTCCTCTTCGGGGAATCCCTCCGGAGTCGTAGTCTTTGGTGACGAAGCACCGTTGTCATTGGCTTTTTCAATTGGTCGCTCTACGACCAACGGTGCTTCCGGTTCCTTGGTGGACACTCTGGTAGGAATTTGTGTTTCTCTTCTCAACACGATAGCGGACACATTTGCATGCTCGTGCGTGAGTGCCAAAGTCTGGTTTGCCCCCCTTAGGTTCACTTCCGGTTGTGGTGGCAATAGATTTTGCGACCTTTGAAGGTTCTCCACCTGTAACCCCAGCTGGGTTAATTGATCAGTGAGAGCCCTCTACCCCATCTCCAGCTTCAAGTTGATCTTCTCCTGGTTTGTAATGTATTGAGTCAAGAGGGACTCAATCGGGGAGATGACCCACTGCTGGCCGAATGGTTACTGCTGCTGCTACATGGGCTGCTGGTTCCTCGGGGGATACTGCTGCTGCTGTTGATATTATTGCTGATGATACTGTTATTGCTGTTGTTGCCTAGGCGTCTGATATATCTGCTGCTGCTACTGCCCAGGCGGCTGATATACTTGTTGCTGCTGCTGCTGCTGCTGATACGGTGCTCAGTAGCTAAGCTTAGGGTGGTTTCAGTTGTTTGGAGAATAGACCGGATTCAAGCTCGTCCTAGGTGGATACGGTGCATTACCCGTAGGGTTGAAGAAAAGCGCACTTGCTTGATCCATCGGTGGTGAAATGTCAACACCCTCGAAGTCTCCTAGGACTTCAGACTCCACCGTCGATACTTGTTGTGTGCCGGCACCACCAGATCCTACCATGAGCACTGAGATCTGGGTCGACAACAAATCAAATTTGCTGGACAACTTGTCAACATTGTCGACTCTATGAATTCCTACAGATCGGAGTGCGGCACACTCATCGCACCACCGCTCATTGTTCGATGCCATGTTCTCTAATCTGTTCCCGACATCTTCTTCACTTTTAGACATGAAGGACCCTCCAGCCGCATCATCCATCGAAGACTTCAGATCATCCCTCAATCCGTTATAGAACATATTTATAATCTGCCACTTTGGAAGCTTGTGATGAGGGCATCTTTGCTGCATCTCTTTATATATAGTCCAAGCTTCATGCAGGGACTCGTGGCTAGCTTGGGAGAAGGAGGAGATCTCACTCCTCAGCTTCATGGTCTTCTCCAGAGGAAAGAACTTAGTCAAAAAGGCATTTGAGAGCTTCTCCCAAGTGTTGAAGGTGTTCGGGTCCTTTCCCCTAAGCCACTGCTTGGCCTTATCCCGCAGACAGAAGGGGAATAGCTTCAGACGGATCGCTTCCGTTGTGACACCATTTATCCGGAAGGTGTCACACTTCTCGAGGAAGGAGTCCAGATGCTCGATAGGGCTCTCCATGGATGCCCCAAAGAATTGATCCTGCTGGATCCACGTCACCAAGGACGGCTTAAACTCGAAGCTCTGTGCCGTAATAGCAGGAGGTTAGATGGAGGAAGTGGACCCGATGGATGGCATCGAGTACTCCAGCATGGATTTATGTGGTGGTGGGGCATTCTCCCCCATGGATTCAGACTCTTCTCTTCTTCGCCTCTCTGCGTTTATACGCCTCAGGGTGGCGTTTATCTCCGGATCAATAGGAATCAAGTCGTCAAAACTCCTTGTATTCCTGTGCATGAAAAGCAACAAACACCCGTGAAGCAAGAGCGGGACAGAAACAGATAAAAATAGAAAATAAAAATTAGACAATAAAAACGAAAAAGAAGAATGCGAAAATTATAGCGAGATAGGGATATGAGCCAGACTCAAGGGTTCATGAGGTCCTAAAATAACAAACACGTTGCCTCCCCGGCAACGGCGCCATAAAGCTTGACGTCGCCTAAGATGTGTGCATGCAAGGTGCAATGAGATTGGGGATACCAGATTTAATTATTTATAAACACAAGCGCACGGTGTTGTAGTGTGGCTTGGAGATCGAACACAGGGAGGCGTGGTTGTGCTTGTGTCAGAAAGAAACCGGTTCACCCTATGGGTGAGCTAGCCCGAATCGATGGATAGTTTGTCACGAATTACAGATATGATGATAAACAATATAAAAGAAACCTAGGACTTCGGTTTCCACCATATCATGTGATTCTCGCTAATACGGCCGACAGATAGGACAACGATCGGAATTAGGGTTTAGTGGTGAGATGTTGCCTCTAAGAGTGATACCAGCGTCACATGGGCCCGATATTCCGGTCGGTGCCCAGGATGATACGCCAGACTACCAGGGTTTGGTCAGTGGGCATTTTCATGTTCATAAACACTGACCAACTCCAGGAGCACTAAGCTCGCAACGATAAGTCCCAACATCTCATCCTGTCGTTCCCACGTGCTAGGATTCGATGCCTACGCTAAGGGCGTGAGCTATGGCTAGGGAGTCAATCGCCAAGTTTATTCCCCCTTGGCCCAACGGTCAAAGGCAGTCTTTTTTCCGCCGATGACAATAAAACACCCCACGTAACCAATAGATTCCTAATCCCTATCAATTTCCTAGTTCTATGGACGCATTAGGGAGAACCCATGAAGGGGTTTCCACCAAAATCCCAGATTGGAAAACTACTCACACATTTTGTCCAAAAAGCAATTTAAATGAAAATCGACCGTTAAAAACATAATCGGGAAATAGAAATGAAGTAGTAGCAATGCAAATAACAATATATTAAATTTTCATAAAGATCTGAACACTTACAAATAACCGAAAAATTCCAGCCGTCGCAATAGAGAAAAGACAGAAAAATAAAACACACCCCAGCCCTTGAAAACCTAGGGTTTATATATATAGAAAACGACGTCACCCGATCGGTTGAAGAATCAACCGATCGAGTGACCTGCTTCGTTCTTTGACAGCGCTCTTCAGAACTTCATCCGCTCACTCGACACGATCGGTTGGCAGAAGCTGCTCGTCGTTTGGATCTTGAGCTCATCAGGTGAACCGATCGGTTGGAATTGTCTCCCAAAAGACAGAAAGTTGCGACGTTTTGGCACGATCAGCTGGCCGTCGGGTGAGCTCTCCGGGTCGTCGTTCGGAGGAATCGGCTACAGATGAACCGATCGGGTGAAAGTCACCCGATCGGTTGGAGTTCATCTTCAATTTCCCGAGAAGACAGTTGGGTTGAACTGGTCGTCCAACCGGTCGGTTGACGCTCATGTTGCTTCAGCTGCTGTCTGGGTCGTGCACGCATGCATCACCCGATCGGTTGGGTGTGTCCAACCGATCGGGTGGGGGCTGAAAAGTGGCAATCTTTGTCGTTTGACCCCCTAGATCACGCGTGACTCCTCCCGTTGCTCCTGGGACTTATGATATCTTCGTTATGTGTCCCCTATGCTGGCAAACTCCTGCAAACACACAAAAACAAGGAAAAGTGAAAGAAAACGAGAAAACACGAGAAAATGGATACGAGACGGTGGAAAATACGGGAAAAACATAAATAAGATGTGCGTGGATATATAAAATATACACACACGTCAATACTCTTTATGGCTTCCTGGAAGCTAACATGGTCAACATCTAATATGATGCTATCCTCAATCCCACCGTCTACGAGAAAACCGTAGTACCTTTCGGGGACTCGAGGAACCCTATTGGACTTCCTAATGGCTGGTTGGGAGATGTCAAGTTTTGACTCTCCCACTGGTTCCGACACTTATTCCTGTGTGAGTACTTCCTCCGAGCATTCGTCCAGATCAATTACCTTGCCAGTTGATTCCTTTACAAGGAATTCCTTTTCCAGAAAAGTGGCATGTTTAGAGACAACAATTTTTGGTTGCTCTAGATGGTAAAAGACATAACCTAATGAATGTCTCGGGTACCCTATGAACTTACATAGGATAGATCTATCTTCCAGTTTGTTTGGATTCTGCCCTTTGACATATGCAGGACAACCCCATACCCTTAAGTGATTAAGGCTGGGGTTCTTGCCGGTCCATATCTAATATGGTGTCATATGCACAGATCTTGACGGAACTTTATTTAGAATGTAAATAACATTTTCCAGGGCATAGCCCCAGAGGGAAGTAGTTAACTCAGCTTTACTTACCATGGACCGCACCATATCTAACAAGGTGCGGTTCCTCCTCTCTGACACACCATTATGTTGAGGTGTGTAAGGAGGTGTGACCTGAGAGAGAATCACATTCTCTTTTAAGTAAGTAAAGATTTCATGGCTTAAGTATTCTCCTCCTCGATCTGATCGAAAGATCTTAATACTTTTCCCAGTCTGGGTTTCAACTTTTGCACGGTACTCTTTGAATCGCTCAAAGGTTTCGGACTTATGTTTCATAAAGAACACATGTCCAAACCTTGAGTGATCGTCAGTAAACGTGACGAAATATGAAAATCCACATTTGGCTAATGTAGACATGGGTCCACATACATCGGAATGTACTAGACCCAAGAGTTCGATAACTCTCTCCCTTGACTGGCAAAAGGAGTTTTGGCCATCTTACCTTTGAGGCAAGACTCGCAAGTGTCGAATGACTCATAATTCAATAGGCCCAAGAGCCCCTCTTTATGTAACTTGCTGAGTCTCTTCTCTCCGATATGGCCTAGTCTACAATGCCAAAAATAGGTTTCATTAAAACTAGACTCCTTACGTTTTCTTGTATTAACGTTTAATATAACCTTATTGCTTAAAGTGTATACACCATTATTAAGTGTCCTAAAACCTAGCAACTTACCATCAAAAGAAATGTTCATGACATTTCCGTTGATAGTAAAATTATTACCATCTTTAGCCAAAGTCGAGATGGATATAATATTGCACATGAAGTTTAGGATGTAGTAACATTGCTTCAAAAGCAAGTTAGCTCCACCAGCTAATGTGTGTTTAAGGTCTCCCACGGCTACAACATCAACATTTGCTGTGTTGCCGACTTGGAGAACGATTTCATTCTTTTCGAGTTTTCTAATGATTCTCATTCCCTGTAATTGATTACAGATATGAGAACCTGCATCGGTGTCTAACAACCATGCATTAGAATTGACCGAAAGAACTACACTTTTCATTTTAGAAGTTAAGGCATAAACTCGCCATTCCTTCATTTGTTCCCTTTCTGCTATATATTTCTTTGACTAGTCATTATTTTTATTATAACCAGTTAATAATTTTTTATCTCGGATATAATTTCTTTTACTCGTCATGCTGCAAAGATTAGAACTCCTATAATTAGCATGTGTTCAAAATATTTTAAATATAATTAGAATGTTTTTTATCCAATTATGCTCGCCCATTAATTTAAAGATCGTTTAAGCCAAAACATAATTAATATTAAATGGGAGCAGGAATCCAACTTTGAGTCGCCCGACCTTGAGTGTAGCTCAACAAGTCATTTGACTCGGCTGTCGGTAGACGAACTCTTTGTCAATCATATCGAATATGAATCCATATTTGATTTTTACCCCTAATCATTTGTGATCATAAGTGTGCTCATCCAAATCACAACGACTAGTCTAGTCAGACTCTTGTTTTCGTGTCTAGCTTGACTTGCCCCGGCGCTCGGTGTATTCACGACGCGACGGTTTGGGTTAAGACACATGTATACATAAATTGGTTTCTGTAAGGTTGCCGTGTCACAGCTTGAGTGTAGCTCAACAACTGTAACACGGATCTTACAGATTCCAACGTCTAAAACAAAGTGGGCTACGAATTATCTTGTAAAAGATTTATTAACGTTTTTGAATAGATATAGTTGACAGCGTTGCATAATAATGATTCGCGTCCTTGCGGTCCAGCGGACACGGCCAGGGAATTGACTAAGCCAGGACCACTTAACCACTAGTCGAGCTGGGGTGATCCAGCAAACTTAGCCAAGCATATTGACCGGTATCATGGTCCATTGAAGGTTGCTTGTCATTTATATGCGTACTATCAACTAAAAGCTTTTATTAATGCTAGTTAATCCTTATCAACTAGTGGATCCTTAAAATTCGAAATTTTATGGATTTGTTTGACGATTCTTATTAGGTCCTTATCAACTATAAGGATTTAATAAATGTGATGCTACCCTAATCGTCTAATAGGTATTTTTAAACAATTTAAAACATATCAGAGTCTAAAAAATTATCTCATAAAAATTTGAGGAATTTTTAATGGCTATCCTAAACGTCCATTAGGAAAATTTAAACAATTTAAAATTATAGCATGGTCTCAAAAATTATCTCTTAAAAATTTGAGGAATTATTAATGGGTATCCTAATCGTCCATAAGGCAATTTTAAACAATTTAAAATTATAGCATGTTGTCAAAATTTATCTTATAACAACACCAGAAGGGGGGTTGAATAGTGTTGTATAAAAATAAACTTCTTCTTTCTAATTGGTTAGCACAATTCAAAGCCTTCAAATGTTGCCTAAGAAACCAAGTAGAGCGATCTACGCTTGGTTCTTAATCAACTTAAGTAATCTTAAAAACAGATCAGAGATAAAGCTCTTCTGGTAGTCGACTCCCTAAGAACATAGTCGACTCCCAAAGGGATATTATGCACAGCTCAGTTAAAGGAATACTTAATGAAGATATAAAAGACAGAAATATAAGAGAGAATCTTTTATACAGCAAATACAAAAACTGGTCTTGCAATGTATTATAAATGAGTTACAATATAATACTCAATGAATCAAGATAAACAGATAGAGATTAACAATCAAAGAGAGTGCAAACGCAAACACATTGATTTTTATCATGGTTTCCCACAACCCTGGGTACGTCCAGTCCTCGACCAATTCAGTACGAGATTCCACTATCTGCCTTGGCAAATACAAGCACCTAACTCCACTCGTTAGGATTTTCCCACACACCTAGCCTTGACCAGGATTTCCGATTGCAACACTGCAATATCTCAACACCTAGACTTGTCTAGGGTTTCCAACACCCTTGCAACAAAGGGCAAACACAAAATGAATATCGATATCCAACTCACCACAATATTTGGTGGAGTTTGGATTTACACCCAAATTCTATAGCCAATAGTAAGAGATAATAATGTGTATTCGTGGCTTAATAGAATATGATTTTAGATCACACAAAGATACGAATTAAGTCTTTGTGATCTAAATCAAAGTTTTCAAAAATTCCTTTCAAATAAAATCAGAGAATAGAGAACATGAATTTTTAAAAACAATAGCCAAAATAAAAGTTGATCTCAGAAAATAATAGTTTAAATAAAAGAGATCAGAAATATGAAAACAGATTTTGGCTAAAAGAATGAGAGCTGAGAATTTTGAGATCCTTTAGAATTTTTCACAAGAGAGAATTTTTGATTTTAAGTATTGTATTTTGATCTCACAAAATAGTCCTCTATTTGTAGGTAAAATAGGAGGATTCAAAATTCAAATTCGTTTGACTTTTGCCCCGAGTATCATGGGAGCAATAAGTTAGAGAGATATCAAAAGTCAGGTCAAACGTTGAATTTCGACAGCTGGTAGTTGACTTCCTAGGATTGGTAGTCGACTCCCAGAGTGTTTCAGGAGAAAATACTTCTCAGCTAGTAGTCGACTCCCACTTTTTGGTAGTCGACTCCCAGAGGAGTTTCTTCTGAAACTTTGCTAGTAAGACATGTAGTTAGCTCCAGGGTGTAATGGAGTTCAACTACCAAGATGATAAGTGATTAACAAAAGCTCTCAATAGTTTTGAAAATGATTTTAAAAGTATTTAAAATGTTTAACTTCGATATCATTTGTGTGTGTGTTATCTATGCCTTTGGCTTTAACATAACCCTAAGATAGACACAACTCACACACTTGTAGACTCAGGACACGTCTTCAGAAGCTTGGTCAGATGATGATATAGATGCGAGCTTCTCTTGAGCTTCTATTCCATTCGAGCTTTAGTTTCATCATCGAGCTAGCAACATTCGTCCTTGTCTTTGCTAAGTGAGTGTAGATTGCGTTTCTTTGGAGTATGTATAAAGATGCGTAATCTGCACACTTTAATTGTAGTGTAGTTAGTATACTAACTTCATTTGGTGTGCTCATCATCAAACCCACTTGGGGGTGGAATTCAATTTCCAGCACTCTCCCCCCTTTTTGATGCTGACACCCAAATGAAAAAATGAAGTAAGAGGACATAAAAATATGACATAGAAATAAACTTACTCCCCCTGCTTTGATGGGGTTCTCCCCCTGCATCGAAGCCGTTAGCAAAAACAATACATTCATATAATATATTCATTTTCGCATTTCAAAGCTTTCTCCCCCTTGTCATCAATAAAAAAAATGACATATCATTTCAACGAATAATTCATCCAAGTTGTAATCAACAATTAAGAATTTTGAGAGAAAGGAATTCAATTACCAATTCTGCAAAAAAAATGTTTGTATATGATCAAAATATTCTTGGTAGAATATATCAGATAGTAGTTCATCCATAAGCATAATAATATACGAGTATCAAGCATCACACCATAGAGTAGTTATTACAAACAGGGAAGTTTTGAAAAAAAACATTGTTTTAAAGCCATAGTTTAAGAAATCAAGAATGACCGCCTTTCTTCTCTCTCTTTAAGGACTTGATCTCCTTAAGGATTGTCTTGAGGGTTTGCTCGATCATTTCATTGTTACTCACCACCAGATCCTTGAGATCATCAACCTTCTTGTTGAGATCTTCAAATCCTGCTTTTTGAGAAATCTTCAAGTTTGAGATTTTCTTAAGCAACATGTCTTGAAGTTCCACAATGTAGGCCGGTGGCTCCTCGTCTTCTTCTTCTTCTTTGCCATCTTTTTCTTCCTCTTCTACATCAGAATCTGAAACAATAGCTTTCTTACCTTTCTTTGAGGATGATGATCCTCCTTCTGCAGCGAGCTTCTCTTCTGGAATGTTCTAATCAAGATCTCTATGAAGATTCATTTGACCAAGAGCATGAACATCAAAGATGCGTGCCGGGTCCAGAATATTGGTTTCATTATCCAAAGGCACATTATAACCAACAAACAGAATGGTGAGGTAATGACCGTGGGCTAGGGTAGATGAAGGTCTGTCAGAAGAAGCAGATGCAAGGATAGAGTCCATGATAACTTTGGCCCAATTGAGACGAATATTTCCTAGCATTGCATAGATGCACTTGGCTTGTTTTTCAGATAACACAGAGTGGCTTCCAGATTTTTGAGTTATATTGTAAGACAATATATTTGCAAGGATTCTTCCTAGATAGCGAAGATCGCTACATGGAAGTTTTGTTTGGAAATATCTTCCAGGCAAATACATTTTCTCTAAAATGTTTCCATCAACCATCTCTATATTATCCAATAACACACCAGTGTACGAGATTCCTAAAGCTTCTCCTAGAGATTTCACAGTTATAGCAAGTTTGGTGTCAAGCACTTTGGTGATGAATCTACTCTTGGCAAGGTCAGAGTTCATGTTGGCATAGAAATGATGCACAAATCTAGGATAGCAGAAATACATATTTTCAGCAGAAAAGAGATTTGCCAAGTTTTGAAATTCCAATATGATGTCAATGCCATAGTTTTTCAAGTGATCAATTTTTATGAATCTCTCATGAAGAATTTGCTTTTTGGAGATCTTAACGAAATGCTCATAGGTAGTGGTTCTAAAGAGATAGGGCAAGATAATTTCTTTTTCAGAGAGGGATTCATTTGTGACCTTTCTCTTCTTTGAAGCTAATTTCTTGAAAGAAATCTAGATAAAATAAAAATGATTTACAAAACTAGATATGCAAGAATATCAAGAAGTAAATAAAGTAGAGTTAATAAGAGGAGATTTTACCTTGAGATGAACTTGGGAGGATGATGAGAGGAGGTGATTAACCAAGAGAGCTCCAAATGCCAAAAGAAATTTTCTCAAGAAGATGAAGGAATGGGTAGTCGGATACCTAGGGTTTTAGCCATGGGGGTTTTTAACTATGAGATGAAAGGAGATGGAGATTTGTTGCCTTTAGATCAAGAGATGAGAGGTTGAGATCAAGTTTGCTTATTGGGTTTAAGTTACCCTTTGGATGTGAACCCATTAACTCAATGTAAACCCAATAGGAGTTAGAAAAAAACAAACCCAGAAATCCGCACAACACGCTGGTAGTCGACTCCCTCATGTAGGTAGTCGACTCCCTGTTGAGCTGAGTCGTTTTTTCATCCCGAGGGGTTTTGGTCCAAAGCTGTGTGCGTTTCTGAACAAGAATGTTTTATAAATATAACACAAACATTTATAATCATATAAAAGATTTTGAAAGGTTTTATCATTCATTTAATTATTTAAACACGTCAAGCATATAATTTTGCAAAGCGATTTAGTTCCAAAAACTTTTTGATGCTGGTCTGGTTACCAAGTGTTGGATCTTGTTTCTCTTCTTTGTTTCCTTTTAGAGTACCTGAAAAGATAAACGTTTTATGGTACTCTTTGCTTTTGAGTCAAGAGGGTTAGTCTTTAGGAAGCCAAACCCAATATGGTTTAGTTCCATCATGAAAGATATATTTATAATTTTTGTTTAAATGAACTTGCTGAACAAAGTTTGTTGCGTAACTTTTCTTCCTTTGGTTAGACAAGTTCTTTGGTATCCAAATTTTCAGAATATTATTGTTAGAATGATGCATCTTAGTATGCTCAACCCGCTTCTTGGTATGATTTGAATTATATCCAAGTCCGGTTTTGCTAGATGATGCTTTTTGATTATCTATTAAACTATGTAGCTTCACTTTTCCTTTGTTGAAATTTTCAATAATTTTCATCGTAGCATCGTATTTGTCTTTGACAGATACGAGAAGATTATTCAAATTTTCAACCTTTTCATTTACGGAAAGAATGTCTTTTTGCAAAGAGCTATTCTTTTCTTTAAGAAGGATATTATCCTTAATGATTTATTCTTTTTCTTTAACATCCTTTTTAATATTCTTAAGTGTTCTTCTATGTTCTTTTATGAGATTTCATGCATTTTGCATAGCTCCTTATATGCTCCTCTATAATCCATGTCTTCATCATCACTTGATGATGAATCACTATCACTAGATGAATCATGATGTGAGCTTACCTTAGAAGATGTGGAAGCCATGAAGTACATGTGTGCTGTTTCTCTTCTTTAATCATTGTCGTCTGCTGAGGATTCATCGGACGAAGAAACGTCGCTTTGGTCGAAAGCTGCGTAAGCTTCCTTCTTTGGTCGTCGGAATGTGTTTCTTCCATTTTTTCTCTTTTCATTGCTTTCTCGGTTCTTCCCACGATCTCTGGAATCACGGTTGTTTCTTTCCAATGGACAGTCTCTTTTGACGTGACCTGGTCTATTGCAACCAAAGCAGATAATATTGTTAGTGGGTCTAAACGAGAGTTTACCATACTTACTTGTGATGAACTCTTTAAAGTTCTTTGAGATGAAAGCGATATGGTCCTCTTTTTCTTCGATCTTCTTGTCTTCTTCAAGTTCAATCTCATATGCCATGAGATTTCCCATTAGTTCTTCGATGGTAAGATCCTTCACGTTATGAGCTTCTCGAATGGCCGTTGTCTTTCCCTTCCATTAGGGTCAGAGAGATCTCCGTATTTTCATCACATGCTCGTATTCAGAAAGTTTCTTTCCTAATCCTGCGAGCTCATTTCTAATGTTAGTAAAACGAGTATTCACATCGGTGATACTCTCTCCTTATTCCATTTTAAAAGATTCGAATTTAGAATGTAAAACGTTTATGCGAGATTTCTTTACCTTCTCTGTTCCGCCATGACTTACCTGAAGGGTGTGACATATCTGATGTGCTGTCTCGCACTGGGAAACTCGATTGAATTCGTTTCCTGTTACGATGCAAAATAGTGCATTCATTGCCTTTGCATTGAGATTTGCTCTCTTCTTGTCGTCGGCTGACCGTTTTCCGAATTCAACTTCGGTGGGTGCGATGTATGGAACTTTAGTAACGGTCCAGATTTCAATGTACGATGACTCCAAGTGAGTCTTCATTCGGATCTTCCAGCTAGAATAGTTCGTTCCGTTGAATAGTGGTGGCCGCATGGTGTTGAGTCCCTCAGAGTGAAATGATGTTGACGCCATCACCTTTATAGCCTCGCTCTGATACCAAGTGTTGGATCTTGTGGATGGCAAACAACACTAGAAGGGGGGTTGAATAGTGTTGTATAAAAATAAACTTCTTCTTTCTAATTGGTTAGCACAATTCAAAGCCTTCAAATGTTGCCTAAGAAACCAAGTAGAGCGATCTACGCTTGGTTCTTAATCAACTTAAGTAATCTTAAAAACAGATCAGAGATAAAGCTCTTCTGGTAGTCGACTCCCTAAGAACAATAGTCGACCCCCAGAGGGATATTATGCACAGCGCAGTTAAAGGAATACCAAATGAAGATATAAAAGACAGAAATATAAGAGAGAATCTTTTATACAGCAAATACAAAAACTGATCTTGCAATGTATTATAAATGAGTTACAATATAAGACTCAATGAATCAAGATAAACAGATAGAGATTAAAAATCACAGAGAGTGCAAACGCAAACACCTTGATTTTTATCATGGTTTCCCACAACCCTGGGTACGTCCAGTCCCCGACCAATCCGGTACGAGATTTCCACTATCTGCCTTGGCAAATACAAGCACCTAACTCCACTCGTTAAGATTTTCCCACACACCTAGCCTTGACCAGGATTTCCGATTGCAACACTGCAATATCTCAACACCTAGACTTGTCTAGGGTTTCCAACACCCTTGCAACAAAGGGCAAACACAAAATGAATATCGATATCCAACTCACCACAATATTTGGTGGAGTTTGGATTTACACCCAAATTCTATAGCCAATAGTAAGAGATAATAATGTGTATTCGTGGCTTAATAGAATATGATTTTAGATCACACAAAGATACGAATTAAGTCTTTGTGATCTAAATCAAAGTTTTCAAAAATTCATTTCAAATAAAATCAGAGAATAGAGAACATGAATTTTTAAAAACAATAGCCAAAATAAAAGTTGATCTCAGAAAATAATAGTTTAAATAAAAGAGATCAGAAATATAAAAACAGATTTTGGCTAAAAGAATGAGAGCTGAGAATTTTGAGATCCTTTAGAATTTTTCACAAGAGAGAATTTTTGATTTCAAGTATTGTATTTTGATCTCACAAAATAGTCCTCTATTTGTAGGTAAAATAGGAGGATTCAAAATTCAAATTCGTTTGACTTTTGCCCCGAGAATCATGGGAGCAATAAGTTAGAGAGATATCAAAAGTCAGGTCAAACGTTGAATTTCGACAGCTGGTAGTCGACTCCCTAGGATTGGTAGTCGACTCCAAGAGTGTTTCAGGAGAAAATACTTCTCAGCTGGTAGTCGACTCCCACTTTTTGGTAGTCGACTCCCAGAGGAGTTTCTTCTGAAACTGTGCTAGTAAGACATGTAGTTAGCTCCAGGGTGTAATGGAGTTCAACTACCAAGATGATAAGTGACTAGCAAAAGCTCTCAATAGTTTTGAAAATGATTTTAAAAGTATTTAAAATGTTTAACTTCGAAATCATTTGTGTGTGTGTGTTATCTACACTTTTGGCTTTAACATAACCCTAAGATAGACACAACTCAAACACTTGTAGACTCAGGACACGTCTTCAGAAGCTTGATCAGATGATGTTGTAGATGTGAGCTTCTCTTAAGATTCTATTCCATTCGAGCTTGAGTTTCATCATCGAGCTAGCAACATTCATCCTTGTCTTTGCTAAGTGAGTGTAGATTGTGTTTCTTTGGAGTATGTATAAAGCTGCGTAATCTGCACACTTTAATTGAAGTGTAGTTAGTACACTAACTTCATTTGGTGTGCTCATCATCAAAATCACTTTTGGGTGGAATTCAATTTCCATTAGATAATAGATAATCACCAAGGAAAACATAGTAGCCAGAAGTGGATCGTCGTGAGTCGGGGCAACCTGCCCAATCGGTGTCTGAATAAGCGGTGAGGGTAAGAGATGTGGACCTGGAGAGACGGAGACCGTGATTAGTAGTTCCTTTGACATATCACAGAATCCTTTTGAGAAAATGAAGATGTGGCTCCCGAGGGTCATACATGAAGAGGCAGATTTGCTGAACATCATAAGTAAGGTCAAGCCTAGTGATTGTAAGGTACTGTAAGGCCCCGGCCAAGCTATGATATAAGGACGAATCTGCTATGGGAGGGCCATCTGTGGCACTTAGTTTTGCCGATGTATCGACAGGTGTGGCTGTGGAGTTACCAGATGTCATGGATGCATGGGCCAGAATGTTGCTGGCGTACGTTCTTTATGAGAGAAACAAGCCGGACCGATCTCGAGTAACTGTGATGCCAAGAAAATGATGAAGAGCACCGAGATCTGTCATTGCAAATTCACGAGACAAAGAAGTAATAATACGATGCAATATTGATGAGGTGGATGCAGTGAGAACAATGTCGTCAACATAAAGCAGGAGATAAGCAATGTCGGTTCCATGTTGATAGATAAATAGGGATGCATCGCACAAGCTTCCACGAAATCCTTAGGATAGAATAAAAGTAGCAAACTGTTGATACCAGGCTCGAGGAGCCTGCTCGAGGCCATAAAAAGATTTACAAAGGCGACAAACGTGAGTGGGCATGGAGGAGTCCACGAAGCCAGGGGTTGGTGCATGTAGGCTGTCTCAATTAAGTCACCATGTAAAAAGGCGTTCTTGACCTCCAACTAGTGGATTGGCCAAGAGCAGAAGGTGGCTAAGCTCAACACGATGCGTATAGTAGTCAGCTTTATAACCGGGCTAAAGGTCTCATCACAGTCAACACCAACCTGATGTGTTTTGCCATTGACCACTAGACAGGCTTTATAACGCTGCAAAGAACCGTCAGAACGAAACTTATAGCAAAAATGCCACATACATCGGATGATAGAAGTATCCGAGGGACGGGGGACCAATTCCTAGGTATTTTTTGTAATGAGAGCATGATATTCATCCTGCATGGCATCTGACCAATTCGGGTCCTGGGGAGTAGCACGGGGGGATTTGGGTAAGTGGGATATATGTTTTTGTTAGGTAGTAAGGGGGTTCAATTTTGTCACTGGTTTGATTATGCCATGCTGAGAACGAGTGGCCATGGTATGTGTAGGTATGGGCAGTGGGGTGGGAGGTTTGGAGGAGGCATGTGCGGGTCAGGTGTGTTGTTGGTGAGGAGGGGTGGTAGCAGGATTTGTTGTGGCTCGGTGGAGAGGGGGTATGGTGTTGGGCAGAGGGGTGGGTTTAAGGTGGGGTAGTTTCGGTTGGATTTGGGTGTTGAGTAGTGGGGGGCAGCTGAAGGATGGGTGGTAGGCCGAGCTGGTCATAGAGAAGAGGAGAGGTAGAAGAGAAGTCGGGGTCGAGGAAATGATAACGGGAGGCAGGGGGTTTGGTGGATGCGGCGAAGGGGAAGACATGTTCATCAAAAGTGATGTGGCAGGAGAGAATAACCTTGCAATTAGCAAGGTCAAGACAATGGTAGCCCCTAAAGTTGGTGGGGTAACCCAGGAAAACACAATGGGTAGATCTTGGATCAAGTTTGCGGTGGCAGTTGGCAGAGAGGTTTGGGTAGCAAACACAACCAAAAAACGAAGGTGATCATATGTGGGAACTTTAAGGAAAAGAGCAGAAGTGGGTGAGCAGAAGTTAAGGAGTTTTGTGGGTAGAATGTTGTGTAGGTATGTGGCGGTGTGGAGAGCTTCAACCTAGAAATTAGGTAGCAAGTATGCGTGATAAAGGAGTGCCAGTACCATTTCATTGAGGCGGCAAATCATTCTTTTGACCTTGCATTTTGGGATGATGTGTGAGGGCATGAGAAACGAAGGGTAAGTCCGTGGTTTGAGGCGAGATTATGGTAAGATGAGTTGTTGAATTCACCTCCCATATCACATTGAAAACTTTTGATATCTTTGTCGAATTGGGTGCGAATGTAAGTTCGGAATTGAATGAATTTTGGAAAGACATCCGATTTATATTTAAGAGGGTACACCCATACATATTGAGAAAAATTGTCTATAAGCACAGTGTAATATTTATAGTCACTTTTGCTTGGGACAGGGGGTGTCCATAAATCACATTGGATAATGTCAAAGGGAGCACATGAAGTAGAATTAGAATCATAAATGGTAAACGTTTGTGTTTGCTGACTTGACATGAATGGCACAGCTGGGAGCGGCGCTCCTTATTACAACAAATAGTAGAATTTTGCCTAAGATGATCAATAATAGGAAGACCCAGGTTGCCTAGTCGATTGTGCCACAAGGAAGATGAGGAAGCAGTTAGAAGGGCCGAAGGAGCAGATGACGGCATGGGAGAGAAGGGGTAGAGGTCGCCATTACTGTTGCTCCTCGTAATGATAGTCCCAGTCTGGAGATCCTTTACAGAAAAACCAGTGGGGTCAAATTCGACAGAAGCATTATTATCTTTTGTAAATTGGCGAATAGAAATAAGATTTTTGATAATCTGAGGAGTGTATAGGACGCGGTTTAGGCTGAGGGTACGGGTTGGGAGGTCTATTTTAGTACAACCTATACCATGAACCGGAATGAACATGGCATTATCAACAAATATCGAACTAGCATTACGAGTAGTACCAAGGGACATAAGGTTACCTGTGTCGAAGGTCAAATGGGACGAGGCTCCCGTGTCCATGTACCATTGTGTATCCTCGGGTGACTGAAGTGACATTGCAGTGAAAGCTTGACCCAGGTTAGTTTGTTCGAGGTCCGAACTATCTGCAACCAGAGCATGGTATGGATGACGAGGGCAGAGGAGCCCTGTAGCAAGCCGCATAGGGCCCACGGAGAGTAGGGGGCCACGGTCGTGCCCAGCCCTGTTGAGTTTCATGAACATGCCAAAGGGGGAGGTACCCAGTAGTTGTAGGGCTAAGTAGGAGGCGGATGTGGAGGCACGTTGACTGGCGAAATGCGAGCACCAACGAAATTTGTACGGCTGTTATTGTGCCATCCACCATTGTTGCAGCCGCCATTACCAGACCGGGTGTTATTGCGGCGGGAGGTGTCGTTGCCATTGCGAGACCCATTTCTGGATTGGGGCTGAGAGGAGCCCAATTAATCACCCCAGGTGGACGTGTCTAAAAAGAAGGTAGATGGGGCGGCAAGGAATGCTCCCTGGGTAGGTTTTGTGCGGGCCAATCGACGTTGAACTTCAAGTTGGAGCATACTTCGAGCAGTGTCGAAGCTGGGCAGGGTCTGATTGATATATGCACCGACGGTGTCAAAGTCCAGGGCAACCCCCGAACTAGTTGAAGAACTAGACGTTGATCATTGAATAAGCTACCAACGTCATTAAGTTAGTCGACGGTCTCTTTTAAATTCTAGCAGTAGTCGTCAAGTGAAGGCACACTGGCAAGCTTCAGATTGTTGAACTCATGCTCAAGTGCCACTGCCCGAGAACCTTTGTTGTTAAGAAAATGTTGTTGAAGATGAGTCCAGGCGTCACGGGCAGTTGATTCGGTCTCTAGGATGCGAAGGAGTAGTTCGTCGGAGAGGGTGCTATAGATCCATTGAAGCACATTTGCGTCAACTTCAGCCCACGCCTCGTAGGAGCAGTCGGTCTTGGCAGGAGGGGGAGTGCCGTCGATGTGCCGCAGAATCTTGTACCCCTTAACAAGAAGAGTAAACAGTTTTACCCATGCGGAGTAATTGACCTTAACACCATCGAGCATACAGAGCTTATGAAAGATGTTGGTGACCGAGAAGACAGGATGGAGAGTGGGCTTGCCGCCAGTGGACTGGTCCTCGGTTGACATGGTAGAGGAGTGGAGGGAGGGGTTATGGTTGTCGTAGGAGCAGAAAAAAATCAAGAAGTGGTTGATATTTAGGCTCTGATACCATATTGGAAGGTAATCCCTTGAGAATTGCTCGTTCATTCATATAATATATATAGGTACATTGGTTTAGCAGGATCATAACAAATCAACAATTTGTTTGTTTAGATCAGTATAACAATCTAGCTAACAATATCTAGCTGTTTACGGGTGTTTTCTCACCACTGGATCGTTGACCGAGGACTGTACGGTCAACGTGGTCAAGGGGTTGGTTGAGATCCCTTGGGCACGCCAAGCACACATGCACTTGGCGTGGGTCGGAGATGGAGTCGAGGTCGAGCGTGAGATTTGGGCAGAGTGTCGGTCCTCGGTTGAAGCAGAGCGGAGGGTAAGCCTCGGCTCTGTGAGATGGGCTCGGCCTCGGTTGGACGAGCGTTGAGGAGTTGCCTCGGTGCCTCGTTTACTGCTTGGTCTTTGGTCGGTAGCCACACCCGCTTGCAGCAGGGGCGATCGTCTGGCGTTGAGGGGTATCCTTGGCGCCTCGGTCAGCTTCTTCCTGAATAGACGAGAAACTCGTCAGGGGGGGCCGGACCTTGGTTCTGGCCGTATCCCCTCCGATGCCAAAGTCAGATCAAGGTCTAAAGAGTACTCAGCGGGGTAGGTATGACTCGAGAGGAGATCAATATGCTGACCCTCGGCACGAGCAGGGGGGAGGGAAAGTAAATGGCGGAAACCAAAGTCGTAGATGGAATACCGTAGATCTAAATACCTGGGGTTCGATCCCCTTGGCGGTTGCTCCTGTTACCCTCTTATAGGGTCCGTGCCACGATTGCCCCAGATCCACGTCCTTTGTCCGCCCCCACTCATGCCCCCACGATCCTCCTTCTTCAAGGCGCCTGCGTGCGTCATGGGGAGCGTTGATTAACGGACCACTTAATGGTCATTAAGGAGCCGCGGATTCAGGGGGACGGTTGTCTCGGAGGAGTACGAGCTGATCGTGCGTCCCTTGGGCTAGTCCGGCCCGATATAGGGTTTTATTCGTGGGCCTCGTCTGGCGGGGCCCAATCTCGCTAGTGGGCTTCTCGTTCATAGCTGGGTCTCGGGTCTTTGTTTCTTGGGCTTCTCCAAATAGTCGTATTAATTGCCCCCATCGTTCGAGCCGTTCGGGTTTAGCCGTTTCGGTTCGGGTGATGTGACTGTTGGGGATTTGATAGGTGTGTCAGTCGAGGCCATCCCATTAAATGGGGGTCATCATGACGCGGCCCGTTTGATCTTCTCTTAGTGCGGGTTTCAAAACACCGCCGATCCTCTGATGCTGCCACGTGCTCCCTCCTGGACGGTTTGAATTCCTCGATTGCCTAGCATATAAAGACGTCGGCCTCCCAAGTTTCGATTCTTTTGCGCCCTTCCTTCTGAACTTGGTTTTGCAAGCTCCTTCTCTCTGTCGTCTTTCTTCCTTCTGCTCCTTCTCAAGGTAACCCCTTTTCTTCTTTTGCCCCATGGCTACGCTTAGGATATGTGATTCGGCGTCGGGACCAAGGGAGCCTCTGGGGCCCGGGTCTGGTAATGTCTGACCTTCGGGGTCCGGAGTCCCTTCAGGGACTCGTCCCGTTCAAGACAAGGGAAAAAGAAAGCTTTTCACGGACCCCGTCGGCGATGATATGGCTCAGGCCACCGAGAGATTCGACGTTCCCCCGGTGGTCCTTGGGTCGCCGTCTAAGGTCCCTCTCTTGGCGGTTGCAGAGATCCGGGAGAAGTATTTGCATCATCCGTACAACGTCCGGATCCCCTTTAACGACGAGCGGATTTGCTTCCCGCGGAGTAATGAGGTCGGCGTCTACGTCGAGATGTTTCCCCTGGGCCTCCGTTTCCCCCTTCATCCCTTCATCATCCGGGTCATGGAATTCCTGATGGTGTCCTTGTGTTAGTTGACCACGTATTCTGTCGCGGTACTGACCGTGTTCGTCATGCTCTGTCGTGCCCGTGGCTTAGATCCGTCTCTTCCTCTTCTTCTTCATTATTATCGGGTTCAGACGGTCGGCCAAGGGTTGTGGCAACACTCCCGGGTCCGTGCGGGGAGGGAGTGCTTGCTCGGTCTACCCTGCTGGGTGGGGGACTGGAGCTCGAGCTATGTCTTTGTCGTCTTTCCTGAGAACGCCGAGATCTTGACAGGTTGGGGAGGGTTATGTCAATACAACTTGACGTTGACCCTCTCCGAGGCTGACCAGGTAGCCGCCCGGCAGCTGTCGTCTCTTTCCCTGGAGGAGAGGTCGATCTAGCCTTTGCTGGATGACCTGCTTCTCAAGACTGTTCTATGGTCTCCCGGTAGGCTCTTCCTTTCTTTCTATTTCCCTCTCGTTTACACTGATCTTCTTTTCTTCCGAAGAGATGGCCGGGCGCAAATTCACCCGTAATGTCAACGAACTCATCTGGAGGGGGTCCAGCCAAAGCCGAGGGAACCCCTTGGGTCAGGCACCCCGTCGCACCATTGACGAAGAGGTGTGTCAGGCTGAGCCAGCCGTGTAAAGAGTGGAGCCCATGATCGTGGCGACGCCTCCCCCCTTGGCCGCGAAGAAACTCCCCGAAGGTGAGGCCCCGGGGGCCGAACTCCCCTGCCCCGCCCAAGCCGAGGGAGGCGACGCGGGAGCCGAGCCGGCCCCTCACGCGCCTGCGGGCGGTCGTGGTGCGGGGCGTAAGCATTCCCCCCGACCTCCGCCGACCCCAGCGAGAGGAAGAGGAGGAAGAAGGGTGGGGAGACCCGCACTCCAGTGGCCCCCGAGGTGTCGTCTGCCTCCGGCGAAACTCTCCCGCTGACCCTGGTGGTCACTCCCGCCGCCTCGGCCGAGCCTTCCCTGGTGGGAGCTGGCGGTGTGTTAGTGAATGTCTTGGTTGGCCCCGAGGTTACCCGGGGACTCGGTATTCGTCAATCGAACCGTGGCCAACCAGTTGGCGCACGGCTCTGTCCTCCTGAGGGGCCGATCTCTCCTAGAGAGAGCTCCCACCGACACACTGTCGGACTCCCTAGTCTGGTAGCTTCAACAGGTTTGGCTGCTTTGCTGTTCTCAAACCTGTCTTCTGACTCTTCTCTATATAACTCCTTCCTTTTTGTAGGCCACTGTAATAGCCGTCGAGGCACAACGTTGGGCGGCCCGGGCGAGGGACCTCGAGGAGTCTTCTGCCAGGGAGTGCTCAAAGGCCGGGGCTGCCGAGGTGGCCGCCCAAGAGGCACGCATGGAAGCTCGGCATCTCCGATGCTGGGTAGACAAGCTTGCTACCCAAATGATGGACCTCCAGGGGGAACTGGCTGACGCTAAGAGGTTGGCCCGAGAGGTGGAAGAGGCGTTCCGCCAGGAGAGGGACGATCTCCAGAGCGAGCTGGTAGACCTGCGTCAGATGACCCAGTTCGTTGACGAGGTGGAGATGGACATCGAAGGGGATCTGGGGGCAAGGATCACGGAGGTCATTAGGGAGGCCTTCAGCTCTTATGAGGACCTTATTACTCCTCGGATCATTGATGTTGTCAAGAACTCCTTCCAGCGGTTCGCGGAGCATGCCCGACAGCCTCTCCCACCCACAGATCCCCTGCGTTCCGAGCAGGGCGAGGCGCCAGAGGACGCTTCCTCCTGTGCCCCAGGGCCTTAAGTCGCCCCACTTTGTTCTTCCCTTGAAATTTTAAACAATTTATAAAGTTTTTTATTGGCCCACATATTTGTAGCTGTTTCCCTTGTTTGTCGGGGTTTTTCTTCCTAGCTGGGACCCTAGGTCTCTTCAATCCTTTTGTGCTTTGAACTGGTTGTGAACTCCACATTCTTGCTGGTGTCCCTTTATCGCTCGTGGTGGGGGCGAAGGGTCTTCAGAATTCCGGTCCTGTTGGCACCCTGGATGGGGACCTTATAGGCGCCATCGTCTGACCTACCGTAGCTCTTACCCCATTCGAGATACTCGGTTTGCTTAGGTAATCACCTTGTACGAGGCTGGGTTGCTCTCGGCCTCGCATCAGTTGGATCGGTTGGTCGTCGAGGGGGGCTACCGCTTGGTTTATAACCAGCCGATGTCCCCGTCTGCTGGGGGAGTTGCCCCCAGCCTTACGGACGGGCAGATCATTCGGTCGGCGAGGGGAGCTATCCCTCGGCTTACAACCAGCCGATGTCCCCGTCTGCTGGGGGAGTTACCCCAGCCTTATGGGCGGGCTGATCATTCGGTCGGCGAGGGGAGCTATCCCTCGGCTTACAACCGGCCGATGTCCCCGTCTGCTGGGGGAGTTGCCCCCAGCCATACGGACGGGCGGATCGTTCGGTCGGCGAGGGGAGCTATCCCTCGGCTTACAACCGGCCGATGTCCCCGTCTGCTGCGGGAGTTGCCCTAGCCTTATAAGCGGGCTGATCGTTGGGTCGGCGAGTGGAGCTATCCCTCGGCTTACAACCGGCCGATGTCCCCGTCTGTTGGGGGAGTTGTCCCCCAGCCTTATGGATGGGCAGATCGTTCGGTCGACGAGGGGAGCTATCCCTCGGCTTATAACCGGCCGATGTCCCCGTCTGCTGGGGGAGTTGCCCCCAGCCTTACAGACGGGTGGATCGTTCGGTCGTGAGGGGAGCTATCCCTCGGCTTACAACCGGCCGATGTCCCCGTCTGCTGAGGGAGTTGCCCTCAGCCTTATGGATGGGCGGATCGTTCGATCGACGAGGGAAGCTATCCCTCGGCTTACAACCGGCTGATGTCCCAGTCTACTGGGGGAGTTACCCCCAGCCTTATCAGAGGGCTGATCGTTCAGTCAGCGAGGGGAGCTATCCCTCAGTTTACAACTGGCCGATGTCCAAGTCTGCTGGGGGAGTTCCCCCAGCCTTACGGATGGGTGGATCGTTCGGTCGGAAAGGGGAGCTATCCCTCGGCTTATAACCGGCCGATGTCCCCGTCTACTGGGGGAGTTGCCCCCAGCCTTACGAGCAGGCTGATCGTTCGGTCGACGAGGGGAGCTATCCCTTGGCTTATGACTAGCCGATGTGTCCGTCTACTGGGGGGTTGCCCCCCACTTTACGAATGTTTTAAGGATCGTCCCGCTGAGGGAGTTTCCCCCAGCCTGACGGTCGATCGGTTCAGTGGGCCTGCGGTGGGTTGCTCTCCGGCTTAGGGCCGACCGCTGAACCAGTGTGCTAGGGGAGTTGCCCCCAGGCTCTCGGACGGGTTTGATGATTGACCTGGTGGGGAAGTTGCTTCCCGAATCCGACCTGTCGAGCGGAGGCGGTCCTCTGGGAGAGGAGATTGAGTTCTCTTCAGCGTCGTGAAATGACCGTTTAGTTAGGTGCGAAAAAAGAGGTTGCATTTGTACTAACAAGGTCCTTCTTTCTTTCCATGGACTAGTACATTTGGAGGAAAAAGACAGAAAAAACGGAGGAGGCCAGGGTAGGATGGCCCTCCCCCTGCGAAGTGGTTGCTGTTTGCCTCGTCCACTCACTCGATGATGCGCATGGCCGCCTAGACCATGTTTACCTTCTTCCCTTTGTCCGGCTGCCTGGATGTCCCATCCGCATGAGCGGGATCATCGGCCAAGTTCTTCAAGTGCCCCCGACTCACCAGCTTCTCTATGTCTTTCTTCAGATGCCAACAGTCGTCGGTGTCGTAACCGTTGTCCTTGTGATATTTGCAATATTTCTCTTCGTCTCTTGATTACTCCGTATTTTACACCTTTTTTCCGCATGATTGCATGCCATTTAGATCGCTCAAATCACGTTTTTCACGATTTATCGACAATATTGCGATACTTTTCACGATTTGTTGTTTTTGTCGTATTTCAGGAGATTTTGAGCGATTTGGAGTGATTCCGAGATACACCTACTCCGGAGTGTCACCGAAGACTTCCCTGAGGGGTATTTTCAGATTGGAGAGGAGCGGAAGAAGAAAGAACGTCGTAGGAGCGACGAGGAGGCAAAAACACTCAGAATGGGCATTTTTAGTGTCTCACTCGACCGAGTGATGGAGTCACTCGGCCGACCACCGAGACCCTGCTCGGCCGGCCAGATCGGACACGCTCCAAGTGTGCACTCGGCCGAGCATCAGAAGCCGCATCGGCCGAGTGACGAAACTCCGTCCGCCCGAGTGGCACTCAGACGACGCCCATCAAAAACTCCCAACTTACTGTTTTTCGTCAGTCTGAGCATCAGAAGACCCACTCGACCGAGTGGCAATTGCCGACCGCCCGAGTGAAGAGAAGCCCATCGACCGAGTGACGACAACTCACTCGGCCGAGTAACCCCCGAAGTGAAGACCCCCAAGACCCCAGACTTACTGGAAATTCTCAGGGTCTCCCACTCGGCCGAGCGATGTTTGTCACTCGGCCGAGTGAGCCGCGCTGCCTGTAGCGTAAATTGCGATTTTCAGGCTGCGCAGGGGCAATTTTGTCACAGTTTTTTGGGCGATTTTTGGGGGGTATTTAACCCCAGTTTTTAACCTAGGTTAGAGAGCTTTTCCCTTACTTTTTGGCAGCCTTTAGATTAAACTTTTTAGCTTTTGATTCTTGTGATTGGAGAGGAGAGAAAAGGTTTATTTTGTTGGATTCTTGAAGAACTACATTGGTTTGTCTCCCTCTTCATTAAAAATCTCATTTTTATTGCTTATTTGAATATTTCCATGAATTCTATTGCTATTTCAATTGATTATTTTTGCCTTTGTGATATGACTTGTGAGTAGTCCTAACGTTTTAGGGCGTGGGGATGAACCCTACGAGCCCAATTTCCGATTTGTCATGATTTGGTAGAACTATTGCTAGAATTGCTATTAGGGTTAGTTTGGGATCGATGTATTACGGATAGCTAGGTGTTCATATCGATTGGGATTTGCAAGAGATTGGATCCCAATTCGATAGAAAACCCTAGAAATCCGAATTGGGTTGAAATTGAGTTTCCGTAGTATCGGTTTGCAAGAGATTGGACCGATACTAGGGTTCTCGGTTGTAATTTCATACCGATACCCGTTTGCAAGAGATTGGACGGGTAGGAACTATCCCAACCTAGGTCGTAGCCCGAGTTTGCACGAGAGTGGGCTCGGGATGCGATTGAACGTTGATGTTGACCCTAATGCTAGCTTGCCTAGGCTAGGGTTTGCAAGAGATTGGACCCGAACCTAGGTTTGCTACAGACCGGCAACAGCGCGAGAGCGTGAGCTAGGTTTTACATTCAGTTGCAACTAGTTCATCTGAAATTCTACCCTAGCAATTGCGATACCGATGAATCACATTGACGAGATACGGTGAGTAGCAGGGATTCCCCATTCCCTAGGCGTCTTTATTTGATTTTATATCTCTTTACATTATTTGACGATTGTGACAACATCGCCGAAAGGCAAATTCCCTCTTTTCTGTCCCTATAGCCAGGTTGTTCTGAGAAGGCACTGTCATACGTCCTCCCTGTGTTCGATACCCGCTCGCCGCTACACCGTGCGCTTGCGGTAAAACTACACGGTCGCTCTTTTGGGTGTACGCCCGGGGCCGATCAAGTTTTTGGCGCCGTTGCCGGGGAAGACATTTTGACGGTGTTCGGCATCGACCACCCGGTTATTTTTATTTCTTTCTTTACTTTCTTCTATATCCTGTTCTAACTCTGTTTGCAGCCCTATTTGCATATTCTCCCCGTTTTTTGCACAAGATCTCAACAGGTAGAATGGATGATGCAATGTCGACAATGGAACTCAGTCAGGGAGATTATGACTCCTTCACAGACCTCCTTAAGGAGCTTATCGATGAGGTCCACGCCACCGGAGCTTTTGCAATCGATATCAAGGACCCCGACGAACAACTGTTTGCTAGTTTTGTGATGGATCAAGTCTCCCCGGATGGGACTATCGGGGGCAATGTCAGAGTTGATGTGATAGACGACAAGTTATATTTCGAAGACGGTAGAACAAGTGTCGAAGAGCACTATACTCCCGAAGAATCTTTCGAGCAAATCAATGTTCAGGGAGTTACACTCTATGACACTCACTCTTGCGTTTATGAATCGTCTGATGTGTTTCTTGATTCCAGGAACGAACCGGAGCAGAGTGAAGGTTTTGACGATGCTAGCACAGAATCGGAGAGCGTCTATTTCGATGCATCGTCCTCACTAAGGAGTGAGTCTGAGTCTTCACATGAGAGCACGTCGCCTGAACATGAGCTAAACTCGGATGTCAAAGGAGAAGGCAAACTCATGCGAGCTGATGAAGTAGAAGGAACGGCACCTCTTGAGGTAGAACTTAAACAATTACCACCGAATCTAAGGTATGCCTTTTTGGGTAATAAATTAACTTTTCCGGTGATAGTTAACTCCCACCTCACGCATGATCTACTTGAGAGACTCCTAGACATTCTTAGGAGCCACAAAGATGTCCTTGGCTACACTATCTCCGATCTAAAAGGGATAAGCCCTAGGCTTTGCACACATAGGATCCATTTGGAGGATACCGACGCCACCTCCATAGAGCCTCAAAGGCGGTTAAACCCGAACATAAAAGAGGTGGTTAAAAAGGAAATCCTAAAATTGCTCGACGCCGGTATTATTTATCCTATCTCTGACAGTAGATGTGTTTGCCCCATTCACGTCGTCCCCAAGAAAGGAGGGATGACAGTTATAAAAAATGATAAAGGTGAGCCCATTTCTACACGCACCGTCACGGGATGGAGAATGTGCATTGATTATAGGAAACTAAATAAAGCTACCCGAAAGGACCATTACCCATTGCCCTTCATTGATCAAATGCTTGAACGCCTAGCTAAACATAAATACTTTTGTTATTTAGATGTGTATTCGGGGTTCTTCCAAATCCCTTTGCACGAAGATGACCAAGAAAAGACCACTTTTACTTGTCCCTATGGTACCTATGCCTACCGTAGGATGCCGTTTGGTCTTTGTAATGCTCCCGCCACCTTTCAGAGGTGTATGACATCCATATTTTCCGATTACATTGAAAATATTATGGAAGTTTTTATGGATGATTTTTCGGTTTATGGAAGTGAGTTTGACTCTTTTTTGGCCAATCTTACTAAAGTCCTTAAAAGGTGCCAACAAAATAATCTCACTCTAAATTGGGAGAAATGTCACTTCATGGTCACGGAAGGTATAGTTCTCTTTCACCTTGTCTCCTCGAGAGGAATTGAGGTAGATAAAGCAAAGATTGAGGTAATCGAGAAACTCCCTCCTCCTATTAATGTCAAGGGCATTAGAGGCTTTCTTGGTCATGCGGGGTTTTACCACCGCTTTATCAAGGATTTCGCCTCGATTGCCCGACCGCTTACTTCCTTGCTCGTTAAAGATACTCCTTTTATTTTTCCAGGCGAATGCTTGCAAGCCTTCAATACCTTGAAGGAAGCACTAGTTTCCGCACCCATCATACAACCACCGGATTGGAGCCTTCCCTTTGAGCTAATGTGTGATGCTGGCGACCAAGCCATTGGAGCGGTATTGGGACAAAGGAAAGATAGGAAGCTTCATGCAATATTCTATGCGAGTAAGACATTGGATGACGCACAGAAAAACTATACAACTACCGAAAAAGAGCTTCTAGCGGTCGTCTATTCCATCGAGAAGTTTCGCTCCTACCTCCTTGGTTCCAAGGTGATTGTTCACACCGACCATGCGCATTGAAATACCTTTTAAACAAGAAGGAAGCCAAGCCTCGGTTAATTAGGTGGATACTCTTGTTGCAAGAGTTCGATTTGGAGATCAGAGACAAGAAAGGTACGGACAATGTTGTGGCAGACCATTTGTCTAGGCTTATTCGCGACAAGGAGGATGAGAGTTTACCTATCGACGGCACATTCGTGGATGAGAGGCTATATGCTATAAAGCCCGGGGAAGTACCTTGGTACGTGGACTTCGTCAATTACTTGGGTTGTGGAATTAAACCACATGGGATGCCCATGCATCAAAAGAGGAGATTTTTGCATGAGGTCCGTAGCTATTTTTGGGAAGATCCATACCTCTTCAAGATATGCAAAGATAGTGTTATACGGAGGTGTGTTTCTAAAGAGGAGGCAACGTCTATCATTTTGCATTGCCACGGTATGCCATGCGGGGGACATCATGCCGCCTCTAAGACAACCACAAAGATTTTGCAGAGCGGATTCTTCTGGCCAACAATGTTTAGAGACACCCACGACTTCGTAAAGGGGTGTGATAGATGCCAACGGACCGGGAATATCTCCAAACGCAATGAGATTCCAATGAGGCCCATCCAAGAAATTTAACTTTTTGATTGTTGGGGAGTGGACTTCATGGGACCATTTTCGTCGAGCAATGGTAACAAATACATCCTATTGGCGGTTGACTACGTCTCCAAATGGGTGGAAGCAATCGCTACCCCTACTAATGATGCAAGGGTCGTCTCTAAGTTCTTCAAGCAGAACATCTTCCCACGCTTCGGAGTGCCTCGTACTATGATAAGCGACGGGGGGAGCCATTTCATAGAAAACAAGTTTGAAGCCATGCTGAAGAAGTACGGGGTAAACCATAGGGTTGGCATGGCGTATCACCCCCAGACAAGCGGCCAAGTGGAGGTCTCAAATAGAGAGATCAAGCAAATTCTTGAGAAGACCATGGATCGATCAAGAAATGATTGGTCAATGAAGTTAAACGATGCTTTATGGGCGTATCGCACTGCCTTTCGCACTCCCATCGGCACCATACCGATCCGACTTGTTTATGGGAAAGCTTGCCACTTGCCGGTAGAGTTGGAACACCGCGCATATTGGGCCATCAAGACCCTTAATTATGATTACAAGAGTGCGGCAGTGAGGCGACTCTTGGACATCAACGAGCTTGATGAGATAAGGAGAGACGCCTATGAGAGCTCAGAATTTACAAAGAAAGGACCAAGATTCTCCACGATGCGTGCATAATCGTTACAGACTTCAAAGTAGGAGACAAGGTCTTGCTATATAATTCCCGGCTCCGATTATTTCCCGGTAAGTTGAGGTCACGTTGGTCCGGACCTTTCACCATCAAGCACATACAACCGGGAGGGGCTTTCGAGTTGGAAAGCAAGGACGGAGCCACATTCAAAGTAAATGGTCAGAGGCTCAAGCATTATTCTGAGGGAGTCCCAATGGGAGAAATCAATAGAATATATCTGCTTAAGGGAAGGCCGGATGATCTTTCATACCTCCTTGACGAGGTTATTGAGGAGGCGATCCCCCATTCCATCGGCGCTCTATTCAAGGATGATTTTAAGGAAGGGCCGGGCTTAGGCCAAGAAGAAAAGATGGAGCATTCCCCCGACCTCTCCATGGAAATTGATGAAGGCGACGCTGATGTCGTGAGAATACGAGAGCTCTGCAAGCTCTCAAAGATGAAGACTCCAAGGAAAGCCCCGCCGATACAAAAATCGGTGTCACCGGTGAAGCCGAGGCCCGAAGCAAGCACTAGCTTGGGGGAGTCACCCCCCAACACTACCCGAGGCGAAGGAGCACCGAGGAAGAACACGCTGCCACAACATCCAAATTCAAGCGTTCTTCCCAATAAATTCGACGGGTGCATCTCAGATGCACCCAATATCCCGCATTGAATTGAAAATCAAAGGGGGTCGAGCTCAAGACCTTAAACGAGTGCTTGTCGGGAGGTAACCCGACGGTTATCGCTTTATTTTTACTTTTCCCTTTATTTTTGTTTTAAAAATTATTAGTGTTTTGAGTCGTTTGCCTAAAAATTTCGTGATAACGGGTCTTATTTTTCTTTGACAGGAGAGGAGAATGGGGTACCTATCATTAGGAGGATGAACAAGGCGACGAGGAGCGCTCCAGGAATGCGCTCGATGGTTAGGAGGAAGATGAAATCGACTGGAGGAAGAAAAACAGAGTTTAGAGCCCAAACGAAGCCAAACAGCAGAAAACAGGACTCACTTGGCCGAGTATACTAGTCACTCGACCGAGCACATAAGTTCGTCCGCCCAACCGGCACACGAACGAGGGAAGTCTGATGTACCCAACTCTCTGTTTCTTTTCTTGATTTCAGTATAATTGCCACTCGGCCGAGTATATATATTCACTCGGCCGAGTAAAACTGATACGCTCCTAAGGCGAGTATTGCCGAGTAGCTTGAGCCACTCGGCCGAATGGACTTTTTCCACTCGGCCGAGGGTGGCAAAGCCACTCGGCCGAGTCGTAAGCGGGGGGGATTTTTCAAAATATTTCCGTTACGATCACTCGGTCGAGCGACTTAGTCACTCGGCCGAGTCGTAACTTTTCCTATATAAAGGGGAGCGGGTCGGCGCGTTTTTCGAAACGAGAGAAATCCCAAAAATCGCGACCGCTCGTATCCCTCACCCACAGCCCCCCTCACTCGCCCGATCTCGCTCGCTGCCGTCGCGCTCGGCCACCCATCGCCTGCCGAAGCTGCCGCGCCTCCGCCCGAGTCGCCGCCGGTGACCTCCTTGCCGGCCGAGCTCCGGTACCCTTATTTTTGCCTATTTCATCCTCTTTTACGTATTTTTCGACGATCCGTGTGTTTAACGAGCCCCTAAACCAAATTAAATTTGATTTCTATCTATTATACCCCTAACCCCCCATACGTTTTGAATACTCGCTGATATCTTCGTTTGATGTGCAGGGTATATTGGGGAGCTTAGGGGAGCCCAGGGGAGCTTCCGGGGAGCGTTTTTGGCTTCGTGGAGGCGGCGTCTTCGCACGCGTCCACTATATTGCTCTCGCGGCATGTTACGGTATACTCGTTCCACTCATCTGCGCACGCCGCATTTTTTACGTTTTTGGTGAGCACCCGGGGCCCACATGCCGCCCCGGACACGGCCTCGCACCAGGAGAGCTTCCACCAAGCGGAAGCGGCCGGATGAGCCCGGCCCCTCCCACGAGGTGGAGGACTCTCCTCCCCCTACACCACCACACCCCGCACAGCCACAGCCTGCAGAGCCTGCACACCACGCATAGCCTCAGCCTGCAGTCCCCGTTCACCCCGCACAGCCACTCCCTGCCGTCCCACAGCCACCACCACCGCCACCCGGCTCCACTTGTCGGGCCGCTGGGGATTACGTTCCGAGACGACGCACACCGCGTCGTTTTTGAACGCATTTCCCAGCGCTCGATTGTACCCTCCAGGTTCGCACACCTTGCAGACCTAGGACGCCTGGGGGTACTTGAGGGGATGCTCAGGTTGTATGACAATGTGGGTTGGCGAGATTTTTTCCAAGTGTCGGCGGACACCTTCGTCCGTCCGACACTTGAGGTGCTTAGTTCTATCGCCCGGACCGACGAGGGATGCTCGTTTAGGTTTATGGACCGAGAGTGCCATGTCACATTCGGTATGATGAGAGCATTCTTTTCGTGGCCCGATGTCCCCGGGGCCGACCCTGGTTACGCCCCCACTCACATTCCCCCACCTTCCTTTGATTCCAGCGCTTTCTGGGCTCGGATCACGGGTTTACCAGCTGCCTTTGACCCTAGTAGGGCCAAGGCCTCGGCCATCGTTCACCCCTGCCTCCGCACAGCTCAGCGCCTTATGGTGACTACCTTTTTGGCGAGGTATGAGCCTGGGACGATGTCCACGCCGGAGCTTTATATGCTCTATGCGATGACGCGCCCCAGAGCTCTAGCTAGGGAGAGTGACGAGTTGGTCCCCGCCGTCGTGATTGATATCGCGAGATGGTTTTTGGACCGCATCATCGTATCGGTGAGCGCTCACTCACCGATATGTTGCGGCGGTCTGATCACCTTGCTCACCCTGATAACCGACGAGGACCTTCCAGCCGACCTGCGACGAGCCCCGGGCCCCACTTCACTGTCCATAGACGTCATGGCCCGGATGAAGATGCTACGTCCGCACGGTCAACGGCACTGGGTTTGGTTGCACGGTCCCTACGGTGCTGATTACATGATCCTTCCGAGCCCAGCTCGGACACAGATAGCACCAACACAGGTGGACTGGCTTCCGGTGATGGATCTCCTGATCCCCGTCGCCTACGTGCTTGAGGCCGAGGAGGCCGAGCAGGCTGAGCAGGCCCACGCTGCACACGCTGCACCCGCTGAACCCGTGGCCCCTCAGCAGCCTGAGATTTCTGCTGCTCCCGACACCTCTGTCCACACTTCTACCGATGTCGGGAGTACACTCATTGAGACCACCTCCACTACCTCCACGCCCACCACCACTCCCACCACAGCTGGCCCTCTGTCCGTTGAGCCCCTTTGCTCCGTGCTACCCGAGCGCTCACCCACTATTGTTGAGAGCGGAGAGCCCTCCTTCGCTACCGTCGTGGAGACCGTGGTTGTCACCTCTGTCTCCACCGCAACCGTACTTTCTGAGAGTGTCGTGACGTCTGTTCCCACGTCTGTGTCACCGACCTCTCTGGCCGCCTCGTCGCCACTTTTATACTCCACTTCCGTTGCTGCTGCTTCCACCTCGCACCAGCCTGCGCCCCAGCCTCACACTAAGGCTAGGCCCACACTTGTGAGCACAGCACCTTTCCTCCACATGCCTGCTGAGCCCATCCACCACACCACCCGAGTCCGCCAGCCCCGTCCTGCACAGCACAGACAGGTGCGTCCCTCTGCACCACCTCCCCCCGACACTGTACTTCAGAGCATTCGTGCTCTCGAGGGGGCGGTGAGTGCCCTCATAGGTGACCTCAGGATCATGTCTGCCACCGTCACCGCTATGGCCAGCCGCTTTGACCTACTTCCGGGAATTCACTATTGCCTCACTCAGATTCTCGAGCGGCTTCCTCGCGTACCGATCGTACCCACCCCCACTCCCACTCCCACCCATCAGGTACCCACCCCCACTCCTACACACACCCAGCCTGCTTCCACACCCACACCCACACCCACCCAGCAGAATGTTCCCCAGCCACCACCACCACCTCCTCCGCCTCAGGACGGAGACGGCGCAGCCCCACCCTCTTAGGCACCCTTGATGCCATTGATCTTTTTTGCCGTCATGCTGCCCGTCTCTGCTTGGTCCTGATGATTTTTGCCCACCCCCCCTCCCCTCACTGTTTTTGGGTCCACATTTTGTTCATATATTTCTATATCCTTTTTGGGAGAGAGGGAGAGTTTTTGGTGTCACACTTTTATATCTGATTCACTCCTATATCTGCATGCATCATGTCCGCATCATATTTTCCATTTCGTTATTTTTATTTTCTTTTTCCTCATGCATGCATCCTGACCTTCCCCTCACATTACACATCTCTCGGTGTGCCACACTTCGCACATTGAGGACATTGTGCACTTTAGCTTGGGGGAGTGAGTTCTCACGTTCTTTTCGATTTACCGCCTTTATTTTTAGTTTTTTCACGCCATTTTCTGCAATTGCACTCACTTTCATCACTTTTTATTTTTTTACCATGCATCACGTTTTTCTTATTTTCTTTGAGTGCTGCATTGTAATTAGTTTCATTTTCCCTCTTTATCTTTATTTCTTTTTCATCTCATGCTAGAGATGACTTTTCTGTGATGATGATGACGTGGAGTTAGCTTTCTCTATATGCATGCTATATTTGTCATGTCTTATATTTTATTTCTGATATCATATACTGTGATTTGCCTTGCATTTAGAGATAGTAACCCACACTTTTTCCGCATGAAAATGGATGAAATTTTATTATTAGCTGAGTCTGAATATTCATATGTATGCTATCGCAGAAAACACACCAAGATTCACGCATTGAATGCTCATATCTGGAGTGCCGTTTTCTTTTCCTATATCACTTCTATTTGCATGATTTGTACATTTCACTTCAGGATGATTGAATGATGTTAGCTATGATAGTTCTGGATTAGTTAGCTTTTTTGTGATCGAAACCGAGTAGATTAGATTACCCTGCTGAAGTTGTCGTGCACGTCTTATAGAGTGAACTGAGAGACATGTTTATTTCTTTCTCCACATATCTTGAACATCAATTCTCTATTTTAAAATCATTGGTGAATCTCCCCTAGTGATTCTAGTATTTGGCATTTCCCCCGCTATAAAATCCTAGCTCCAAATTCCCCAAAACCAAAAAGAAAAAGAAAAATTCTTGTATATCCTTATTTCTCTTTGATTTGGGATCATTGTGTATATATGCTATTAAAAAAAGAAAAAAAAGAGAAAAAGAAAAGAAAAGAGAAAAGAATCTCAATAAACGATCCCATCTCATGTTCTCTCTTTCTTCCCTCTTTTTGTTTTTATTTTTATTACTTTTGGAGCTTCATAAAAATGGGGATGTAAATATTGTTTTTATGCCACCACGCTTATAGATAAGCTTGGGGGAGAGAATCCAATGATGTGTCAGAGAGTGACTACTTGACGGTGCACGACAACCTAGGCTAAGTAATATTCTATACTCGGTGAGATTGTTTTAGCTTCACGAAATCCAGAAATCTATGCCTAGCACTCATTTCATGAAATCCACGCTTTTCTATTCTTTCTATTCTATTGCGTGATATTCTTATACTCCTCATAGAAAGCATTCAATTGAAAAGTGTGTGATCTGCGATATTGTATACCGCTTTAAATGATTCAGACGATGTTAATTTTAGAATCATTCCGTTTTTCATGCTATATCAATATTCTTGGGTTTTCTATCTCTATTTGCACCATTATACTATGATATCGAAATAAAATTCTTTGACATGTATTTTACATTCGGTGCATGCTATATGAGTAAGCAAAACTCACGTCCTGAGAAAAATGATCTAACAGCTTCCCTCTTCGCTTTCTTCTTTCTTCTTCGTTTTTCGTTTTCTGTTTTTCGTCGTTTTCATTTTCTGAATCCACCGGGTTCGCCTTTTACTTATCTTCCTCGAGGACGAGTAAGAGGTAAGCTTGGGGATTTTGATCACTCCGTATTTTACACCTTTTTTCCGCATGATTGCATGCCATTTAGATCGCTCAAATCACGTTTTTCACGATTTATCGACAATATTGCGATACTTTTCATGATTTGTTGTTTTTGTCGTATTTCAGGAGATTTGGAGCGATTTGGAGTGATTCCGAGATACACCAACTCCGGAGTGTCACCGAAGACTTCCCTGAGGGGTATTTTCAGATTGGAGAGGAGCGAAAGAAGAAATAACATCGTAGGAGCGACGAGGAGGCAAAAACACTCAGAATGGGCATTTTTAGTGTCTCACTCGGCCGAGTGAAGGAGTCACTCGGCCGACCACCGAGACCCCGCTCGGCCAGCCAGATCGGACACGCTCCAAGTGTGCACTCGGCCGAGCATCAGAAGCCGCATCGGCCGAGTGACGAAACTCCGTCCGCCCGAGTGGCACTCAGACGACGCCCATCAAAAACTCCCAACTTACTGTTTTTCGTCAGTCTGAGCATCAGAAGACCCACTCGGTCGAGTGGCAATTACCGACCGCCCGAGTGAAGAGAAGCCCATCGGCCGAGTGACGACAACTCACTCGGCCGAGTGACCCCCGAAGTGAAGACCCCCAAGACCCCAGACTTACTGGAAATTCTCAGGGTCTCCCACTCGGCCGAGCGACGTTTGTCACTCGGCCGAGTGAGCTGCGCTGCATGTAGCGTAAATTGCGATTTTCAGGCTGCGCAGGGGCAATTTTGTTACAGTTTTTTGGGCGATTTTGGGGGGTATTTAACCCCAGTTTTTAACCTAGGTTAGAGAGCTTTTCCCTTACTTTTTGGCAGCCTTTAGATTAAACTTTTTAGCTTTTGATTCTTGTGATTGGAGAGGAGAGAAAAGGTTTATTTTGTTGGATTCTTGAAGAACTACATTGGTTTGTCTCCCTCTTCATTAAAAATCTCATTTTTATTGCTTATTTGAATATTGCCATGAATTCTATTGCTATTTCAATTGATTATTTTTGCCTTTGTGATATGACTTGTGAGTAGTCCTAACGTCTTAGGGCGTGTGGATGAACCCTACGAGCACAATTTCCGATTTGTCATGATTTGGTAGAACTATTGCTAGAATTGCTATTAGGGTTAGTTTGGGATCGATGTATTACGGATAGCTAGGTGTTCATATCGATTGGGATTTGCAAGAGATTGGATCCCAATTCGATAGAAAACCCTAGAAATCCGAATTGGGTTGAAATTGAGTTTCCGTAGTATCGGTTTGCAAGAGATTGGACCGATACTAGGGTTCTCGGTTGTAATTTCATACCGATACCCGTTTGCAAGAGATTGGACGGGTAGGAACTATCCCAACCTAGGTCGTAGCCCGAGTTTGCACGAGAGTGGGCTCGGGATGCGATTGAACGTTGATGTTGACCCTAATGCTAGCTTGCCTAGGCTAGGGTTTACAAGAGATTGGACCCGAACCTAGGTTTTCTATAGACCGGCAACAGCGCGAGAGCGTGAGCTAGGTTTTACATTCAGTTGCAACTAGTTCATCCGAAATTCTACCCTAGCAATTGCGATACCGATGAATCACATTGACGAGATACGGTGAGTAGCGGGGATTCCCCATTCCCTAGGCGTCTTTATTTGATTTTATATCTCTTTACATTATTTGACGATTGTGACAACATCGCCGAAAGGCAAATTCCCTCTTTTCTGTCCATATAGCCAGGTTGTTCGGAGAAGGCACTGTCATACGTCCTCCTTGTGTTCGATACCCGCTCGCCGCTACACCGTGCGCTTGCGGTAAAACTACACGGTCGCTCTTTTGGGTGTACGCCCGGGGCCGATCATCTCTCCCGCCTCTCTTCATCCTCGGAGGAGGCCGGTTCATGCGCCCCTCCTTCTGGGCGTGTGCAACGACAATATCCGGGGCAACGTTCAGCTGGGTGTGCCGCGGCTCTTCCCTCCGCTGCTTTCCTCTGGCCTTCTTCTCCTGCCGATGTTCCTCCGGTCCGCGATGTTCAGTCTTGTCACGCTTGGATCCTCGCTTGGTCCTTCCGTCATCGACGGCCAAGGCCTCTTTTGTCAGCATGAAGCGCTCGGCTCACGCCATGACCCCGACGAGGTCCTTCGGAGGATCGTTGTGTAACGATTTCTTCAGACCCCTGTGTCGTAATCCTTTCTTCAGGGCCGTTTTAGCGACCAGCTCGAGACGGCTCTCCACGTTCAGTCGCTCCGTGTTGAAGCGACGCATGAAGTGCCTTAGGGATTCCCCAGGACCCTGCACCACATTGAATAGGAGTTCTGAGTCCGGCTTTACCTGTCGCCTGGCCATGAATTGCTTGTAGAACAACAAGGTGAGCTCCTCGAAGCTATCAATGGAGCGGTTGGGCAAGCTGTGGTACCAACTCCTCGCTGCTTTCCGGAGGGTGGAATAGAAACCCCTGCAGAGCAGGGTATCGTCGGCCCCCTGGAATGCCATGACCCCCTCGTAATCCATCACGTGGTCCGCGGGATCACCTGTGCCGTCGTATTTATCTAACGTCGGCACCTTGAAGCTTGAGGGCACCCGTGCCTCAGTTATCCTCCGAGTTAGGGGGCATCGGTCGCCATTAACGCCCACCGGCCGCCCTCCTTCGCTTACCTCATGGTCGCCCGGTCGCGACAGGGGGGGTAGGTGCATGCCTGGCTGTCCCCCGTGTCCCTGCCAAGCTGGGGGCAGGGCTCGATCGGTGCGCGTCCCCTCTCTCACCTCGGTTCTCTTGCTAGTCCTGCCTCAGCCGACGGGTACTTCTGCTCCGCTGGGTCCAATCCGCCAATGCCCGGTGATCGTCCCGTCGGTGCCTGGTCGAGCCCGGTCTTCTGGGCAAGGTGGTCACCAACTCGTCCTCTGCTCGGTCGGATCCCCTCCTGTTTCCCTCGCGAATCGAGGTGGGAGTGGGGGACCGCGCTGGGTTGAAGCCCGGCATGGTAAATCACCGCTCCAGGTTGGGCACCCTGTTCCCGTGGTCGGTGACTATGGCAGACCGCACGGGTTGGTGATCCCCTCCCCAACAATGGGCTTCATCCACCCCATCTCCCTGGATGGGCGCATTGCCGACGAGTTGTTGAATTGTTGCGACCAATGTCTGGATGTTAGCGTTGGTCTCCTGGGCGAAGATGCGGAGCTGTTCCTGGGTGACCGATCGGGATTCACCGGTCCCCTCGGTGGTGTGACTGTGCTGGTTTTTGAGAGGAATGTAATCTCCTTCCTCTTGGATGGGGGGCATGTGCCCCGCGCCATTGCAGATCGGTTCCATTCCGGTGGTTCGTTGTGGGCTTACTTCGTTTCCCACAGACTGCGCCAGATGTTTACGGGTGTTTTCTCACCACTGGATCATTGACCGAGGACTGTGACGGACTTTTAGCGCTCCTTTTTTTTCAGTTGAAAGCATAGCCCAGGGTGAGACCATTACCACTACATTGTCAATTAATTCTTTCTGCTCCTGTTGGCTTTGAGCAGGAGTGCAGCCCACCAATGGGTGGCTTTGAGGCTGAACTTGACTAAACCTAATGGACAATGCCAGCTTAAAGTATCCATGGCTCTTTGCTTGCCAAACGTAAGTAAGAATCCACTGCACTTTTCTGTCCTTTTTTTATGAGTTTTGACTTTGCGGCTTTCTTTCTCTCTCTCTCTTAAGTGTCTAATGATAATTAAAGGGTGATTCCTAACTGATTCAACTGACTCTCGATTTTTGTGTAAAACCTAACAATCTAACGAAATGAGATTCGCTCAGTTATTCAAAGGGGTGTACCATTGAAGGTACAGACGGTGCTCTTTATATTCCGTTACACAGCTTGACGTACAGTTCCCTTTGATCTATCTGGCATTTATGGAGACTTCTTTCAAGCTAAAGTGGCGACCATTACGTTCACGGAAGAGGGCATGCTGCTCGGCAGGGCAAAGCACCATCGCCCGTTATATCATACTGGGTACATCGGAGATGCACCATTACTCCGTGTGCAAGTTGATCCGGGATCAGCAGTCAATGTCATGCCGCTGAAAGCACTCGCCTTAGTCGAAATCCCTGCTAACCAAATGAGCTACACCAACATCACTATCATGTAGGTATGATGCTAATACCCTAAAAGCAATTTGAAAGATCCGACTGAAGTTCCAGCTAGGTTGAGACTTGAGTCCCAAGTTACCTGCTATGTCATTGAAAGCGACACGTCCTACAATCGTATATTAGGTAGGACGATCCTGGATCCATGAAAATCTGGTGGTAGCCCATGTTTTCAATATGTTGGGGAAGAAGGGAAAGTGCATAAGGTCTTCGCAGAAAAGAGGCCATTCAGAGCCTCTGAATCGCACCGCGCCGATGCTAAGATGTATGAGCAAGAGGCAGAAGCCGAAGAGGACACAAATCCCGAACTTGTGATCGCTCGCAAACCGGATGTGAAGTACATGGTCTTCATCAATGACAAAACAATTCAGCCAAAGCCTAAGTCGGTTAAGTACAAGGTTAACGACGTACCTAGAGCTAGCTGGTTCTCTACGAAATGCGTTGAGGCGCAGCAGTTGACTGGACATCTAGGAGTAAAGCACTATTTCGATGCGGACCGCGAGAGCGGTACCAAATCTAGGCAAACTCTGAATACTAGATATGACCCCAAAATTACTGGGGCCAAGGTCGGCCAGTGAGACGATGGGGGATAAGCTTCACCGTCGAGAGGGAAACAGCCCGGATCACCACCTAAGGCCCCTAAATGACCGCTTAGTGATAAAGGAGGTAGGGGTACAGAGACAGCCAGGAGGTTTGCCTAGAAGCATCCACCCTTGAAAGAGTGCGTAATAGCTCACTGATCGAGCGCTCTTGCGCCGAAGATGAACGGGGCTAAGCGATCTGTCGAAGCTGTGGGATGTCAAAATGCATCGGTAGGGGAGCGTTCCGCCTTAGAGGAGAGCACCCGCACAAGCAGGTGTGTTCCAGGTTTCGGTCTTGTAGCCTTCGACGATCTTCTTTTGTTTTCTTCGCTTAGTTGACACCAGTTGTGTTATCGAAAGAGTCAAACTGTATCTGAACGATGGATACTAGCTCTGTCTGCTAGCTGGCGGTAGCTTTTTATGACGGCTTCCAGAGAAAGTCTTCGTAGCCAACCCAACGCGACCTGTGACCCTAGAGGGCTGCCAGTATCAAAGACATAAAAGCGATGATCAAGTCTTCCATATCAAGCGACGAGACTACCTACAATGCCTTAAGCCCGAGAGACGTTGCGGTTTAGTGAGGTGAGAAGCGAAAGGTACCCTACATAGATAGGCCTTCTTGCTTTAAACTTTCGATTAAGGCCCGGAGTAAGATAGATAGAGGTTTTAGGAACTAGTGCCCAAAGAGCTTTATGAAAGCCGGTAACCGTAGCGTAGGTAGAGGAAGGGAATCGTCGACTTGATGTTACGATGACCAGAGCAGCTTCTTTATACGGGACTGAAGTGAAGGATCAGACAGGAGCTTCTTCCGCTTCTAGCTCATCCACTCGACCAACAGGGAAAGGAAAGACGGTCAATAGCCAAAATCAGGAGATTCCAGGAATGCTTCTTTCGGGCTGTCTTATGTGTGTCTTCGATTTCCAGATCAGATTGAGGGAACAGGCCGGGGACTAGAAAGCCTAAGGACAATCTAAAAGCTGGAAAAGAGATCTTACTGGCTTTCGTTAACTTCTTGGTCAGGGAAGGCTAAGACGGCGCCTTGCATATGGGTAGCAAGAAGGCGCTTATGCCCCGACGGTGGGGCCTTATGGGGAAGGGCCCAGCCCAATAGGGACAGCACACCCCCCACTTTAAGCGCACCTCTGTATCAACTGAATCACTCTATCTAAGGGTGACGTCGGTGGAACCGGTGAACCACGCGAGGGTCTTCCCCCGGAGCGGTAAGAAGCAAGGCAGGGCGGTATAAGAGAAAGAAGTCAGTGCTACTTTTGCTGTTACAGAATCTGGTCTTAGCTTAGCAGTTATCCTTCCCGCTCTAGTTCGACTAGCTTTCCTTTCACGTGGTTCAGTTTTGGTGTGAACAAAAGGCTACGACGCAGTTCTCTCGTTCCGACTTAGCCTACCATACCATGGGAAGGGACGAGCGGAACCATACCAAGTGAGTGGATCAATCACGTGATACTGATCTTAGCATACCAAGGGGCTGACCTGAGCTATGATCACTCCTTATTTTACACCCTTTTCCCGCATGTTTGCATGCCATTTTGATCGCCCAAATTATGTTTTTCACGATATATCGACGATATTGCGATGCTTTTCACGATTTGTTGTTTTTGTCGCATTTCAGGTGATTTGGCGCGATTAGGAGTGATCTCGAGATGTGTGTAATCTAGACGGCCACCGACGACCTCCCCGCGGGGTATTTTGCTGTTAGAGAGGAGCGGAAGAAGAATGGACGTCGCCGGAGCGACGAGGAGGCCAAAACGACCAGTTTGGGCATTTTTTGTGTCCCACTCGGCCGAGTGGAGGAGCCACTCGGCCGACCAGCGAGACACTGCTCGGCCGACCCGTTCAGACACGACTTCCATGTGTACTCGGCCGAGCGACGGAGACCACATCGGCCGAGTGACGCTACCACGTCCGCCCGAGTGGCGCCCAGACGAAGGCTCTCAAAAAGTCCGAAGTTACTGTTTTCGGCCATCTGCGCTTCAGAAGACCCACTCGGCCGAGTGGCAAATCCCGTCCGCCCGAGTGAAGTGAAGCCATCGGCCGAGTGACTACAACTCACTCGGCCGAGCCACCTCCGAACTGAAGACCCCTGAAAGCCCCAACTTACTGGAAAATTACAGGGTTTTCACTCGGCCGAGTGACTTTTGTCACTCGGCCGAGTGCGATGCGCTGCCTGTAGCGAAATTTGCGGAAAACAGGCTGTGCAGGGGCGTTTTGGTCAGGATTTTTGGACGATTTTTGGGGCTATTTAAGCTCTGTTTTTACCCTAGTTTTGAGAGCCTCCTCTCAGATTTTTTGCAGCTTTTTGAGTCTACTTTTTAGCTTTATTAATTGTGATTGGTGAAGAGAAAAACTTGGATTTTTGTTGGGTTGATTGAAGATCTACATTGGTTTGCACTTCTCTTCCACAAAAACTCTATTTTTATTGTTTATATCATTGTTGTGATGAATTCCATTGTCTATTTCTTTGCCAATTATTGTGCTATTGCTATGATTAGTGAGTAGTCTCCACGTCTTGGGGCGTGGGGATGAACCCTACAAGCCCAATTTCGTATTTGTGTTGAATCGGTAGAAATTGAGCTAGGATTGTTATTAGGGATTAGATTGGGATCGAATTACTACGGATAGCTAGGTATTCACATCAATTGGGATTTGCAAGAGATTGGATCCCAATTCGATAGGAAGCCCTAGAAATCCGAATTGGGTTGGAGTCGGATTTTCGAAGTATCGGTTTGCAAGAAATTGGACCGATGCTAGGATCTCCGGTTGCAATTCCGCGCCGATACCCGTTTGCAAGAGATTGGACGGGTAGGAACTATCCTAATCTAGATTGTGGACCGAGTTTGCAAGAGATTGGACTCGGTGCGCAATTGGACGATGATGTTGATCCCAATGCTAGCTTCCCTAGGCTAGGGTTTGCAAGAGATTGGACCCAAGCCTAGGATAGCTATAGACCGGCAACAGCGCGAGAGCGTGAGCTTGGTTCCACATTTAGTTGCAACTAGTTCATCCAAATTCTCATCCTAGAGATTTCGATACTGGCGAACCACAATTGTGAAATATGGTGAGTAGTGGGGATTCCCCATTCCCTAGGCGTTCTCTATTTGATTTGATATTTCGCACTTTTGTCTGACGATTGTGACAGGATCGCCCAAGGCAATTATCCCTCTAAATAGCCAGGTTGATTAGGAGCAAGCACGGTCATTCGTCCTCCCTGTGTTCGATACCCGCTCGCCGCTATACCGTGCGCTTGCGGTAAAACTACAACCGTCGCCTCGGGACGTGTACGCCGGGGCGCGATCAAGTTTTTGGCGCCGTTGCCGGGGAAGGCATTTAGACGGTGCTCAGCACCGACCACCCGGTTATTTCTTCTTACTTTCTTCTTTTACTTCCCTCTCTATCTTATCCTAACTTCATTCGTAGCCCTATTTGCACATTCTCCCCGCATTTTGCATAAGATCTTAACAGGGAGAATGGGGGATGCAACGCCAACAATAGAACTCAGTCGGGAAGACTATGACACCTTTACAGGCCTCCTTAAGGAGCTTGTCGACGAGGTCCACACTACCGGAGCATTTGCTATCAATATCACGGACCCCGACGAACAACTATTTGCTAGCTTTGTGATGGACCAAATCTCCCCGGAAGGGACCATCGGAGGCAATGTCAGAGTTGACGTGGTCGACGACAAATTGCATTTCGAAGACAATAGAGCAAATGTCGAAGAGCACTATGCTCCCGAAGAACCCTTCGAGCAAACCGACATTCAGGATGTTACACTTTATGACGCTCACTCTTGTTTTTATGAATCGTCTGATGTGTTTCTTGATTCCAGGTACGAACTGGAGCAGAGCGAAGGTTTTGGCGATGCTAGCACTGAATCAGAGGGCGCCTACTTCGATGCCTCATCCTCACTAAGCAGCGAGTCCGACTTGTCACATGGAAGCATGCCATCTGAAAATGAGCTAAACCCGGATGACAAGGAAGAAGCCGAATTCATGAGAGCTGAAAAGGTGGAAGAAGCAGCGCCACCTCAGGTAGAGCTTAAACAATTACCGCCGAATCTAAGGTATGCCTTTTTGGGTAATAAATTGACTTTTCCGGTGATAGTAAATTCCCACCTCACACAAGATCAACTTGAAAAACTCCTAGACGTCCTTAGGAGCCACAAAGATGTCTTGGGATACACTATTTCCGATCTAAAGGGAATAAGCCCTAGGCTTTGCACGCATCGGATCCATTTGGAGGATACCGAAGCCACCTCCATAGAGCCTCAAAGGCGGTTGAACCCGAACATGAAGGAGGTGGTTAAAAAGGAAATCCTAAAATTGCTTGAAGCCGGTATAATTTATCCTATCTCTGACAGTAGATGGGTTAGCCCCGTCCACGTTGTCCCCAAGAAAGGAGGGATGACTGTCATAAAAAATGACAAAGGTGAGCCAATATCCACGCGCACTGTCACGGGATGGCGAATGTGCATTGACTATAGGAGACTCAATAAAGCTACCCGAAAGGATCATTACCCATTGCCATTCATCGATCAAATGCTTGAACGCCTCGCGAACCATAAATACTTTTGCTATCTAGACGGGTATTCGGGTTTCTTCCAAATCCCTTTGCACGAAGATGACCAAGAAAAGACAACTTTCACTTGTCCCTATGGCACCTACGCATACCGTAGGATGCCGTTCGGCCTTTGTAATGCTCCCGCCACGTTTCAAAGATGTATGACATCCATATTTTCCGATTATATTGAAAATATTATGGAAGTTTTTATGGATGATTTCTCGGTTTATGGAAGTGAGTTTGACTCTTGCTTGGAAAATCTCACTAAAGTCCTAAAAAGATGCCAACAGAACAATCTCACTCTCAATTGGGAGAAGTGCCACTTCATGGTCACGGAAGGTATAGTTCTCGGACACCTTGTTTCCTCAAGAGGAATCGAGGTTGATAAAGCTAAGATTGAGGTAATCGAAAAACTTCCTCCTCCTATTAATGTCAAGGGCATTAGAGGCTTCCTTGGCCACGCGGGGTTTTACCGCCGCTTCATTAAGGATTTCGCCTCGATTGCCCGACCACTTACTTCCTTACTCGCTAAAGATGTTCCTTTTGACTTTTCAGGAGAATGCTTGCAAGCTTTCAACACCTTGAAGGAAGCGCTAGTCTCAGCGCCCATCATCCAACCGCCGGATTGGAGCCTCCCTTTCGAGCTAATGTGCGATGCTAGCGACCAAGCCATTGGAGCGGTATTGGGACAAAGGAAAGATAGGAAGCTTCATGCGATATACTACGCAAGCAAGACATTGGATGACGCGCAGAAAAACTACACAACTACCGAAAAGGAGCTTCTAGCGGTCGTCTATTCCATAGAGAAGTTTCGCTCCTACCTCCTCGGTTCCAAGGTGATTGTCCACACCGACCATGCAGCATTGAAGTATCTTTTAAACAAGAAGGAGGCCAAACCCCGGTTGATTAGGTGGATACTCTTGTTGCAAGAATTCGACCTAGAGATCAGAGATAAGAAGGGTACAGACAATGTCGTGGCAGATCATTTATCCAGGCTCATTCGCGATAAGGAGGATGAGAGCTTACCTATTGACGACACATTCGTTGATGAGAGGCTATATGCGGTAAGGGCCGAGGAAGTACCTTGGTATGCGGACTTCGTCAACTACTTGGCGTGCGGAATCAAACCGCATGGGATGTCCACGCAACAAAAGAGGAGATTTATGCACGAGGTCCGTAGCTATTTTTGGGAAGATCCTTACCTTTTCAAAATATGCAAAGATAATGTCATTCGTAGGTGTATTCCTAAGGAGGAGGCAACGTCTATCATTTTGCATTGCCACGGTCTACCATGCGGGGGACATCATGCCGCCTCTAAAACTACCGCTAAGATCTTGCAGAGCGGATTCTTCTGGCCCACAATGTTTAAAGACACTCACACTTTTGTGAAGGGTTGCGATAGATGTCAACGGACCGGGAATATCTCCAAGCGCAATGAGATGCCGATGAGACCCATCCAGGAGATTGAGCTTTTTGATTGTTGGGGAGTAGACTTCATGTGGCCTTTTCCGTCGAGCAATGGCAACAAGTACATCCTATTGGCCGTTGACTATGTCTCCAAATGGGTGGAAGCTATTGCCACCCCTACTAATGATGCGAGGGTCGTCTCCAAATTCTTCAAGCAAAATATCTTTCCGCGCTTTGGAGTGCCGCGTACCTTGATAAGCGACGGGGGAAGCCACTTCATAGAGAACAAGTTTGAAGCAATGCTAAAAAAGTACGGGGTAAATCATAGGGTTGGAATGGCTTATCACCCCCAGACAAGCGGCCAAGTAGAAGTCTCAAATAGAGAAATCAAGCAAATTCTCGAAAAACCCGTAGATCGGTCTAGAAAGGATTGGTCAATGAAGTTAAACGATGCTCTATGGGCCTATCGTACGGCTTTTCGCACCCCCATCGGTACCACACCGTTCCGCCTAGTTTACGGGAAGGCTTGCCACTTGCCGGTAGAGTTGGAACACCGTGCATATTGGGCCATCAAGACCTTTAACTACGATTATAAGAGTGCGGCGGTGAGGCGACTCTTGGACATCAACGAACTTGATGAAATAAGGAGAGACGCCTATGAGAGCTCGAGGATTTACAAGGAAAGGACCAAGATTTTCCACGATGCCCGCATAACTGTCACGGACTTCAAGGTGGGAGACAAGGTCTTGCTCTACAACTCCCGACTCCGACTATTTCCCGGTAAGTTGAGGTCACGTTGGTCGGGACCTTTCACCATCAAGCACATACAACCGGGAGGAGCTTTCGAGTTGGAAAGCAAGGAAGGCACCACATTCAAAGTAAATGGGCAAAGGCTAAAACACTATTCCGAGGGGATCCCTACGGGCGAAATCAATAGAGTATATTTGCTTAAAGAGCGGTCGCATGATCTCTCGGACCTCCTTGATGAGGTGATAGAGGAGGCGATTCCTCACTCAATTGGTGCCCTTTTTAATGAAGAATTGGATGAAAGCCCGGATTTAGGCCATGAGGACAATAATGATGATTCCCCAGACTTCTCCGCTGATGAAGATGAAGGCGACGCTGATGTCGCAAGGATTCGAGAGCTCTGCAAGCTCTCGAAATCAAAGTCTCCAAAGAAAGCTCCGCCGGTACGGAAATCGGCATCGCCGGCTAAGCCGTTGACCGGGGCAAATGCTAGCTTGGGGGAGCCTCCCCCCAACACTATTCGAGATAGGAGACCTCCGAGGGAGACCGCTACGCCGCCACGTCCGAATCCAAGCGCGCTCCCCGGAAAGTTTGACGGGTGCATCTCATGTGCACCAAACATCCCGCATTGATTGAAAATTTTAGGGGGTCGAGCTCACGACCTAAAACGAGCGCTTGTCAGGAGGCAACCCGACGGTTTTTGCTTTATTTTCATTCGTTTTTCTTTATTTTCGTCTTAGAAATTTTTAGTATTTTGAGTCACCCGACCAAAAATTTTGTGATAACGGGTCCTATTTTTCTTGACAGGAGAGAAGATAGGTAGATCATCATGAGGAGGATGAACGAGACGATGAGGAGCGCCCCAAGAAGGCGTTCGACGCTTAGGAGGAGCATGAAATCGACTGGAGGAAGAAAGACAGAGTTTAGAGTCCAAACGAAGATAAACAGCAGAAATTAAGGCTCACTCGGCCGAGTATACTAGTCACTCGGCCGAGTCAAGAAGTTCGTCCGGCCGAGCCGCTCACGAACGAGGGAAGTCTGCTGTACCCAACTCTCTGTCTATTTTCCTCATTTCATAAGAACTGCTACTCGGCCGAGTACATATATTCACTCGGCCGAGTAAAACGGATACCCTCCTAGGGCGAGTCATGCCGAGTAGCTTGAGTCACTCGGCCGAATGGACTTACTCCACTCGGCCGAGGCTGGCAAAGCCACTCGGCCGAAGCGACATCGGGGAGAAATTTTTAATTGCCTCGCTCGGCCGAGTGAGTAAAGTCACTCGGCCGAGTCGTAACTTTTTTAATATAAAACCGAGGGGGGGCACAGTTTTCGAAAACGAAAAAACCCTTCGCCCGCGCCCCCTCAGCTCCCCCTCGCCCGATCTCGCCTCGCCGCTCGCCCACTCGCCCGCGCGCGTCGCCGCTCGGCCTGCCGTCGCCGGCCGCCCGTCACCGGACTCCGCCCGAGTCGCCGCCGGCCGCCCCGCCTCCGATCACCTCCGGTTCGCTTATTTTCACCGTTTTCTCCTCTCCTCGTGTATATTTTGAGGATCCATGTGCTAAACGCCCCCCTAACCCAAATCAATTCCTATATCTATCTGTTATACCCCTATTGCTCCATACATTTTGATTATTACTCGCTGATATCGCTTTTCCATGCGCAGGTTGCTTTTTGGAGCTTAGGGGAGCTCAGGGGAGTTTCTACGGGTTGCTCAGGACTTCGTGGAGGCGCGGACTTCGCACGCTTCCACTACTTAGCACTCGCGGCGTGTTTGGGTAAACTCTTTCCACTCTTGTGCACACGCCGCACTTTTCACTTCTTCGGCGCGCGCTCGGGGCAGATATGCCGCCCCGGACACGGCCGCGGTCGAAGAGAGCTTCCGCCAAGCGGAAGCGGTCGGATGATGCCGGCCCCTCCCACGAGTTGGAGGACTCTCCTCCACCGTCCCCCGCACACCCCGCACAGCCTGCAGCGCACGCACAGCCCGCACAGCCTCTCCCTGCCGATCCACAGCCACCACCACCGGCTCCACTGGTCGGGCCGCTCGGGATTACGTTCCGAGACGACGCACACCGCGCCGTCTTCGAGCGTATCTCCCAGCGCTCGATCGTACCCTCCAGGTTCGCACACCTCGCTGACCTAGGACGCCTGGGGGTACTTGAGGGGATGCTCACGTTGTACGACAACGTGGGCTGGCGAGATTTTTTCTAGGTGTCGGCGGATACTTTTACCCGTCCGACACTTGAGGTTTTGAGTTCTATCGCCCGGACCGATGAGGGATGCTCATTCCGGTTCATGGATCGAGAGTGCCAGGTCACTCTCGATATGATGAGAGCATTTTTCTCTTGGCCCGCAGTCCCCGGAGCCGATCGCGGTTATGGCCCCACACATATCCCTCCACCCTCTTTCGACGCCGGTGCCTTCTGGGCACGTATCACGGGTCTACACGCCGCCTTTGACCCTAGTAGGGCCAAGGCCTCGGCCATCGTACATCCCTGCCTACGCATTGCCCAGCGCCTCATGGCGACTACCTTTTTGGCCAGATATGAGCCGGGCACGATGTCTACGCCAGAGCTTTACATGCTCTATGCGATGACACGTCCCAGAGCTCTGTCTAGGGATGGAGATGAGCTTGTCCCCGCCGTCGTGATCGATATCGCGGCATGGTACTTAGACCGCATCATTGTATCGGTGGGCGCTCGCTCACCGATATGCTGCGGCGGCCTGATTACCCTGCTGGCTCTTATGACCGGCGAGGATTTCCCCGACGGCCTGCGACGCGTTCCGGGCCCCTCTTCCTTGTCGATAGACGTTATGGCCCGGATGAGGATGTTGCGTCCGCATGGTGAGCGTCACTGGGTCTGGTTGCACGGCCCCTTTGGGGCCGATTACATGATTCTCCCGAGCCCTGCTCGGACCCAGATTGCACCGGCCCACGTAGACTGGCTCCCAGATATGGATGTCCTCATCCCCGCCGCCTACGTGCTCGAGGCCGAGGAGGCCGAGCAGGGCCACGCCGCACACGCTGCCCAGGCTGCTCCCGCAGACCCTGCTGCACGCCCTGCCGAGCCCGTTGCTGCCTCTGTGACCCCTCAGCCCACACATGTCGTTTCTGCTGCTCCTGACACTTCTGTCCTCACCACTACCAGTGTCGCGAGTACTTTTGCTGAGCCCACTTCCACCACTGTCACCACTGTCACCACTTCCGAGGCTGTCCCCACCACTCCCTCTGCCACCTCAGGCCCTCTGTCCATGGAGCCCCTTTGCTCCGCACTCCCCGAGCGCCCGCCGACCATAGCCGAGTGCGGAGAGCCCTCGTTCACTTCGGTCGTGGAGACCATGGTTAGCATGATCTCCGCTGGGGTTACACCTTTTGGACCGCACACTTCTGCCCCAGCGGGAGATTCCTCTGTCTCCACCGCCGCCTTATTCTCCGAGAGCGTCGTGGCGTCTGTCCACACGTCTGTGCCACGGACCTCTCTGGCCACCTCGTTACCTCTTTTGCACGCCCCCTTCGCTGCCGCTGCCTCCACTTCTCGCCAGCCGGCGTCCCGGCCTCACACCGAGGCCAGGCCCACTTTTCCAGGCACGGCCCCTTTTGTCCCATTCCCTGCTGAGCCCGTTACATACTCCACACGCGTACGCCAGCCTCGCCCTGCACAGCCTAGACCGGTGCGTCCCTCTGCACCACCCCCGCCCGACACTGTACTGCAGAGCATACGTGCTCTTGAGGTGGCGGTGAGTGGTCTTAGAGGAGACCTTCGGACCCTGTCCTCCACCGTCTCTACGCTGTCTGGACGCTTTGACCTGATCCCTCAGATCCACTACTGCCTGACACAGATCTTAGAGCGTCTCCCGCGCGTACCCTCACCCACCCCGCAGGTTCCCACACACACACCCACACACGCTCGACCTGCTTCCACTCCCACGCCCACCCCAGCTCAGCAGCCTACACCACCACCACCACCACCTCCGCCTCAGGACGGAGACGGCGCGGCACCGCCTTCTTAGGCACTCTTGATGCCTTGATCCATTCCTGTCGTTGTGCTGCCCGTCTCTGCTGGGTCCTAATGCACTTTTGTCCACCCCCCTCCCCCCACTTATTTTGGGATTATATTTCTGATCATATCTATTTGTGCATATCATATCATATCTACTTGGGATTCTCATTTTTGATCACATCTATATATATCTTTTTTGGGAGAGAGGGAGAGTTCTGGGTGCCATATTTATTTTCGTATCACTCCTAGCTGTGCATGCATCATTTCCACATCATACTTTCATTTCTTTTTTGTCTTTCTTTTTATTTTTCCATGCATGCATCCTCACTTGCCCCTCGCATTGCTTGTCTCTCTGTGTGCCACACTTTGCACATTGAGGACACTGTGCCGTTTAGCTTGGGGGAGTGAGCTTTCACGTTTTTTTTCGATTTGCCACCTTTATTTTCAGTTTTTCACACCGCTTTTCACTTTTGCACTCATTTTTCGTTATTTTCCTTTTGTTTCGCCATGCATCACGTTTTCCTTACTTTCCTGTGTGCCGCATTGCATAGTTCTATTTTCCTTTTATCTTTACTTCTTCCTTATTTTTCATCTCATGCTAGAGATGAATTTTCTGTGATGATGTCTACGTGGAGTTAGCTTATTCTATATGCATGCTATATTTGTCGTGTCTTAGATTTCATTTCTGATATCATATGCTATGACTCGCTTGCATTTAGAAATAGGAGCCCACACTTTTTCCTCATGAAAATGGATGAAACTTTATTATTAGCTGAGCCTGAATATTCATATGTATGCTATCACAGAAAACACACCAAGATTCACGCATTGAATGCCTATATCTGGAGTACTGACTTCTTTTCCTTTATCACTTCTATATGCATGAATTGTACACTTCACTTCCGGATGATTGAATGATTGTTAGCTATGATATATCTGGATTAGTTAGCTTTTTTGCGATCGAAACTGAGTAGATTAGATTACCCTGCTGAAGTTGTCGTGCATGTCTTATAGAGTGAGCCGAGAGTTATATTTATTTCTTTCTCCACAAATCTTGAACAACATTTCTCTACTTTTAAAATCATTGGTGAATCTCCCCTTAGTGATTCTATTTTATGGCATTTCCCCCGCTATTAATTCCTAGCTCCAAATCTCTTATTCCAAAAAAAAGGAAAAAAATATATATATAATAAAAGAGAGAAAAACATTCTCGTATATCATTATCTCTCTTTGAATTGGGATCATTGTATATATGATAAAGAAAGAAAAAAAAAGGAAAAAAAAAGAGAAAAGAAAAAAAAACTCCTCAATAAAAGATCCCATCTCGCTTATTTTCTTTCTTTCTTCTTTCTCTTCTTTGCCTTTGGAGCTTTATAAAAATGGGGATGTAAATATTTTTGTGCCACCACGCTTATAGATAAGCTTGGGGGAGGAGATCCATTGATGTGTGAGAGAGCGACTACTTGACATAGCAGGACAACCTAGGCTAAGTAATATTCTATACTCGGTGAGATTGTTTCTAGCTTTACGAAATCCAGAAATCTAAGCCTAGCATTCATTTCATGAAACCCATACTTTTCTATTCTCTCTATTCTATGATGTGATACTCTTATACTCCAGATAGAAAGCGCTCAATTGAAAAGTGTGTGATCTGAGACTTGTATACCGCTTTAGATGATTCGGGCGATGTTAATTTTAAAATCATTCCGTTTCTCATGATTATACCGTTGTTCGTGGGTTTTCTATTTTCTACTTGCACTATTCTACTATGATATCAAAATGAGATTCTTTGACATGTATTTCTCACTCGGTGCATGCCATAAGAGTAAGTGAAACCCACGTCCTGAGAAAATGATCTAGCATCCTACCTCTTCTTTCTTTCTTCCTTTATTTTCGTTTGGTTTTCATTCTTCTTCGTTTTTCATTTTTTTTCGTTTTTCTCCGTTTTCGTTTTCCGAATCCACCGGGTTCACCTTTTACTTATCTTCCTCGAGGACGAGTAAGAGGCAAGCTTGGGGGATTTTGATCACTCCTTATTTTACACCCTTTTCCCGCATGTTTGCATGCCATTTTGATCGCCCAAATTATGTTTTTCACGATATATCGACGATATTGCGATGCTTTTCACGATTTGTTGTTTTTGTCGCATTTCAGGTGATTTGGCGCGATTAGGAGTGATCTCGAGATGCGTGTAATCTAGACGGCCACCGACGACCTCCCCGCGGGGTATTTTGCTGTTAGAGAGGAGCGGAAGAAGAATGGACGTCGCCGGAGCGACGAGGAGGCCAAAACGACCAGTTTGGGCATTTTTTGTGTCCCACTCGACCGAGTGGAGGAGCCACTCGGCCGACCAGCGAGACACTGCTCGGCCGACCCGTTCAGACACGACTTCCATGTGTACTCGGCCGAGCGACGGAGACCACATCGGCCGAGTGACGCTACCACGTCCGCCCGAGTGGCGCCCAGACGAAGGCTCTCAAAAAGTCCGAAGTTACTGTTTTCGGCCATCTGCGCTTCAGAAGACCCACTCGGCCGAGTGGCAAATCCCGTCCGCCCGAGTGAAGTGAAGCCATCGGCCGAGTGACTACAACTCACTCGGCCGAGCCACCTCCGAACTGAAGACCCCTGAAAGCCCCAACTTACTGGAAAATTACAGGGTTTTCACTCGGCCGAGTGACTTTTGTCACTCGGCCGAGTGCGATGCGCTGCCTGTAGCGAAATTTGCGGAAAACAGGCTGTGCAGGGGCGTTTTGGTCAGGATTTTTGGACGATTTTTGGGGCTATTTAAGCTCTGTTTTTACCCTAGTTTTGAGAGCCTCCTCTCAGATTTTTTGCAGCTTTTTGAGTCTACTTTTTAGCTTTATTAATTGTGATTGGTGAAGAGAAAAACTTGGATTTTTGTTGGGTTGATTGAAGATCTACATTGGTTTGCACTTCTCTTCCACAAAAACTCTATTTTTATTGTTTATATCATTGTTATGATGAATTCCATTGTCTATTTCTTTGCCAATTATTGTGCTATTGCTATGATTAGTGAGTAGTCTCCACGTCTTGGGGCGTGGGGATGAACCCTACAAGCCCAATTTCGTATTTGTGTTGAATCGGTAGAAATTGAGCTAGGATTGTTATTAGGGATTAGATTGGGATCGAATTACTACGGATAGCTAGGTATTCACATCAATTGGGATTTGCAAGAGATTGGATCCCAATTCGATAGGAAGCCCTAGAAATCCGAATTGGGTTGGAGTCGGATTTTCGAAGTATCGGTTTGCAAGAAATTGGACCGATGCTAGGATCTCCGGTTGCAATTCCGCGCCGATACCCGTTTGCAAGAGATTGGACGGGTAGGAACTATCCTAATCTAGATTGTGGACCGAGTTTGCAAGAGATTGGACTCGGTGCGCAATTGGACGATGATGTTGATCCCAATGCTAGCCTCCCTAGGCTAGGGTTTGCAAGAGATTGGACCCAAGCCTAGGATAGCTATAGACCGGCAACAGCGCGAGAGCGTGAGCTTGGTTCCACATTTAGTTGCAACTAGTTCATCCAAATTCTCATCCTAGAGATTTCGATACTGGCGAACCACAATTGTGAAATATGGTGAGTAGTGGGGATTCCCCATTCCCTAGGCGTTCTCTATTTGATTTGATATTTCGCACTTTTGTCTGACGATTGTGACAGGATCGCCCAAGGCAATTATCCCTCTAAATAGCCAGGTTGATTAGGAGCAAGCACGGTCATTCGTCCTCCCTGTGTTCGATACCCGCTCGCCGCTATACCGTGCGCTTGCGGTAAAACTACAACCGTCGCCTCGGGACGTGTACGCCGGGGCGCGATCAAGCTACTTAATCGATCCAAGCGAGAACCGAGCTAACCTTTTCGCACCGAGTCAGTACCAACAAACCAAGAGAAAGAGGAATGCTACCTTTTGGCACTAGTTCTTGCCCTTTTGGGCTCATCCAACTACTTATCTATTGTGCCATACCGAGCGAAGAACATTTTGAGCAGGAATAAATGATCACGAAAAGTGTAAACATCACTAGCGATCCCATTCCGACCTCGATATGTGGAATCGTCTCACGCCATATGTACTGAAATTGTTCGGGAGACATGGTCAAAGCCTGGGTTGAGAAGCAAAAAAGAAAGGGGGTAAACGGCGGAAGCCGCCAAAGCAGGATTAGGGCATTAGTCGGGGTTGGGAAATTTTGATTGAATTTTGCGCATGAATGAGTTACTCGAGGTTGTGCTCCCTTTTCTAGAGTCCGCTGCCCAAGCCGCAGCAGAAGCGGAAAAAGTGGTAATTCCTTCCCCGGAAATAAGCCAAGGGGAATTGTTGGGGGATTCATCCAATCCGCCGTAGGCTCCTGCTCCGCCAATGGTTGGAACCTTAGCGGGGGGCGAGGAGACCCCTTTTCAAATCGTCCACAATGAGAGTTTCGAATGCTCTCTGCACAGACGAATAAGAAAACTTGAAGAGGAGGATTGTTTCTTCTTTTTAGATCTGAAAAAAGGGGCATACTGGCGGGGCATCAAGTCCGCTTTATCCACCGCCTATTCCCAGGCCGAATATTACAGGATTCTGGACTTTGAATCACGGGACCTTTCGATACGAAAGCTAAGGCACGACTGCAGCCTTATTTTTAAGGAGGAGCTTTGTCGTATGGGGGTCAAGGTCTGTATCCCAGAGCAGGATAGTATTTGTTGTCTTTTTGGAGACAGAAGGCTTGCCTTGGAGCAGTCTCAGCCTCCTTATCAGGTGCGGGTGGCCAGCGCAGAAAACAACAGGGTATGCGACTTTCAAGAGGTTAGGGATCTGGAACAAAGCTTGGCAGATCTCCAGCAAAACCGGAGAAAGGCCTCTATCTTTAAAGATCTTCTCAAATATTTAGATACGTATCCCCTCCACCCCTTTTTGCATTATTAATGGAATATCCTTCACTATTTTACTAAAAATGGAACGAAATGAGATTTGAATGTTCCTCGGTTGAAAAGAGATGTCTTGAGCAATCAGAGAAGCACTTTGATAAACAGATTTGATCTTTACCGACTCAATTAAGGTATTAGTGTTTGTTCTATTAGACAAAAAAGATCGCATTTTTTTCACTTTGTTCAAATAAGAGTTGTACACGTACGAAATTCTTCTGTTTCTCAGTATGATCTCTATCATCATCTCTATTCCCTTTATAAATTCTCATATCCCACCTAGGTCTATGAATTTCTCTATCAATTCCATTACCTTATCCTGACCCATGAGGTTCCAACATTTGATCCTTAATCTACCGCTGGATAAATACCTTTGGCAGCTAATCCTCTTGAATCTAAAGAACGGCGAAGTCCATCTGAACCGTCCAATGAAGAAATAAGAGGAGAGCAAAGCGCCAATGGCGCGTGAAGCGCATGCAGAACGGGCACGGAGAACAAAATAAAGAGGTGTGGAGGAGAAGCAGCCGAGCTCATTCCCTTCTCTTCCTGGGCCCAAAGCAGTGCTTTGTTTCCTAGCCAAATCAAGGATTTGGGGATTCTTGCTATATATAGCAATAAATGAATAGAAAGATAGATCCATCCATCTATCCGGTAAAATCAAATCGATTTCATTCAACGTTTGATTCAAAGAACTATGCTTAGCCCCCCGCTCATGAAACGGCTCTGCTACAATGGATGGCAGAGGGTCCGTAGTACCTGAAGCACTGGAGTGATCCAATAGCCGGGAAGGGGCCTAGAAGTGCCTACTACTACACCACACTACACGTCGGCTCTGCACATTTACAGAGCTAACCCCAATCCAGTGTTTGCAGAACGTTGGGGGCTTCAATCATGACTCCTTATCCCCATCTCAGCCCAGGCTAACGGAGCCTTACTTATTCAGGGGAGAGAGTGGAGCCTCGAGAAGCACTCTTGAGAGGGCGTAGCAAGCGCCTTGGCCCTTCTTCATTCTCTACAGGGGTCTCTGCCCACATGGAAGCGGGGCAGAGATTGAAAAGATCCTTATTAAGTATTGCAAAAGAAGGGGCCTGCTGATAGAGCTGGGCGGGGAGGTGATACTAGTTATCAGGTCAGAGAAACGCCTGGCCCGTCAGCTGGCCCCCTTAAAAACCCATGACTTCTTAATAAGGATTTGTTACGCGCGATATGCCGACGACTTACTACTGGGAATCGTGTGTGCCGTAGAGCTTCTCATAGAAATACAAAAACATATCAACCACTTCCTACAATCCGGCCTGAGGGTAGGCTCCGCAGGATCAACAACCATAGCTGCACTGAGTACGGTAGAATTCCCCGGTACGGTCATTCGGGAAGTCCCTCCGAGGACGACTCCCATACAATTCTTGCGAGAGCTAGAGAAGCGTCTACGGGTAAAGCACCGTATCCATATAACTGCTTGCCACCTACGCTCCGCCATCCATTCCAAGTTTAGGGACCGAGGTCATAGTATCCCGATCAAACAGCTGACGAAGGGGATGAGCAGAAGAGGTCGTCTACTGGACGCGGTTCAACTAGCAGAGACTCTTGGAATAGCTGGAGTAAGAAGTCCCCAAGTTAGCGTATTATGGGGGACCGTCAAGCACATCCGGAAAGGATCAAGGGAGATCTCGTTGTTGCATAGCTCAGGTCGGAGCAACGTGCCATCGGACGTTCAACAGGCAGTCTCACGATCGGGCATGAGTATCTGGAAGTTTTCATTGTATACTCCCGAGGGTCGGAAGGCGGCGGGAGAAAGAGGGGGACACCGGGCGGGATATTTTAGTAGCGAATTCCCCATACAGATAGAGGCGCCTATCAAAAAGATACTCCGAAGGCTTCGGGATCGAGGTCTCATTAACCGAAGAAGACCCAGGCCAATCCACGTGGCCTCTTTGACGAACGTCAGCGACGGAGACATAGTAAATTGGTCTACGGGCATCGCGATAAGTCCTCTGTCCTACTACAGGTGCCGCGACAACCTTTACCAAGTCCGAACGATTGTCAACCACCAGATCCGCTGGTCTGCTATATTCACCCTAGCCCACAAGCACAAATCTTTGGCGCGAAATATAATCCCAAAGTACCCCAAAGACTCAAATATAGTAAATAAAGAAGGTGGTAAGACCCTTTCAGAGTTCCCAAACAGCATAGAGCTTGGGAAGCTCGGACCCGGTCAAGATCCGAACAACGACGGAGCACTCAACTACATGTTTAATAAGTAGTTGTCTTTTTCTATTAGTTTAGTTGCGAACAGGCGTTTACATGAGGTTTGTTGAGTAGGCTTGCGTTATTTGTCTTCTATAAGATAGCTAGTTGTGGGGCTTTCGAAAAAAGGGCTGAAGGCGTCGGTTTCGCTATCGCTCATGACTTGTATTGTAGTCCTAGTCTTGTAGTCGGCCCTCCATGCCACTTTAGTCTTTCTAATGATGAGGCCACTACGCACCTTCATTCATTTAGCGGTAGCTTGCACGCCAGAAAAAAGGCCTCCTTCCTGGCCGGAAGATCGCTTTGCTTCTGGTGACTAGCTTCTACCGCTTCAATCAATGAATGATTGGGTAATTTAAAGCAGCAATAGAAACAAGTCTCCAGTCCTTCGCAGGGAGCGACTCCTGGTTAGCAAAATCCTGGCTCACTGGATCAGCCATCTCAACAAACTCCTTCTTCTGGTACTCTGTCTCGTAATCTGACATACATTCCAAAACATGAATGTATGTGTAACGGCCTGTATTTTTAGTCCTGTTTTAGATCGTGCATATCTATATTCTATTACAATCATCCGGATAATCTTTCGTCAGTACGAGTCGATGCGAACGCATCTCTGATTTCGTTTTTACCGTGTTGCGTATTCTCGGCATCAACCTGGCAAGATCCGATCGGAAAGATAAGAAGCATCTGACTCATAAGCTACTAAGGTTCTGAAAGAAAGCCATGCCAACTACGTCTACCTTACTTACTAGCTAGCCTAAGAAGAGAAGTACTTGCCAGCAGTCCAAGCTCACCAGGACCTAGAAAAGGAGGATGCTGAGAAAAAGGGCTTCAGCTTTCTTCGAGGAAGGGGGAATCCCCTATAAAATATAAAAGCTGTGGAAGTAGGGATTTAAGCATAGAGAGAGGTGATAGTTTAGTTTAGCCTCTTTATTTAGGAGTTCAAGAACCCGGCATTCGTAGATAAAAGAACTTTATCTCCCCAGGGAAAATCGAAGAAGAGTCAGCTGACCTATATAAGCAATTCATCAGAGTGAAATTGGAAATGAATATTACCTCCTTTACTTACTTTCGAAACAAAGGTGCGAAGCGAAAAGGGTCTACTAAGAAGAGGCAACCCGCCTACATAATAAGTCAGCCCGACCGGTGAACTCTTCGTCTGTTTGACACCGAGGATCCCCTTATTATATACCGTTAGAATGAGTCAAGGAAAGACGAATAGCTTCAAAGGGGTGATAACAGAAAAGAATCTTGGCTAAATAGGCGATTAGCCCTTCTACTTTTAAGTTTAGAGTTTAGGGCTCGCTTGAAAGAGATACGGTAAAGCATATTCTAAATGGAAATAAAAAATTTCTATTAAATAAAGAACAAATAAAGAAACAACTTTGCTGACAATTATAGATTTTTTGTCTGGTCGGAAGAGTCCTCCTAATTTTCTGGTCTTGTATCAGTTTTGATATGTTTGAATACAAACAGAAATAGAGAGGTCATTACATTAAAAAAGATATGGGAATGCCCATAAAATGGAAAATTGAGCGTGAGAGCCACATGAATCAAAAAATTCATGACGGGAAGATATCATGAAAGTTGTGAAATTAATGGTAAGATAATCTACTTTCATTAACTGATTTATTAGATAATCGAAAACAGCGGATTTTGAGTACTATTCGAAATTCGGAAGAATTACGTAGAGGGGCTATTGAGCAGCTCGAAAGAGCCCGTGCTCGTTTACGAAAAGTGGAAATGGAAGTAGATGATGGTACGGAAATGTAACTCTCTATTCAAACAACTATTCAAAGTTTCTAGAGCTCCATGTAAGGCTTGTTGGAAAACTTGTTGTCGGACCTGATTAATCGCTCTTTGTTGTTCAAAATGAAGGGCATTGTAATTTTCTAATTGTTCAAAACTAAAAGAGGTAGCATTAATAAAATTGACTTTTTCTCGTTCTATTTCAGAGTATCCATTCGTTCGATACTCATTTATGAAATTCTCATCACCCATTTGGACTTGTGGCAATTCAGCACAAGTATCCATCGTGTTGATTTTCAACAATCGCACGGGTGGGTGGTGCCGGATATCGGACCTTATCCCCTCTGGATCATTGTAGGAACTCTCACTTTGAGAGAGTTTTTGTGATGAGGATGAAGGCCAAACTTCCTTTTCCTTTATGGTTGGGAAGGGGTCTTTCCTTGAACCCTTACCTCAGAGGACTTATGGTTGAGTTCTTGAGGAAGGAGATGCAGCCAAGAGAGTTAATCTTATTCCCTGATTAGCTTGTTGAGCATCGAAGGGATGATAGCTTTTATTGAATGGTCTTGTCTCCGATCATCGGGTAAAGGCGTTCCGCTTTGCTTGTCGCCTATTAAGAGAATAGGACTCGGTTCAAGCGGCCCGCCTTTCATCATCTATACCAGCTGCCACGCACGACCCCATAGGAACGATTTCCGCGTCCTAAGAAGCAGAACGCGCCATCACCTACAGCCCTTTCCTCTGCCGGGGACTTCCACGAAATGAAAACGGGCGGCATCGTCGTATGCTCGACTTTGCCCTGGTGTATATCCCGGAGTACTCCTATGGCCAATCTGTCACCCATACATTCTGGGCTTGGCCCCGTCCCGTGTGTAGAATGCCCCCCTGGAGGCACGGCTTAGTCAGTTATTATCACAGTTCAGAGTTTAAATATGTAAGCCGCCACTTCTTTGAAAGCATGGTTCTTGCCTCCCTCCTTGGAGCTCGTCCATTCGTTGGGTGATCCCTTGCTCTCACGTTCGAGTGTTCGCTCGTCGTTTAGGCCGGTGAGTGACATTTCTGCTCATTGCAGTCACCTCCGGGGTTCTTCGCACCTGGGTAGTACCAGGACCCTTCTTCAAAGCTCTGAAGAAAGGGGAAGATTTTCGATGGACAGAAGAATGTGAGCTGGCCTTCGCCCAACTCAAGGAGTACCTCGGCCGACCTTCGCTCCTGTCCAAGACCAAGGAGAGCAAGACACTCCTTCTCCACCTGGCAGTCTCCAAGACTACAGTCAGCACGGTCCTCATCCGGGAAGAAGACGACACACAGTGACCGATCTATTATGTCAGCGGGTCTCTCCTAGACGCAGAGACCAGTGGTCAAGGGTCGGTTGAGATCCCTTGGGCACGCCAAGCACACGTGCACTCGGCGTGGGTCGGAGATGGAGTCGAGGTCGAGCATGAGATTCGGGCAGAGTGTCGGTCCTCGGTTGAAGTAGAGCAGAGGGGAAGCCTCGGCTCTGTGAGATGGGCTTGGCCTCGGTTGGACAAGCGTCGAGGAGTTGCCTCGGTGCCTCGTTTGCTGCTTGGTCTTTGGTCGGCAGCCACGCCCGCTTGCAGCAGGGGCGATCGTCTGGCGCTGAGGGGTAGCCTCGGCGCCTCGGTCAGCTTCTTCCTGGATAGACGAGAAACTCGTCAGGGGTGCCGGACCTTGGTTTCGACCGTATCCCCTCCGATGCCAAAGTCAGATCAAGGTCTGAAGAGTACTCGGTGGGGTAGGTATGACTCGAGCGGAGATCGATACGCTGACCCTCGGCACTAGCAGGGGGAGGGAAAGTAAATGGCGGAAACCAAAGTCGTTGATGGAATACCTCAGATCTGAATACCTGGGGTTCGATCCCCTTGGCGGTTGCTCCTGTTACCCTCTTATCGGATCCGTGCCACGATTGCCCCCGATCCACGTCCCTCGTCCGCCCCTACTCACGCCCCCGCGATCCACCTTCTTCAAGGCGCCTGCGTGCGTCGTGGGGAGCGTTGATTAACGGACCACTTAATGGTCATTAAGGAGCCGCGGATTCAGGGGGACGACCGTCTCGGAGGAGTATGAGCTGATCGTGCGTCCCTTGGGCTAGTCCGGCCCGACATAGGGTTTTATTCGTGGGCCTCGTTTGGCGGGGCCCAATCTCACTAGTGGGCTTCTCGTTCATAGCTGGGTCTCGGGTCTTTGTTTCTTGGGCTTCTCCAAATCGTCGTATCACTAGCTAACTATAACAATCTAGCTAACAAATAACCTAACTATAAAACCGTAAAATATTCTATTTACTAATAGTGACAAAATCGACAATTCATCTTTTCTGTTAATGACATATGGTATCAAAGTGCAAGTTTAAACCATAAGATATTATGGTATATTGAAGAAAAACAATAGGGTATATTTTTGCAAGCAAGCTTTAAGATATTATTGTGTACTTAATCCTTAAGGAATTGGAGATGGATGGAAATAAGGGATGGGCTTTAATACCATGTTAGGAGAATTGAGTGGAATTTTGTGAATTGTATAATTCTCCCTTAAAAATTAACGATGCATTGTGTACACTTATATGTACAAGTATAGTGCCATCAAACTATATTTAGAAAATTCTAGTTAATACACAACTCTATATGCACGGCATTCCAACAAGGATGTTATTGCATCCTTTTTATGATTAGCAACTTGGATTCGTGTACATGAGGGCTAATTACTAGGAATTATGGTTATTTTTACTATTTGCATAAACGTTCCGTTATTTGTATGGGCCCACATGCCAAATGTTTTTGCCAAAGGACTTTGGTGCAAAACGGTTAGCAGAAAATTTTCGGTAATTGGGAGAGACTTAGGGCATGTTCCGCTGCGGGATTATGGGGTGGAAAGTGGAAATTTTCCATTATTCACTGTAACGGCCTGTTTTCATCTAAGACAAACTATTTACCTATTTGACCAATTTTTCAATTTGTAAACTATTTTATAATGGTTTATAAAGAGTTTTACTGATTTCAAAAATTTCTTATAAAAATATTTTGAAGTACCAGACTAGTTATGGAGTATTTTAGTAAGATCGGATTTCATCAAATACTCAAAACATTTCTGATAAAATTCATTTTCAGTTATTACCGTTTTGACTTAATGAATTTATTTTCCATACAAATATCATCAAAACGATTTCAAAGTTTTACAGTAACATTCAATGATCATTTGGATCTTTCCACATTAATTTCATAATTTTCTGACGACAAATCAGTAGAGAACCCGTAAACCCGCTTCCTAAACATTTTGGCCCACGACTCGTATTTCCATAGCTCAAACCGTGAATCGGACTTGGTATTCGTGATCCTCGCGATGATACGATCCCGTGGGTATGTTTTCGTAATTTTTCAGACACGTTTACTAGTATGGGCAAAATCGTAATTTCGTTACAAAATGATTTTTCACTAATGACTTTTTAACCCCTCTTAATTACATTAACCTAACCAAATTTTAACCCTAAACCAGGATTTAAACGGGGGGGACACGTTTAAAGTTTTCTTCACTTAGTCCTAAAGCTAACCTAACCTATTTAATGATTTGACTAAATATTAAATTCCATCTACTTTTTAACTATCTAATTAACTTATTTAAACCCATACTAATCCTTCTTCTTCCCTGGTCCCTAACTCACGCACAGGCTCTCCATCTCTCACACACTCTCTCAGTTCTCTCTCTTCCCCTCTAACTCTCGTTCCCTCCCTTACCCATGCTCTCCCGTCCATCTCTCCGACCCATGTCTCCGGTGACGCTGCAGCTACCCAGGCCATCACCCGGACCCTCACCTCTCTCCTCCACCCTCCGGTGACACAAAGGACGGCCGTTGTAGCCTCCTTCTCCGACGACGCTTCTCCGAGCCCCGACGTACGTCGAACACCCTCGAGCGTCACCCAGGCTCCCATGGCGGTCGACTGTCGCTCCGTCGTTGCTCCGACACTATCGCTCTTACGTACACCCTCCAGCACCGTCCGACAACCCCCGAAGCACTCTAGCAGTGATACCACCGGAGCAGCTTCCCCCGAGCCCGACACGGTGCCCCGAAGCTCCTCCGAGCTTTGCACACCTCGCCGCCGTTCTCTCGACGTCGCCTTCGACGAAGCCGCTGACTCCCGCAGCTTCCGCCAATGTCGCTCGACGTCGAAGCCCCCATGCTGCACCCACGCCTCCTCCTCCGCTGCAGACCCCGACACCGCTCGTCGCTCTGCCTTCCCGCCGCTGCAGCTGACCTCCGCCCCGAGCTCCGCCGCATCCATCGCCTCCGACGAGCGAACGTCGCAGCCACGCACGAACGAAAGGAAGGGAGATACTGTATTTTCTTAAATACGTATCCGTATATAAATAAATACGGTATTTTATAATTTATTAAATAAGGTTTAATGGTTTTAAACTCATAATAAATAATATATATGTCAGAAAAATGTAAGGCTAGCTCTAGAAAATCAGAAATGACATTATGGACCCAATGGCACTAGTTTCATCTCAATCTGATGCTTAGTTTTTCCAGAATAAATTTTTAAGCCTAAAAGTTAAATAGGTTATTTCGTTTAAAAACCCATAACTTATTATTTTCACGTAAAATGATATTTAAGAAAAATATATGTTAAAGTACTCTTCGAGACCGTCATTTTGACAGCTTATTAGCGACTTTCCGATACAGATTGCATCCAGGAGAAATTATTGAATAATTACGTACTTAATTAAAAATTAGTTTTTAAACCTATTTTGAACTTTTAAAAATTATAAAAATTACTACCAGCTTCCGAAAAATATTTTCTCCTAGGTAAAATTATTTTCATCATATCTAGCCTATATAAAAATTTAAAACACTTTTTGACAACGTTTCAATTAATTATAAAAATCGAAACGATCAGATTAAATAGGTAGAAAATAGGGTAACCCGTAACTAATGTTTTCTTGTATTTGCATGTACCAATTCTCGTGCACCAGCATCTTTAAAAAGCTCTGGCTCCAATCTCGTCTTACCACGACGATCTCAAAAAGAGTAAGTCACTCTAATTATACCTTTAGAAATCTGGATAGTGTACTCGTATGAACTTAGGATCTCATATTCTCAGAACATCTATTGACTTGAACCAATTATTAGAGACCTAATTAACTAGCGAACTAATCAATAATGAAATAACCAAAGGATTAAATTGAGATAGTACACTTTCATGAAATTTAATATCATAGTTGTTGGACTTCAAAGCATTGCTCAGGACTAAATCGAGATAGTGCACTTTTATGGAATTAGATACATAGTTGTTGGACTTCAAAGCATTGCTCAGGACTGATATTCTCTGTTGAGGCTTCTGCCTTAACTTTTCAGCAAGTAAATACCATATATATGTATTTGTTGTACTCATTGATGGATGTATTGTTGTACTCATTGTTGGATGTACGAAATGATGGGCCTGTAAGGCCATATGGACATAGATACAGACATGGATATGCACACATATACGGATACGGTTATAAATGTGTAATGTGATACAACACGGGCTATGGGGTAGTCTTGAGCAACGTAGTGTGCGGGAGTGACCGGGTCCACCCTTATTTGGTAAGATGTACCATCACCCTGTAGGGGATGGTAGGTAGATATTCCGCGAGTTGCTCTGTGGGATGGTGTCACGCCCCGCTTCCCAAAAATATGAAGGCGAGGCGTGAGAAGGTCCGCTCAGAATTGAAGCTACAAAGATGCAAGTCCGATAAGCGTCAATAAACATTAAATGGCAGGTCCCTGCAATTGCGATACGAAACAAAGATAATAATTAAAGAAATTGAGACAATCTCAGAATATCCATAAGAATAAACTCTAACATCGCAGAAAAGCCACCAGGCTAAAAGAAAAGAGTCTAAAAAGAGCCCCAGCATGGCCAACAACAGTACAACATACAAAAACAAAGTAATGGTGCTACGCACCGACAACTAACAACAACCTAAAGCAAAGCAACTCCAATCAGTATCTAAGACTGGTCACCGGTCTCCACAAAATCCTCGTCAAACGTAGGCTCCGGCTCAGCGTCAGCAAACACCTCGTCCTCAGCTACGGTCTCTGGCTCAGGGTCTAACATGTGACACCCAAAAGAGCAAGGGGCACATGTCAGCAAGTCTACAAGAGACTTATGCAAGGAAACTGAAGGTAAAGTAAAAGCAACCTAGCAGTTCTAGCATGATGTAATAACATGGCAGTTAAAGTATGAGTGCAACAAGTAAAGTAAAGTACAACAAGCATCTAGCATGGCATGGCAAGAGTAGCAAACTACTATCATTCACAAGTCACGTTTTCATGTCGTGCACAGAGTTCACGCCTTACAGCTGAAGTGGCTGTACGGGTACACTTCTACGCTGAGTGGTCGCTCAACCCTACCCCTCCACGTGTATCGAGCCAGGACTTTACCCCCAAACGTGAATGCTCTCTTCTGGATCACGAGCCAGGAAGTGTTTTTGGCATAGGGGTGCACCTAGCCTGGACAAGCAAGTACAAGTATGTAGCGTCTGCTACGAATGCAACATTCAATGCATGGATGGCATGACATGGCAAGTAGTAAAGCGTACAGGTAAGGAATTTAAACATGACAGATAAGTATGCATGAATGACATGAACAAGTAAAAGGGGACGGATCTAGCTTCGTTGTCAAGCTAGATCAAACGGGCGTCTTGATCACTCCATATTTTACACCTTTTTCCGCATGATTGCATGCCATTTAGATCGCTCAAATCATGTTTTTCACGATTTATCGACAATATTGCGATACTTTTCACGATTTATTGTTTTTGTCGTATTTCAGGAGATTTGGAGCGATTTGGAGCGATTCCGAGATACACCTACTCTGGAGTGTCACCGAGGACTTCCCTGAGGGGTATTTTGAGATTGGAGAGGAGCGGAAGAAGAAAGAACATCGTAGGAGCGACGAGGAGGCAAAAACACTCAGAATGGGCATTTTTAGTGTCTCACTCGGCCGAGTGAAGGAGTCACTCGGCCGACCAGCGAGACCCCGCTCGGCCGGCCAGATCGGACACGCTCCAAGTGTGCACTCGGCCGAGCATCAGAAGCCGCATCGGCCGAGTGACGAAACTCCGTCCGCCCGAGTGGAACTCAGACGACGCCCATCAAAAACTCCCAACTTACTGTTTTTCGTCAGTCTGAGCATCAGAAGACCCACTCGGTCGAGTGGCAATTACCGACCGCCTGAGTGAAGAGAAACCCATCAGTCGAGTGACGACAACTCACTCGGCCGAGTGACCCCCGAAGTGAAGACCCCCAAGACCCCAGACTTACTGGAAATTCTCAGGGTCTCCCACTCGACCGAGCGACTTTTGTCACTCGGCCGAGTGAGCCGCGCTGCCTGTAGCGTAAATTGCGATTTTCAGGCTGCGTAGGGGCAATTTTGTCACAGTTTTCTAGGCGATTTTGGGGGGTATTTAACCCCAGTTTTTAACCTAGGTTAGGGAGCTTTTTCCTTATTTTTTGGCAGCCTTTTAGATTAAACTTTTTAGCTTTTGATTCTTGTGATTGGAGAGGAGAAAAAAGGTTTATTTTGTTGGATTCTTGAAGAACTACATTGGTTTGTCTCACTCTTCATTAAAAATCTCATTTTTATTGCTTATTTAAATATTGCCATGAATTCTATTGCTATTTTAATTGAATATTCTTTCATTTGTGAAATGATTTTTGAGTAGTCTTTACGTCTTAGGGCGTGGGGATGAACCCAACGAGCCCCATTTCTGATGTGTGATGATTTGGTAGAACTATTGCTAGAATTGCTATTAGGGTTAGTTTGGGATCGATATATTACGGATAGCTAGGCATTCATATCGATTGGGATTTGCAAGAGATTGGATCCCAATTCGATAGGAAACCCTAGAAATCCGAACTGGGTTGAAATTGAGTTTCCGTAGTATCGGTTTGCAAGAGATTGGACCGATACTAGGGTTCTCGGTTACAATTCCATACTGATACCCGTTTGCAAGAGATTGGACGGGTAGGAACTATCCCAACCTAGGTCGCGGCCCGAGTTTGCACGAGAGTAGGCTCGGGACGCGATTGAACGATGATGTTGATTCTAATGCTAGCTTGCCTAGGCTAGGGTTTGCAAGAGATTGGACCCGAACCTAGGTTTGCTATAGACCGGCAACAGCGCGAGAGCGTGAGCTAGGTTTTACATTCAGTTGCAACTAGTTCATCCTAAATTCTACCCTAGCAATTGTGATACCAATGAATCACATTGACGAGATACGGTGAGTAGCGGGGATTCCCTATTCCCTAGGCGTCTTTATTTGATTTTATATCTCTTTATATTAATTGACGATTGTGACAACACCGCCGAAAGGCAAATTCCCTCTTTTCTGTCCCTATAGCCAGGTTGTTCGGAGAAGGCACTGTCATACGTCCTCCCTGAGTTCGATACCCGCTCGCCGCTACACCGTGCACTTGCGGTAAAACTACACGGTCGCTCTTTTGGGTGTACGCCCGGAGGTGATCAAGTTTTTGGCGCCGTTGCCGGTGAGACGATTGTGTTTGATCCTACCACCCTAGCTCTTTCTTTGTTTTTGTTTTATTTCTTTATTTTTATCTAACCCTTCCGTTGTGCTAATCACTTCTTTGAAACTTTGTCCTCCGGTTCATGTACACGAGATCCACAGCGGACCCCATCGATATATTGTTTGATCCTGAGATCGAGCGTACATTGCGGAGAATCAGAGCGGAGAGGAGACCCGATACGGAAGGGAGGTTTATGAACGTCCGGGAGACGCCTGAAGAGTTAGCGGCAAGAATGGCGAGGATTATTTCCATTCGAGATAGGCTCCGGCCTAAGACTTCCTCCACGACCTCGTCCATAGCCATGCCGGAGTTGGCGGCCGACAAGAATTTTGAGTTGAAGACTGGGCTTGTGGTTCTGATGCAGCAGGATCCATTTCATGGGAACGCCCATGAAAATCCCCACTACCACATCCAGCTCTTCCTATCAAAGTGCGCCACCTTCCAGATGCCGGGCGTTACCCTAGATGCCATCAGACTGCGCCTCTTCCCCTTCACATTAAAGGATAAAGCTCTTTATTGGTTGAGGACGCAAGCTGAGGGAGTCTTTACCACATGGGATGAGTTGGCAAGCGCGTTCATCGACAAGTTCTATCCGCCTTCCAAGACGGTAAAGATTAGGAGTGCTCTCATGTCCTTCAAGCAAGGACCTCAAGAGACACTCTACGAGGCTTGGGAGCGCTTCAAAGACCTGCAGCATCAGTGCCCCCACCATAGCATTGAAGATTGGGAGCTAGTCCATAGCTTCTACAATGGTCTCCAACCAGGGACCAAGCAGATTATTGATGCCGCGGCAAATGGGGCCATCCTATCGAAGACTCCCGACGAAGCTACGGCCTTAATTGAGGAGATGGCCTCGAACAATCAACAATGGGGCGACGAGCGAGGACACTCTTCGTCCTCCTTGAAGCCATCTAGCATCTATGAGGCAAAGGCCGTAGCGGAGCTGACCAACAAGTTCGATTCTCTCCACAAGGTAGTGGAGAGACTGGAGAAGTATATTACGGAGCCCCAACGAACCCCTTCCACATCCGCACCAACAAATCAAATGTGTGATTGGCAAGACCAATCCCAAGCTATGTATTTGGGAGGAGAACAAGGAGAGGGATCTTTGGAGCAAGTTCAATACGTCGCGGGGAACCAAGGATATTGGGCCAATCCGGCCACTAGAAACCATCCCGGTTTCTCCTATGCCAACAATGAAGGAGCATTGAACCCACCGCAACAACTACCTCAACAAGCTCGACCACCACCGCAACAACAACAACATTAGCCACCGAGGGGGCCTCCGCAACAAAATTTCCCACCAAAGCAACAAGTTGGACCCTATAGGCCGCCCGGATACAATCAAGGGTGGAGAAATCCAAACCCTCCACAAGCTCAACAACGATCTGAATTTGAAGCTAAGGTGGAGGAGTTTATGGTCGAGCAGAAGAAGATCAATGCTTCCTTGAAGGCGGGGCAAGACTCTCTTACAACTGTCGTTGGACAAATTGAGGAGCAACTTGCGTTGATCAATAGAAACAGTCAACAGTTGTCGGCTCAACCCGAGCAAAATCCACGGGGCAACACCGGCCATATCAACGCCGTGGTTGCAGTTACTATGAGAGGCGGGAAGGATACCACTCCTGTCATGATTCCTACCAAGGAGCCCGTGGAGGAGATTGTAGAGCCAATCGAGCCGGTCATTGAAGTTGAGAGAGAGAAAGAGCCGCAAAGGGAAGAAAAGTCCAGAGCGGAGCAATTGATTGAAGAGAGGCGTTTTATGCCACCGATCCCATTCCCTCAGAGGCTTATTAGAGCAAAGATGGAGAAGCGACTAGCCAAGTTTCTCGAGTATTTGAGAGGGGTAATCCTCAATATCCCCTTCCTCGACGCTATCGTGGAAATCCCGACATACGCCAAGTTCCTAAAAGATTTGATTACAGGAAGAAAGAGGAAGGAGAAAATCATGCTCGCCGAGGAGGGCTCTTGGTTCACCAAGAGAGAGAAGGAGCCCGCCAAATTCAAAGACCCGGGGAGTTTTCGAATTCCTTGCACCTTAGGCGGCGTCCCTCTACAAAAGGCATTAGTGGACTTAGGGGCTAGTGTTAGCCTCATGCCTCTCTCTATGTTCCTAAGACTAAACACCGGCACAAAATTGAAACCTACTGACATGCGGATACAACTAGCACATGGTCGGATCACAAGGCCGGTAGGGATCGCAGAGGATATCCCGTTACAAGTCCCGGGGGGCATATGTTTGCCATGTGACTTCGTGATCATGGATGTCAAGGAGGAGGGAGATACGTCGCTAATACTTGGACGCCCGTTCCTCGCCACCGCCGGTGTCATTGTCGACGTACGTGAAGGGACTCTAACATTGAATGTCGGCAACATCGAGGTGGAGCTTCATATACCCAAGGCAATGAAACACATGCCTTATCATGAGGAGTTGGACTATATGGACCTCCTTGACGAGGTTATTGAGGAGGCGATCCCCCATTCCATCGGCGCTCTATTCAAGGAAGATGTTGAGGAAAGTCCGGACTTAGGCCTAGAAGAAAAGGAGGAGTATTCCCCCGACCCCTCCATGGAAATTGATGAAGGCGACGCTGATGTCACGAGAATACGAGAGCTCTGCAAGCTCTCAAAGATGAAGACTCCAAAGAAAGCCGCACCAATACGAAAATCGGTGTCACCGGTGAAGCCGAGGCCCGGAGCAAGCACTAGCTTGGGGGAGTCACCCCCCAACACTACCCGAGGCAAAGGAGCACCAAGGAAGAACACGCCGCCACAACATCCAAATTTAAGCGTTCTTCCCAATAATTTCGACGGGTGCATCTCATATGCACCCAATATCCCGCATTAAATTGAAAATCAAAGGGGGTCGAGCTCAAGACCTTAAACGAGCGCTTGTCGGGGAGGCAACCCGACGGTTATCGCTTTATTTTTACTTTTCCTTTATTTTTTTAGAAATTATTAGTGTTTTGAGTCGTTTGCCTAAAAATTTCGTGATAACGGGTCCTATTTTTCTTTGACAGGAGAGGAGAACGGGGTACCTATCATTAGGAGGATGAACAAGGCGACGAGGAGCGCTCCAGGAATGCGCTCGATGCTTAGGAGGAAGATGAAATCGACTGGAGGAAGAAAAACAGAGTTTAGAGCCCAAACGAAGCCAAACAGCATTAAACAGGACTCACTCGGCCGAGTATACTAGTCACTCGGCCGAGCACATAAGTTCATCCGCCCGAGCGGCTCACGAACGAGGGAAGTCTGTTCTACCCAACTCTCTGTTTCTTTTCTTGATTTCAGTATAATTGCCACTCGGCCGAGTATATATATTCACTCGGCCGAGTAAAACTGATACGCTCCTGGGGCGAGTATTGCCAAGTAGCTTGAGCCACTCGGCCGAATGGACTTTTTCCACTCGGCCGAGGGTGGCAAGGCCACTCGGCCGAGGGTGGCAAGGCCACTCGGCCGAGGGTGGCAAGGCCACTCGGCCGAGTCGTAAGCGGGGAGGAATTTTTCAAAATATTTTCGTTATGATCACTCGGCCGAGCGACTTAGTCACTCGGCCGAGTCGTAACTTTTCCTATATAAAGGGGAGCGGGACGACGCGTTTTTCGAAACGAGAAAAAAAACCCCAAAAGCCCGACGATTCGCATCCCTCGCCCGCTGCCCCCCCCCTCACTCGCCCGACCTCGCTCGCCGCCGCTGCGCTCGGCCAACCATCTCCGGCCGACGCCGCCGCACCCTCGTCCGAGTCGCCACCGGCGATCCCACCTCCGGCCGAACTTCGGTAACGTCTTATCACCCAATTTTCTCCTGTTTTGCGTATTTTTCGACGATCCGTGTGTTTAACGAACCCCTAAACCAAATCAACTTCAAAATCTATCTATCATACCCTTAACCCCCATACATTTTGAATATTACCCGCTGATATCTTCGTTTGATGTGCAGGGTATATTGGGGAGTTTAGGGGAGCCCATGGGAGCTTCCGGGGAGCGTTTTTGGCTTCGTGGAGGCGGCGTCTTCGCACGCGTCCACTATATTGCTCTCGCGGCGTGTTACGGTATACTCGTTCCTCTCATTTGCGCACGTCGCATTTTTTACGTTTTTGGTGAGCACCTGGGGCCCACATGCTGCCCCGGACACGGCCACGCACCAGGAGAGCTTCCGCCAAGCGGAAGCGGCCGGATGAGCCTGGCCCCTCCCACGAGATGGAGGACTCTCCTCCGCCTACACACCACACCCCGCACTGCCACAGCCTGCAGAGCCTGCACACCACGCACAGCCTCAGCCTGCAGTCCCAGTTCACCCAGCACAGCCACTCCCTGCCGACCCACAGCCACCACCACCGCCACCGGCTCCACTTGTCGGGCCGCTGGGGATTACGTTCCGAGAAGACGCACACCGCGTTGTTTTTGAACGCATTTCCCAGCGCTCGATTGTACCCTCCAGGTTCGCACACCTTACAGACCTAGGACGCCTGGGGGTACTTGAGGGGATGCTCACGTTGTATGACAACGTGGGTTGGCGAGATTTTTTCCAAGTGTCGGCGGACACCTTCGTCCGTCTGACACTTGAGGTGCTTAGTTCTATCGCCCGGAACGACGAGGGATGCTCGTTTAGGTTTATGGACCGAGAGTGCCAGGTCACTCTCGGTATGATGAGAGCATTCTTTTCGTGGCCCGATGTCCCCGGGGCCGACCGTGGTTACGCCCCCACTCACATTCCCCCACCTTCCTTCGATTCCGACGCTTTCTGGGCCCGGATCACGGGTTTACAAGCTACCTTTGACCCTAGTAGGGCCAAGGCCTCGGCCATCGTCCACCCCTGCCTCCACATAGCTCAGCGTCTTATGGCGACTACCTTTTTGGCGAGGTATGAGCCTGGGACGATGTCCACGCCGGAGCTTTATATGCTCTACACGATGACGCGCCCCAGAGCTCTAGCTATGGAGAGTGACGAGTTGGTCCCCGTCGTCGTGACTGATATCACGAGCTGGTTTTTGGACCGCATCATCGTATCGGTGAGCGCTCGCTCACCGATATGCTACGGCAGCCTGATCACCCTGCTCGCCCTGATGACCGGCGAGGACCTTCCGGCTGACCTGCGACGAGCCCCGGGCCCCACTTCACTGTCCATATACGTCATGGCCCGGATGAAGATGCTACGTCCGCACGGTCAGCGGCACTGGGTTTGGTTGCACGGTCCCTACGGTGCTGATTACATGATCCTTCCGAGCCCAGCTCGGACACAGATAGCACCAGCACAGGTGGACTAGCTTCCGGCGATGGATCTCCTGATCCCCGCCGCCTACGTGCTTGAGGCTGAGGAGGCCGAGCAGGCTGAGCAGGCCCACGCTGCACACGATGCACCCGTTGACCCCGTGGCCCCTCAGCAGCCTGATATTTCTTCTGCTCCTGACACCTCTGTCCACACTTCTGCCGGTGTCGGGAGTACACTCGCTGAGACCACCCCTACTACCTCCACGCCCACCACCACTCCTACCACAGCTGGCCCTCTGTCCGTTGAGCCCGTTTCCTCCACCCTACCCGAGCGCCCACCGACTATTGTTGAGAGCGGAGAGCCCTCTTTCGCTGCCATCGTGGAGACCGTGGTTGTCACCTCTGTCTCCACCGCAGCCGTACTTTCTGAGAGTGTCGTGACGTCTGTTCCCACGTCTGTGTCACCGACCTATCTGGCCGCCTCGTCGCCACTTTTATACTCTACTTCCGTTGCTGCTGCTTCCACCTCATACCAGCCTGCGCCCCAGCCTCGCACTGAGGCTAGGCCCACACTTGTGAGCACAGCACCCTTCCTCCACATGCCTGCTGAGCCCATCCACTACACCACCCGAGTCCGCCAGCCCCGTCCTGCACAGCACAGACAGGTGCGTCCCTCTGCACCACCTCCCCCCGACACTGTACTTCAGAGCATTCGTGCTCTCGAGGGGGTGATGAGTGCCCTCAGAGGTGACCTCAGGACCATGTCTGACACCGTCACCGCTATGGCCAGCCGCTTCGACCTACTTCCGGGCATTCACTATTGCCTCACTCAGATTCTCGAGTGGCTTCCTCGCATACCCACACCCACCCAGCAGGTACCCACCCCCACTCCTACACACACCCAGCCTGCTTCCACACCCACACCCACACCCACCCAGCAGACTGTTCCCCAGCCACCACCTCCTCCTCCTCCGCCTCAGGACGGAGACGGCGCAGCCCCACCTTCTTAGGAACCCTTGATGCCATTGATCTTTTTTGCCGTCTTGCTGCCCGTTTCTGCTTGGTCCTGATGATTTTTGCCCACCCCCCTCCCCTCACTGTTTTTGGGTCCACATTTTGTTCATATCTTTCTATATCATTTTTGGGAGAGAGGGAGAGATTTTTGGTGTCACACTTTTATACCTGATTCACTCCTATATCAGCATGCATCATGTCCGCATCATATTTTCATTTCGTTATTTTTATTTCTTTTTCATCATGCATGCATCCTCACCTTCCCCTCATATTACACGTCTCTCGGTGTGCCACACTTCGCACATTGAGGACACTGTGCACTTTAGCTTGGGGGAGAGAGTTCTCACGTTCTGTTTGATTTACCACCTTTATATTTAGTTTTTTCACGTCATTTTTCGCATTTGCACTTGTTTTCATCACTTTTTCTTTTTTTACCATGCATCACGTTTTTTCTTATTTTCTTTGTGTGCTGCATTGTAATTAGTTTCATTTTCCCTTTTTATCTTTTACTTCTTTCATCTCATGCTAGAGATGATTTTTCTGTGATGAAGATGACGTGGAGTTAGCTTTCTCTATATGCATGCTATATTTGTCATGTCTTAGATTTTATTTCTGATATCATATGCTGTGATTTGCCTTGCATTTAGAGATAGTAACCCACACTTTTTCCGCATGAAAATGGATGAAATTTTATTATTAGCTGAGTCTGAATATTCATATGTATGCTATCGCAGAAAACACACCAAGATTCACGCATTGAATGCTTATATCTGGAGTACCGTTTTCTTTTCCTATATCACTTCTATTTGCATGATTTGTACATTTCACTTCAGGATGATTGAATGATGTTAGCTATGATAAATCTGGATTAGTTAGCTTTTTTGTGATCGAAACCGAGTAGATTAGATTACCCTGCTGAAGTTTTCGTGCACGTCTCATAGAGTGAACTGAGAGACATATTTATTTCTTTCTCCACAGATCTTGAACATCAATTCTCTATTTTAAAATCATTGGTGAATCTCCCCTTAGCGATTCTAATATATGGCATTCCCCCGTTATTAAAATCCTGCTCCAAAATTCCCAAAACCGAAAAGAAAAAGAAAAATTCTTGTATATCCTTATTTCTCTTTGATTTGGGATCATTTTGTATATATGCTATTAAAAAAAGAGAGAAAAAGAAAAGAAAAGAGAAAAGAATCTCAATAAACGATCCCATCTCATGTTCTCTCTTTCTTCCCTCTTTTTGTTTTTATTTTTATTACTTTTGGAGCTTCATAAAAATGGGGATGTAAATATTGTTTTTTATGCCACCACGCTTATAGATAAGCTTGGGGGGAGAATCCAATGATGTGTAAGAGAGTGACTATTTGACGGTGCACGACAACCTAGGCTAATTAATATTTTATACTCGGTGAGATTGTTTTAGCTTCACGAAATCCAGAAATCTATGCCTAGCACTCATTTCATGAAATCCACGCTTTTCTATTCTTTCTATTCTATTGCGTGATATTCTTATACTCCTCATAGAAAGCATTCAATTGAAAAGTGTGTGATCTGCGATATTGTATACCGCTTTAAATGATTCAGACGATGTTAATTTTAGAACTATTCTGTTTTTCATGCTATATCAATATTCTTGGGTTTTCTATTTCTATTTGCACCATTATACTATGATATCGAAATAAAAGTCTTTGATATGTGTTTTACATTTGGTGCAGCTATATGAGTAAGCAAAACCCACGTCCTGAGAAAAATGATCTAGCAGCTTCCCTCTTCGCTTTCTTCTTTCTTCTTCGTTTTTCGTTTTCCGTTTTTCGTCGTTTTCGTTTTCTGAATCCACCGGGTTTGCCTTTTACTTATCTTCCTCGAGGACGAGTAAGAGGTAAGCTTGGGGGATTTTGATCACTCCATATTTTACACCTTTTTTCCGCATGATTGCATGCCATTTAGATCGCTCAAATCACGTTTTTCACGATTTATCGACAATATTGCGATACTTTTCACGATTTGTTGTTTTTGTCGTATTTCAGGAGATTTGGAGCGATTTGGAGTGATTCTGAGATACACCTACTCCGGAGTGTCACCGAGGACTTCCCTGAGGGATATTTTGAGATTGGAGAGGAGCGGAAGAAGAAAGAACGTCGTAGGAGCGACGAGGAGGCAAAAACACTCAGAATGGGCATTTTTAGTGTCTCACTCGGCCGAGTGAAGGAGTCACTCGGCCGACCAGCGAGACCCCGCTCGGCCGGCCAGATCGGACACGCTCCAAGTGTGCACTCGGCCGAGCATCAGAAGCCGCATCGACCGAGTAACGAAGCTCCGTCCGCCCGAGTGGCACTCAGACGACGCCCATCAAAAACTCCCAACTTACTGTTTTTCGTCAGTCTGAGCATCAGAAGACCCACTCAGCCGAGTGGCAATTGCCGACCGCCCGAGTGAAGAGAAACCCTTCGGCCGAGTGACGACAACTCACTCGGCCGAGTGACCCCCGAAGTGAAGACCCCCAAGACCCCAGACTTACTGGAAATTCTCAGGGTCTCCCACTCGGCCGAGCGACTTTTGTCACTCGGCCGAGTGAGCCGCGCTGCCTGTAGCGTAAATTGCGATTTTCAGGCTGCGTAGGGGCAATTTTGTCACAGTTTTCTGGGCGATTTTGGGGGGTATTTAACCCCAGTTTTTAACCTAGGTTAGGAAGCTTTTTCCTTATTTTTTGGCAGCCTTTTAGATTAAACTTTTTAATTTATGATTCTTGTGATTGGAGAGGAGAAAAAAGGTTTATTTTGTTGGATTCTTGAAGAACTACATTGGTTTGTCTCACTCTTCATTAAAAATCTCATTTTTATTGCTTATTTGAATATTGCCATGAATTCTATTGCTATTTTAATTGATTATTCTTTCATTTGTGAGTAGTCTTTACGTCTTAGGGCGTGGGGATGAACCCAACGAGCCCCATTTCTGATTCGTGATGATTTGGTAGAACTATTGCTAGAATTGCTATTAGGGTTAGTTTGGGATCGATATATTACGGATAGCTAGGCGTTCATATCGATTGGGATTTGCAAGAGATTGGATCCCAATTCGATAGGAAACCCTAGAAATCCGAACTGGGTTGAAATTGAATTTCCGTAGTATCGGTTTGCAAGAGATTGGACCGATACTAGGGTTCTCGGTTACAATTCCATACGGATACCCGTTTGCAAGAGATTGGACGGGTAGGAACTATCCCAACCTAGGTCGCGGCCCGAGTTTGCACGAGAGTAGGCTCGGGACGCGATTGAACGATGATGTTGATTCTAATGCTAGCTTGCCTAGGCTAGGGTTTGCAAGAGATTGGACCCGAACCTAGGTTTGCTATAGACCGGCAACAGCGCGAGAGCGTGATCTAGGTTTTACATTCAGTTGCAACTAGTTCATCCTAAATTCTACCCTAGCAATTGTGATACCAATGAATCACATTGACGAGATACGGTGAGTAGCGGGGATTCCCTATTCCCTAGGCGTCTTTATTTGATTTTATATCTCTTTATATTAATTGACGATTGTGACAACACCGCCGAAAGGCAAATTCCCTCTTTTCTGTCCCTATAGTCAGGTTGTTCGGAGAAGGCACTTTCATACGTCCTCCCTGAGTTCGATACCCGCTCGCCGCTACACCGTGCGCTTGCGGTAAAACTACATGGTCGCTCTTTTGGGTGTACGCCCGGAGGTGATCACGTCTAGACAGCTATCATTTCACTGCCTAGTCTCTTTTACGCTAAAAACAAGTAAGTGGCCTAAAACATGGCCCTAAGCAAAAATTGGCAAGTTTCACTTGCCTGCAACGCAACGACTGAACACACCGTCCAAAAGAGTCCAAAGTCCAAATCTACCTACGTGCACAAGTCCACCGGCCTACATCCATTTTATTAATCTTTGATTAGTGAATTTAAAACATTTTAAAAACATCGATTTTAGT